>CAJVGC010000582.1:9119583-9406777 GCA_910822075.1 Senecio squalidus
AAAACTATAACAAAACTAAAAGCCCAATTTAGTAAAGCTTAATCTATAATTAAATTAACTGCATACCAAAACTAATCGCCGTACCGGCTCCCGGTCTTGCTCCTGAAGAGGAAGAAGTAAAAAATGGGTATGGATGTTGATGCATAAGGTAAGGCAGTTAGCAGAGCTGCAGAAGTTTTTGAGATTTAAATGTGTACTCATTAAATTTATTTCAAATATATTAAATATATTACTCTGTATAAAAATATATTAATATAGTTTATTTTGTTTTTTAATGTAAATTATTGATTATAAATACTAAATCTTTAAATTAAAGGGATCATAGTAATGACAATCCTTAGAAAATCATCGAGTTAATGATTTCCCATAAAAGCCTCATACTTTTTTAATACTATGATTTTGTCAAGGCTGTCACGGTGTCACCTGAAGTGTATATATAGCAAGACTCATTTGTAACATAGAAACTCACATAAAGCTTCCATATTTCTATCAATTCTTTGCTTCTTTGGCATAATCGGTGCCATGACTAGGAAGAAAGTGAAGCTTGCTTTCATAATCAACGATTCAGCAAGGAAGCCACTTTCAAAAAAAGAAAGAAGGGTTTGATGAAAAGGGTGCATGAGTTAAGCACCTTATGTGGCATCGATGCATGTGCTATAATATATAGTCCATATGAAACTCAACCTGATGTATGGCCAAACAATATCGGTGTCCAACGTTTGCTTGCTCAGTTTAGAAGGATGCCGGAAATGGAGCAAAGCAAGAAAATGGTGAATCAGGAGAGCTTCATTCGGCAAAGGATTACAAAGCAGATGAGCAGCTTAAGAAGCAGGTTAAGGAGAATCACGAGAAGGAGTTAACTGAGGTCATGTATCAGTGCTTGATTGGAAAAGGCTCGATAGCAAACTTGTTACTGCCAGATTTGAATGATTGGGTGGGTTGGTGGACCGAACCTGAAAGACGTTTGTAGGAGGATTGAGTCCCTTAAGAAAGCGGTCGCACCACCATCCCTACTACCTCGACCACAAGCCACTGTTGCTGGTAACAGTTCGGGCACTGCTAATGAATTGATGCATGCATTGGAGCAACGACATACAGTTGGTAATTGGGTGCTCTGGATCCTGGGATGCAAAGGACTTGGTTCACAGATTGGATCAACAATCCCTTTGAACATAATCCTGGTCTGGGTTTTGGGTATGAGTCGACTCCATTTGTTGATACACCCCAATCCAATTTGGCCAAATCATTTTTGCCCTGATATCGTCTTCCAATTTTTGAGTGATTTTTCATGAGAGGCATCTTCGATTCTGTCACCATCTGATGCAAATCGTTCTGTCGCTTCTCCATTGATTTTCTTTTCTGTTACTGAAAATGTTGTTTATTTTATGTCATAACTTGTTCCTTTTAAATTTCCATCTTTTGACTCTGATATCGACGCTCGAGAGGTTATTAGCTTTTCATTGTAGTTATAAATTATAATATCATTCAATTAATTAAATTTAACATAACATACCAATCCTCCTAATCTCTTTATATAAGGGACAGACTAAGAATCTTAACTCTATTAAAATGCTAATATTAATCTTTAGCCAATAATAAACTAAACACTTGTCCATAAATAAACTAACACTCATCCCTAATCCCTAATTAATAATCTGGGGTCTAAGAGAATGCTAATTTGATTGTATCAAGTCATCTTCTAAAGAGTGGCAAACTGCAAACTTGTTTTCACACAACAACAACAATGCCCAATTCCGTCGGGGGGAGGTAAGATGTAGATAGTCCATACTTCAGAGAGAGACCGACACACTTGCTTTCACATTATAATATATCTAGTGGTGTTAATATGACTGACCAAGATGTCTGATTGTCATTATATGCTAACAACACACATTTAGAGGAAAACTGTAAGGCTTATGCGAGTGACATAAATTATAACAATAGTCAATTTAGAGATTGTAGAAATATGGTATACGCTCTTTTTCCTGTTGTTAATCCGTGTCCCAAAGTTGCGAAGTGTGGCTTGATATGGAAGCATGGGAACCCTGTGTCTTAGTAGAAGTATGATGACATCCGTAAAATATTTGATGTAAATGCATATTTAAGAGTATGTGCTGCAAATATAATTAGGATCTATGTTTTGTGATTTTATTATATTCTGGATTTAATACGTGATATGTATATGATTACTTTCTATAAATATAATACGTTATCCCATGTGCTCCTGTTTCACACTTTTTCGTCTTACATTCCTTAAAAAATATATTCCAATTCCATTTTTTATATTCATAAACTTGCCAACGTATCATATATGATGCGTATTTAGAAGCAAATGTAGACGTCATAAATAGTCTATAGGCAACCCCAACATTGTATGACTGACTTGGTATTTTGGTAATGTTTAACATATTACTTTATGTTTCAAAGTGTAATTTTTTATTTTTTTTAATACCCCTGTTATATAGCCTGAGCAACTGAACAAGATATTTGAGCTTTGTGGATCTCCTGATGAGATAATCTGGCCTGGAGTTTCACGAACCCCATGGTACACGAAGTTCAAACCAAGTAGGCAGATGAAGAGGCGTGTCCGGGAAGTTTTCAGACAGTTGAGCACATTCCATGCTTACTTAAGTTATTGTCATGGTTCATTTCCAAATGAATTTTTTCAATTTATTCTGATTACTTTTCCTTCCACAGCTTTGACCGTAATGCCCTCGACTTATTGGAAAAGATGTTGACTCTTGACCCGTCACAGGTATTTCTTTTTTTTCTTATAAACCAGATATCGTTGCAAATTTTAGCTCCTACAAAAGAGTTCTGTCCTCAACCATCTTATATAAAGGCGGCATTTTCAACCCATTCAAAGTGTTTGTTTAATGCATACAACAACCTTCCACATCGTTTTATTCAAAGATTAGGTTATTACTGAAACAGTATTTGTTTTTGTAATCACAAGTAACCAATTAATTATTTTCCTGTCTCATCACGTCATCTTTGTTCTAATATGTATCTCTGCTTGTAAATAATGAAATATTAGGTCGTTTATCATATCTCATTTACCTCGTTGTCTGCTAGTACTTCTCAACTGTTGTGCACTTATTTTGGTTTCTTGATATTTGATTCTGGTGATTCGACCTTCTTTCATTTTTTCTAATCTCATTTTTCATAGAGGATAACCGCTAAAGATGCACTGGATGCTGAATATTTCTGGGCCGATCCGTTGCCTTGTGACCCAAAAAGGTAACTTGCAAAATTTCCTATCTTCTTTCGTTTCTTAATGCAAAGTTTTATTCATCAGATTCCCCATTGTGCCGTAATGCAAAGTTTTATTCAAACAATTAGGATGCACTTCTCATGCTTTTAGTTGCAACTTGCAAAGTTTACTATCTTGTTTTGTGTTCAACGGGTCAAACATTAAAATTAAACAGTTAGTTTAAAAAGGATTCGGGTCAATGGACGAACAGATGGTATAAGGGTTTCTGCGAAAATAGTAAAGCTAATAGGGTAAAAAATCCTTTTTCGGTAATTTGGGTATATACATTGGGCTTTTGGAACATTTTGGTCAACAAAATCTCCATTTTAAAATTTATTGAACATTAGATTGTTATTGAATAATTTATTTTGTAATCATACCTGATACAAATTATCAACAAAATTATTTTGGATAAAGAAGTGCTCGTGTCAACCCGAATCTAATCAAAAATACACATTTTGTCAGTCTGCCTAAGTATGAGTCTTCACATGAGTTCCAAACGAAGAAAAAAAGACAAGAACAACGTCAAAACGAAGAAATGGCTAAAAGGCAAAAACTCCAACACCCGCAGCAACACGCCCGCTTACCACCTGTGCAACAATCTGGTCTAGCCCAAGTCCAAGCTCAACCGCATTCTCAGCACTGGGCTGGTCATAACCATCCCATGGCCAATACAAATCAACCTGCCCATCATCAATATGGTAAGCCTCGTGGACCCCCTGCTGTGCCCAACCGCTACCCTCCGGGTGGCCACCCAAATCCTAATGTATCTGGTGGCTACTATCCAGATCGATCAGCGGGTCAAGGTGGAGTTGGGTTTAGTGGGCCATATCCACCACAGCCTCGGGGCCCATCTGCTACCGGGCCTAGAGGCTCTTCTGGTTATGGTGTGGGTCCGCCGAATTATTCACAAAACGTTCAGTATGGCGGTAGTTCTGGTGCAGGTGGTAGAGGCCCGAATGTGCCAGGTAATCGTAACCAGGGTTATAACTGGCAGCAGCAATAGTATTTGGAGTGAATAGTAAGTAGGCAAAGTTTTTGGTAATGTTTTTTACTGCGGTTTGCTTTGAAGTTATATGAAATGTTGTTGGTGGAACATGTACAGTTACTTTCTAACTTCAAAACCCGTTGTTAGATCTAGTTAGTTATCGGCAAAATCTTGTGTGCTTCTACAATGTATTGCATGAATAGAAACGTTTGTTTGACAAAACAATATGATTTAGCACCAAACGAATCATGCTCTACATTGGATTAATTCTTAATGATAATCTGTGGTGTCTTATCTTGGCAAATTTTATTTCATGACTTTGATTCGTTTTCATTAAACTCCAACACAAATTGATCGGTTTTCTTCTAAATGAGTTGAAATTGTCTATGTTTAAGATTTTTTTTGCTCTTGTTATCGGTGAAAGTCATGATTTGTAGGTCTTATCGTGATGGCTTAGCTCGATGTCTATGGTATAAAATCAAGACGTCTCCGAGTTGGTGATATAAAATGTTTTGTTAAGATTCAATTCATTTATAGTGTTTTTTTTTTTTTTTTTACAAATTATATTGTTAAGTTTTTTTTTTCTTTGAACCGCATAAAAATTTAATTTGAAAAAAAACTAGCAAGAAGCTAGAGATTGCAAAACATAAAAAAAATATAAATCAGCGTTATGAAACCAAACAATAAAAGCTCGAAACTTTCAATCGAAATAGTAAGACGTCTTGATAATTTTATAACGGTATAAGGTTACAAAATCTCTAGACTCGATTTATTTGATCCACAAACTTTTTTGATTCATTTTCGTACCTATAAAAATATGACATAATAATAATAAAAATTTTAAAGTCAATAATTTTGTCTTGGGTACGATCACACTCTAGTATGGCATGTGAAACCTATGCATCTTTTTCATGTTTTACCTTTTATAAAAGAACAGTTTATATTCGTGCAAAAAGCTCTTTAATATAGCCTTTTCAAAGTGACATACAGGGACGGAGCTAGCAAAATTTTCGAGTGGGTTCAGAATTATAATTTAATTATGTTTGTGTGTAAAATCAGCGGGTTTATATACTAAATAAGGCTAAAATATATTAAAATTCAAAAAAAATTCCAATGCAACAGGTTTGAATGAACTCACTCAGTGCAATGTAGCTCCGCCCCTCGTCACTTATATGCTAGATAATACAGTAGTAAATAAATTCCTATTTCATTTTCTTCTCTTTTACTAACCTTATAACTAAATTTGTCTAAAGAGTATACCAATAATCGTAACAGTATTTTTGGATGCAAACTTTTTAATGAAGCCTTAGAATTCCAAAGTTTTTCAAACTATTAATTTTTAATTAATATCATTGCTAATCCATGACTACGAGGGCCATACGATGAATAGACTAAGGAGGTCCCGACTCTCCTAGAATATTGGTAATAGTAGTATAATATTAGTGAAACTTTTTCTTATTTTATAAAAAAAATAATTTTAGTTATTTAATAATTCTTTCAAAAAATATGATAAAAGTTGAGGTTAAGCTCGTCACTGTATAAAGAATTGTAATAAGGATAGATAGTAAAATTTAAAACTCCTAGACTAAAGTTTAGATGTCTTAATTGGTTACCCACTTCGTCCACATTTAGGGTAGGCCGAAGATTTATGAGACTATTTGTGACGAGAAAAAATGGGCTTTTACACACATGTCTCATATATAAAAGCAAATTTATCGTGTATAACGATATTTGTTATTAAATTAAACAATATAAAAAACTAAAACAATATATTTTATTTTATGTTATTAAATAATAATACGTCAATCAATCATTTGTATTCATATTTTATAACTTACCTCAAAGTGTTTTTTAACTTTTATACAAAACCTACATAAAATAAAACTAGACATATTTATAACCGTTGAGATTTATTTGGAATCTAGTGTTTGTGTTTTCCATAAAAAGAAGATCACGAGCATTTGCTTTGATTTCTGATTAAAAAAAAAGAAAATTAAAAATTAAAAAAATCAGAAGAAAGAGAAAGTTTTGTCCTGATTATCTATGGTAGGTATTATGTAAAAATAATAATCCGTGACTTATATTTAATACTTTTTAATGTAATTAAACAAACCATTTTTATTGTATTAATCATAACTTGATACTTTCGGTTGATATTATTAATACTAAATGTAACTTGGTTTACTTTTTTGAGTTGTTATGTTGTATAGCACTAAGTTGTTATATAGTATTTGTTACGGTGGGTGTTTTTAATCATAAATTTTAGTGGTATCCTACGATCAGTAGGTCATCGAGTTATTCAAATAAGTCGTGTTTTTTGGAATTTTCCCATATTATTTAATAAAAATAAAAATAGATAACAAGGGAAAAACTTGATGTAAGAATGATTTATCTTCACTAATCTAATCATAGTTTGTTTTTAGTTAACAAATATCTAGTTATTCATTAGGAATTAGTTTAATGAGAATGTACATGTAGAAATATTCTTACGGTTTTTACGATAATCTTATTTTTCTTTTCTATTTAATATAGAACTATAATAACTTTAATTTTATGGATTGTGGTTAACATATTATTAGACTATGGGGTATGAGGCGTTAAACGGGCAACAACGCCCTCCACCTCAGCAAGACAACGCCCAACAACGCCCCCTACCACACCGGTAGGGGAGTTGTAGGCAAAAAAAGGGCGGTGACGTTGTAGCTATCACGCCGTGAAGGAGGGAGCAACGGCCAGAAAATCAAGCAACGGTCGACTACAACGGCATTTTTTTAAAAAACCCTAAACATTTTCTATAAATACCAACTCATTTTTCTAACAAAAACCACACAAAATCTCTCTTTCTCTCTCAATTTTTATAACAATCTCTCCATTTTTATACAATCTTTCAATTATCTCAAATGGATCCCAACAACAACAACAATCAAAACAACCCCAACCCCAACCAATGGAACCAATGGTTCAACCCAAACCAATATCAAAACCCAAACCAATATCAAAACCTAAACCAATTTCCACAATTTCAAAACCCTAACCAATATCAACACCCAAACCAATTTCAAAACCACCCAACTTCCAAACCCTAACCAATTTCCCCATTTTTACCAACAAACTCCACCACCACAACGACCATCCGTAGACCCGCTATACCAAGGCGGGTCGTTCTCGCAATTGCTTAACCAAGACCATTTATCCAATTTTCCGCAAGTGCCTCCATTTGACGTTGACGATTCTGAAGACGATGAGGTGGTTCCGGAAACTCAAGCTCAAAGAATGCCGGCCCGTGGGAAGAGGAAACATAAGAAGAAAGAAACCGAATCCCTAAGAGGCAAAACCGAAAGGAAGAGGTGGACCGAAGCGGAGGAGATCGCACTTGCTTCAGCGTGGTCGTCGACATCCGAGGACCCCATTTTGGGAAATGATCAACATTCACCACTTTACTGGGATAGTGTTCGTGCAAAATTTTTCGCCAAGATGCTTAAAGATGATCCCTCGTACTTTCGTACCGAAGACTCTCTTTCGAGCAAGTGGACCGACTTACGAAGAAAGGTCAAAAAATTCAACGGGATTTTTCGACAAGCCCAACAAAGTAGACCAAGCGGTCATAGTGATCAACAATTGCTCGAACATGCTCTGGAGACTTACCGCACCATAATGCAAACGGGTTTCCTACATTTAGCGTCTTGGCAAATATTGAGAAATAGCCCGGTTTGTCAACATGTCCCAACATCTGGAGGGTCCCGAAAAGCGCGTAGAACATCGGAGTCTAGTAACCCCTCCACTCCCGCCACTCCCGCCACTCCGGTATCGCCTTTTGCTGGAATCGATCTCAACGATGATGATGATGATCTTCACTTGGAGGAAGACCTTCCAAGACCGATTGGTAGAGATAAAGCAAAGGCAAAAGCGCGCAAAGGAAAGGGCAAAGCCGCTGCTTCTTCTTCGGGGGCCGAAGATTCACTCAAGTATATTGGGGAAAAGTTCGGGAAATTTGCTGATACTGCTGAAGAAAAAGTGCGATCAAGAGCGTTAAAGACGATCATGCAGGACACCACTCATCTCGCGGAGCCTTACAAACAAATAGCGGAAGATGAAAAGAAAAGGCTTATCGCGAAATTTTATCCTCAATATTTGTAGTTTTTTTTTTATTGTAGTATGTTTTTTTTTTTTAATAAATTGTAGTTTTTTTTTTTTAAATAAATTGTAGTGTGTTTTTTTTTTTTAATAAATTGTAGTATTTTTTTTTAAATAAATTGTAGTGTTTGTTTTTTTTTAATAAAAATACAAGTTTTTAAATTTCATTTATATAAAAAAAATTATAAATATACAACTTTTTAAAATTACACTCTCTTTCCTCTATCACTCCACATCATCACACAACCACACCACCCATTTTTATCACTCCACATCATCACACTCTCTTTCCTACAAATCACACTCTCTTTCCTACAAATCACCTCTATCACTCCACATCATCACCCCCAATCACCCACCACACCCCATAGTCTTACATATAAAAATCGGTTATACATTCATTAGGAAAGAGGATATCCCAAATATAATAGTTAGGCTGGACGGAATAAGGTGAAACTCATCATGACGAGTTGCCAACATGGAGGTGAGTTGCCCTCTTGAATTGGGTGCATGTGGTGAGTTACTCACCATCAGGTGACTTCCAATTTGGTGGGGCCAACAATTTTTTTTAACCGTTTTCTTTGTGTTTATAAAAAAAAAAAATATATTAAACCCCACTTTTTACCTATAAATACCCACTAACTCAACCATTTTTAAACACATATCTTCCAAATTCATACAATATCTAAATCTTTCATACTTTCTTCAAAAAAATGTCGAACCAAAACACTCCCCGACCCAACAAACGTCAACCAAGAACCCTCAACGAAGCAATCTACCGACACCCGACGACACTTTTAATCTACGAAACCCCTCACCGAACGTGAACCCGACCTTATTACGACCTTACCCAAACCAACCTTACCGAAACCCGGTGCCGACATCGGAACAACGTGGCTTTCAATCTTTTGGGATGCAAACAAACACGTTTACTGATTATGCGTCCCAACCTCCCTCGTGGCCATTTAGTCACCCAGACTATCTCTCGCAACCTCAACGAGTGGTTCGTCATCACATCCACAAACTGATCCACCTAGGTCTCCGATTCATGCATTCAATCTCGGAGATGGCTATTACCCTCAGTTTTCCGAATCTTATTAAGAGAACACCGGTTATTGGCAAAGTCAACAGGGAAGTCAGCAAGAAACTGTTCAAGAAACTCAGTAAGAAGACGTTACCACCTCACCAGCGAAACCGAAGAAGAGAGCATCTCGCGCCAGCCATAAGAAGGTGAATACCCAAAGTTCGTCCCGACAAACCGCGTGGACAGAACACGAAGAACTCGCGTTATGTAATGGTTGGCGTTCCGTTTCTAAAGACAGTGCAAATGGTAATACAAAGAGGATAGAAGGTATGTGGACTGAGATTTTAAACTACATAGAGAGCAAAACAGGAATGGAAGGTCGTCGGACTTACGATATGGTGGTGGGAAAATGGAAACAGATTCGACCTGCCGTGTCGCGTTTTGCAAGAGTATACAGTAACGTGATACGTACGACTACTAGTGGAGAGTCATACGAAGATTACGTTCAAAAGGCGATGACGATCTATCATAGTGAAGTTGGAAATCCGTTTAGATATCGGCATTGTTGGGAAGTTTTGAAACACATTCCGAAATTTCAATATGTTGAGCCTCTAGATTTTAGCCAACCCTCTCAGGGAAGCAACAAGAAGCACAAGTCATCTGGTTCTAGTTCGTTCAACACAGAGTCTGGATACGCCAATTTTAATCTGAATACTATTGTTGACGGCGATGATGAGGTGGCCGAAGTTCCACCGCCACCGACAGGGAGGGACAAAGCAAATGTTGCGTCGAAAAAGAAAGGGTCGAAAGCTTCAGGATCGTCAACTCTGAATGACGAAGCACTTGCGAGGTTGATGGTAACTGAGATCTCAACTGCTGAGATTGCACAGCGGGGTAAATATATACAAATCAAAGAAAGGGAGGTTGTTGTTGCGGAGTATATAGCCGAACAAGAAGACATGAAGCTATATTTCCAAGACTACGATTACATGACCGGGAACGTGCGAGCGGCATGGGAATCATTTCGGGCAAGGCTCAAAGCGAAGTATAACTGAGAGTTTTAGTTTACGTTTATCTATGTATCGTTTATGTTTTAACTTATCTATGTTTCGTTTAAGTTTTTAATTTCTCTATGTATCGTTTTTAACGTTTAAATAAAAGTTTTAAATTTCGTTAACAATTTTTTTTCGTACGTTTACGTTTACGTAAATATTTATTTTTTTAGTTTATAAATAATAGTATTTAAATGAAAAAGGTAAGGTGAGTTGGGGGTGAGTTTGGGTTAAAAGTGGCCGCGGTGAGTGCGTGGTGAGTCTTATTTCCAGAATAAGGTGAGTTTGTTTTCTGAAAAGAGAAAAATGACGTGGGAGAGTAAGTTGAGGGTGAGTTGTCCTCCTTATTCCCTTTAGCCTTAGATTTAATAATTTACAATCAGATAAAACATATATAGATTTATTATACACAACTCATATGATTGTTCATATCATTTCTCTTTATAAGTTTATTTTATCATGTGAATATTTAATTTATTAAAGTGAAAATAATCATAATAAAATCTTTTAATGATAATAATAATAATAAAATCTAACATACGCACCCCTTTGATGTACATAGTTAACTCTCTAAAGTCCAAAGGTCATTGGTTATATGTTGTGTTTGATTTTAAAAAATAGCTTTTTCATAAAAAAAAACAAAAAAAAAACAAAAAAAAAACATCAAGACGGGCCTAACAATTCAGATATTTTGTGCCAAAAGTAAAATATAGGTCTTCAAAATACACATTTTTGAACCCAAAACTCAATACACTTTCTAACACATACAACACGACCCTGATTTTGATTTATATAATTTTATTTGGATGTTTCTTATTATCTATTATAGCATTTTAATCTTATCTTATATGTAATATATAAGTTTTCCTAACATGCAAACATGCAGGGGCGAAGCCAGGATGAATTTGAAGGTAGGTCCTTCAATTTTTTTAGTAAAGTGGGTTGGTTTGAGACAAACGGGTCGGGTCAGATTGACCAATAATACAAATGAACGATAGATAAAAAGATTGGACAAATCGAAATTAAGAAATAAACAAACCATCGTTTTCTATTTTTTCATGTTTCATATAGGCATTCGCTACTATGGTAAAGTAAAATATTTATTTGACTAATTTTAACAATTGTAATCTAAAATGTATATTCTTCGAGTATCCAAAAAATTAACTTCATAGTGTTATTAATTACTAACTAGAGCATTTTTTTTTTCTAAACATATATAATGTGAAGGGTTAAAATGTATTTATATATAAATAAAATGGAATATGTACTAGTTTCAGTTTAAACTCAAAAACTGAAAAAAGAGGCTTGGCAAGACTTGAACCCTGGTCACCAAAATCTGTAGTTGTTACATAAAGTTGAAAAACCACGCAGGCAAGATCATTATTTTGTAATATATCTGTAAACCAAAAATTTTACCCAGGTCCTTCCAATATTTTTAGCCAGGTCCTTTGAAAAATTTCGACATCGTTTCTAAATGTTTTTTAAAATTAAGGTAGTTCCGCGGACCTGCCTGACCCATGCCTAAATTCGCCCCTGCAAACATGAATGATATATTGTTATATTAGTGATAAAAAAAAATAAGTACAAATAAACAAATTCTCTATAAAGCATGTTGTAATGATAGAAAATTATGAACAAACAAATTCAATAGATATCATATAAATAAAAACCTATATAAAAGAACTTTGTTTGGATGATTATTTATCTATGTATATTATTCAAACATTGGGTAATCAATATAACTAAACAATTAGAACTTTTACTTTTTAGTGTTTCTTCATCAAACAAACATGTGATGGACTGGACTAACCTCTAAAGCCAAAAAACTTTTTTTTTCTTTTATTTATTTATTTATTATTATTATTATTATTTTAAATAGAATACATGTTGAAAATATTTCAACTAACTATAATATATATTTATCATATTTAATTCGGGCAATGCACAGATTATTTTTATACATATAAATATATATAATAATCCTTGTATTATATATGTATTAAACTTAAAATAATTTTATTTATCCAAATTTTCTAATTATTGTATCAAACACAATCAAAATATATTTTATCATGAGATACATGCAATGGAACTCGAAGGAAAGATATACACAATCCCTTCCAAAATTATTTCCTATTTTTAAAAACCATATAGCCACCAAACTCCGATTTCACCACTTAAAAGGTTTCCATTAGACATATCAGAACTAAAGAGAAAATCATCAAATCATCATATACAATCATATTTCGAAAGTGTCATCTCGGAGTTGTCAAAGTGGCAATTTGAAATTGGATAAAACTCACAACAAAAGTGTGGGGTACCAAATTCGAATCATGTTGGAGACATTTACCGGCTCAAAAAGTCATTAGCAAAAAAAGAAATCATATTTCGAAAGTAGTCATCCAATTCGTTAAAAGTTCCCACACAACCTTTTTTGCCGTGAAAATCAAATTTGTGATAAAAAAAGGTGTAAGAACATGTAACGATTCAAACCACTCATTTTCGACGAGAGAATATGGAGCGAGAAATATCGCACAAAAATATGAGGCGAAAATGTGACAAATTAAACGGTTCATTTATGGGCGAGCAAGAATATGATATACGGATTTGGAGCAAGATACATTTAATTTTTACGATAAAAAATAACCCAAAATATAGTCATTATTTTCAAAATATACTTACGTCAAAAAGATTATCTTCGTGATTTTCTCAAAATTTACCGGTATATAGATAGATTACTATTTTTGCTAATTATATATATATATATATATATATATATATATATATATATATATATATATATATATATATATATATAGGGAGGTTCTTATAAACCAAAACTTAAAGTAAAATAAGTAAAAAAATATAAAAAAATAATTTATTATATGTGTAATTTTGTATTATGTTTATTTATTCAATTATAACAAACTTTAAAAAAGCAAGTTTTGATATGCATCAAAATATATGTCGTTTAGGGACTGTGCATCAAATTCTTTGTTTTTTGTGCAGTAAATATTCAAATTTGATACACAACGGTAAAACTACCCATTTTATGATGTACAACAAAACTTCGTTTTTTAAAGTTTGAGATATGGTTAAAATGAACGATAATCCAAAATATCTAACGTTATAAATTATTTTTTAATTTTTTTTTACTTATTTTACCTTAAGGTTTGTTTTACAAGAACCAACCTCATATATATATATACTAGATTATTGTCCCGCGATAGCGCGGAAAAAAATAAAAATTGAATTGTAAACTTTATGTTTATGTAGATTTTAGGTTATTATAAAAAGACAATGTTATACGTATAATAACATATATATATACCTTTACGTTTATACACATGTTGTTTATAGTTATAATAACATAAACACTTTTACGTTTATATACATGTTTTAATATTTTTTATTAGGAGATTTTAAATAAAAATAATGTAAATCATAGTTCAAATTGAGTGAATTTTTTTTAAGTAAATTTGAATTTTGTTTTTATTTAAGTAGAGATTGAAATTAAAGAGATAATGTAATTATGTTTTGTAAAAGGGTGTAAAATGAAAATAGTGTTTGATGACATCATCAATTTGATCTAACGGTTGAAATCAAATAATTTAACCCATCTAAGGGTCTTTGCTTCGCCATGTGGCATTTAAGGCAACACCCGATTCATAAATAGGGTCGGGTTTCGGATAGAATAGTTCCAGTTTGTCGGGTTTCGGGTTTGACCCGATTGACCCGAAAATTACCGTCGAACTATATTTTAATCCAAAGGCATATGATATATATAAGCTAGAAGTCTGAAAGAGTTTCATACATGAAGCGATGTGGGACAAAGTAGGAAAAACTAAAGAAATATGATATATATATGCTAGAAGTATGAAAAAGTTTCATACCTGAAGCGATGTGGGACAACTAAAATGAAAATAGTGTTTGATGACATCATCAATTTGATCTAACGGTTGAAATCAAATAAGTTAACCCATCTAAGGGTCCTTACTTCGCCATGTGGCATTTAAGGCCTCTCTTTTATATTATATTAAAGATATGTATATATATATATATATATATATATATATATATATATATATATATATGGGTTTTTCTAACTTGTGCCCTAGGGACACATGTTAACACCATTTTTAAATATTAAAAGTACAATCAAAAGTATCAAAAGTTTAACTTTTGATACTTTTGATTGTACTTTTAATATTTAAAAATGGTGTTAACATGTGTTCTTAGGGCACAAGTTAGAAAAACCATATATATATATATATATAGGGTGAGGTTCAATAGAGATCCCTTTTTTTCTAGAGATCCAGGGATCACCTTTAGAGCCACACAATTTCATTAATATATCAAAACCACGGAGGGGTATTTTAGTCATATTGAAAAAACATTTAAAAATGTCACGCGCCCCTAAAAATTGTACCAGTCCCTTTATTCTTTTCTTTACTTTCACTGTTTTTGTCTTTTTGTTTCACCCTAAACCACCGGTCAATTTCTGACATCATCACCACCGCCGGTAATTCATCCCCAACGCCACCACCATCATCAGATACAGAACTACCGACAGCACCTGAATCATCTCTACCGTCATCTATTTCCTTTTCAGTTAAAACATTCGTAACGCCGTGACTGTTACCGTTACCGTTACCTATCTCCGTTTCGGTTAATAAACTACTAACGCCGTTAGACACGGAGCCACCAGCAACTTCATTCTCCAATGTAGCAGAAACTTCACCTGAGTTCGGATTCTGCTCCGGCGAAACTGACGGTTGAGTTACGGACATCGCCGGAGATGAAATGGCGTGATGTAGAGAATATTCCGGCGAGATACGTAGTGTAGAAGCAGCCTTCGAATGTTGCCGTGGATATCGGGAGGACATTGAAGCCTCATGAATTAGTGAGTATTTTGTCATGTCTCAGGTTCACTTTTTCTTGAATATTTTCTAATTTACGATTTTATTATAAGAGGGTATTGGAATTTGTGTTTGGTAACTGATTATTTGGTGATTGTGATTTGAAGTCATGATTATTAGTTTTTAATGTTTGGATAAACTTCCAATTATCTAAGTGTCAGATAGTTATATTCTTTCATCATACTTCTAAACATCTTCTCAGACAACTAAGTATGGGTCGAGCGAGCTCGGTTAGTTAAGTGGACGAGTGTCAACTATAGTAATCACCTGTGATTGTATTAATTTAGTGCCTTAAATGTCATAAAAAATATTTAGTAATCACCTGTGATTCTAAAGTTTTTACATTTAGAACTGTTTATAATTTAGTGGCTTAGTACCTTGATATAAAATGTCACCAAAATGTTTAGTAATCACCTAGTAATCACCTGTGATTTTATTAATAATGTGCCTTACTATGTTGATGTAAAATGTCACAAAAATGTTTAGTAATCACCTGTGATTTTATTAATTTAGTGCCTTAGTATGTTGATGTAAAATGTCACAAAAATGTTTAGTAATCACCTGTGATTTTATTAATAATGTTCCTTAGTATGTTGATGTAAAATGTCATCAAAATGTTTAGTAATCACCTGTGATTTTATTAATAATTTTCTTTAGTATGTTGATGTAAAATGTCACCAAATGCTTATTTAATCACCTGTGATTATGTAGTTTTCTTTAGTATCTTAAATGTAATTTTGTAGTCAACAAATTGTAAAGGAAAATCACCTGTGATTTAGTGCCTTAATACCTTAATACATTTAAGGTTCTTAATTTAGTGCCTTAATACCTTGATGTAGAATTTCATCAAATGTCTAGTAATCACCTGTGATTGTATTAATTTAGTGCCTTATATGTTGATGTAAAATGTCATCAAAATGTTTAGTAATCACCTGTGATTTTATTAATAATTTTCTTTAGTATGTTGATGTAAAATGTCACCAAATGCTTATTTAATCACCTGTGATTATGTAGTTTTTACATTAAGAAACTGTTTATTATTTAATGTCTTAGTTCTTTGATGTAAAATGTCACAAAACGTTTAGTAATCACTTGTGATTTTATTAATAATGTGTCTTAGTATGTTGATGTAAAATGTCACAAAAATGTTTAGTAATCACATGTGATTCTATAGTTTTTAAATATAATTTTGTTTAATGCATTATGTATGTGAAAGAATATAATTTTGTTTAATGATTATGTATTTTGGCTTTATTGCAAGTGGTTGGAATAAATTATTATTTAATGCATTTATGTGAAAGAATATTTACTTGGTAAATGTGAAAGAATATATTATTGTTTTGGTAAATGGGACACAAAAGTAGAAAGACAAAAAGACAAAAGACAAAAGCCTTTCTCAGCCACAAAAGCGCGTGTAAGTAAAAAAAAAAGAAAAAGGTAAAAAGACCATATTACCCCTCCGTGTCTTTTCCTTATAAATTCATTAAAGTCAACTTTTAATCTCAGCCACACAATTTAGGTGATCTTGTGGCTGAGAAGGTGATCCCTGGATCTCTAGCAAAAAAGGATCCCTATTGAACCCCAATATATATATATATATATATATATATATATATATATATATATATATATATATATATATATAGGGTGAGGTTCAATAGAGATCTCCAATTTTCTAGAGATCTAGAGATCCACTTATTAGCCACTCATTTTTTCTTTAATAACTCTTTTTTTTTTCTGCTATGTTTTACTTAACTTTTTTTTTTTTTTCAAAATCACATGTGATTTTTTTTTGTAAAAAATTGAAATCACATGTGATTTTCAAAAACCAAAATTTATAAATTTTAAAATCACACGTGAATTTTTTTTTTGTCGAAAATCACATATGATTTTATAAGCAAAATAGTTTGTAGGTTAAAAATCACATGTGATTTTGGTAAAAAATAATCAATAATTTTTAAAATCAAACGTGATTTTACCCAAAAAAGATTTGTATATTGAAAATCACATGTGATTTTTAAAAGTAAGGTTGAAAATCAAATGTGATTTTCGGGAAAAAAAAAAAAAAAAAAAAAAAAAAAAAAAAAAAAAAAAGTAAATAAAAAGGAAAAAGAAAAAAGAAATTTTTTTTTTTTGAAAAAAAGTAAAAAAAAAAAAACAAAGATATAAGGAAAAATGAGTGGCTAGAAAGTGGATCCCTAGATCTCTAGAAAAATAGAGATCTCTTTTGAACCCCAATCTATATATATATATATATATATATATATATATATATATAATATATATATATATATATATATATATATATATATATATACTGTCATCCCACTAGTATCGTACTGACTTTTTTTCTCTCTCTAACTGACTGTTACATCTGTGAAAATGCACACACTACAACACCACCAAAAACACACACATCACCATAACCTTCACCTTCTTCTTCATATTCGAATCTCTCATTTCACTCTTCTCTAATCTCTCTCTCTCTCTCTCTCACACACACACACACTTTTTCACTTTTTCTCTGCATTTCAATGGCGGTCAACTCTACACAAGAGGTATAATTCATTTTCTCACTCTCTACATTTCCGATTTATTCATTAATTTAACCGATTCGCTAAACGTTTGCCACTAGATTCGTTGATTTCAGTTTATAATTTTGTTATTGAAAACTGTGATTCGAATAAGTTTTAATCGAATGAGATTTATATATATGATGTAATTCGTGTTTAATCTTCTCAATTTCATCTTCATTTCTTCAAATTATTGTTGTAAAATGCTCGAATAATGATATAGTTCTCACAGTTTTGCTTCAAATTATGTGTTGATTACTACTGTAAAATGTGTGATTGAGTGAGATATAGATGATACGATTTCGAGTTTAAATTCTCAGTTTCATCTTCAGTTTTTCAAAATTTGTGTTGATTTGTTTAGTTTCAATTTGTTGTGTGCGTGTTATTGCAAAATGTGCTTTGGATTATAACTTAATCGAGTGAGATATATGATATGATTTTAGTTTTAATCTGCAATTTTTTTCGTAAATTTGTGTTAATTGTTGTAAATTTGCTGTAATGTGTTATTGGAAGTTAATTGAAAAAATTGTGTGTTCATTGTAGTTCTAGATTTATTGTAGTGTGTTGTGGCAAAATGTGTTTCGATTAAGCTAATCGAGTGATGCTAATGATATAATATGAGGTTTATCTTTTCAATTTCATCATTTTACAAAACTTGTGTAGATTGCAAAATGTGCTTGGATTTTAATTTTTGAGGTTTATGATAATTTCACCGTCAATTATTCGAAAATTTGTGTTCATTGATTTAGCTCTAAACTTGTTATTCTCGTTGACATATTTCTTGTTTGATTATTGCTATAAAATGCTGTAATTATAGTCCAAAACTGTGAATCTTTGTTTGACGTATTTTGTTCGATTTTGCTGTAGTTTAATAGATTTTGGTGAATAATTGTGATAATTTGAGATTCGGTGCAACGTATTTTAGCCATTTTAAGAGCGGTGAATGATTTTTAAGAGATTGTGGGTCATATAGTGGTATTGGTAGGTATAAATAAATAAAAAATTATGATTGTGATGGAGAGGTTGGTTCCATATTAGGTCAGCTGGAGCCGCTCTGTATTTGAATATGACATTCTGTCTTATTATATTTTGATTTTTATCATGTAGTGTATACTTAATTGTAACTATTCATTATGTTCGGGTAGTTTGGGATTGCGTTTGCAAACTGAGGATTTGCTTAAGGCATTTCCAAATCAAAGATACCGAGTATAATTAGTATAGTGACTGAGAAGGTGGTTCCATATTAGGTCATCTGGAATCGTTCTGTATTTGAATAAGACTTTATTGTTTTATTGTATTTATATTTTTATCATGTAGTGTACAAGAGGTATAGATACTTATCGTAATTATACATTATGTTTGGTGGTGTTTGTGAATGCATTTTCAAATGGAAGATAACTAGTTTTTGAGTGTTTGGATGAAAATTGTTAATTAATTATATTAGTGTGTAATGATCAGCTTGAAAGTAGCTTTATCGAAACCGATTGCTAAACAAGCCCTTAATTGATAGATTCGTTGTTAGAGTGATTCTTAAGCTTCTGCTCGAAAAAGAAGTTATGATGATGAACTATAATGGCGAAAGTGGAAGGGTATAAATGTAACTTCATTTATACTTCATTCTTAAAAGTGTTAAAGTTCTCCTTGCTTTAGTTATACCCATGGCCCATTTAATGGATAGAGTTTAGCAATTATATAATAAAAAGAGATGCATCTTTTCAATAATATTCTTTGTGGCTGTGTAAGAATAATAACAAGGATGCTTAAAGTCGTTACTTGATGAAATTACCGAAATATGAATGTTGAATGTTTTTTACTTATATTTTATCCTAATTGTGAGGAGATTTTAATTTTAATTTTAATTTTTATTCGCAGGGTTGTGATTCTTATAGTGTTGTTGCTTTGCCTGCTGAAGGAAACGCTGTAGCTCAGTGTGAATTTCCGGTAGATATCTCAAATTCAATGGAAGTTTACGTGCCTCTTAAAGGTCAACTTTCATTGGATGATCAGATGAAAAGTCAAACCTACTTAAAGACAATGGTGGAAAATGTAGCGGCTTATACCAAATGTGTTGAAAATGATGAAGATATTGAGACGGGAAAGTCAGAGGCACTTAGAAACAATGAAGAAACCGTTGGCGACGTAAAGATTGATGAAGGGCAGATGGTGAGTTAACAATGTTATAATGTGTATTAAAATATATGAATATGATTCCTTTATATGCTAACATAGACTGAAATTTCGGAATAATGGAACATCTGAGTTTACTGCAATTTGGCGTATTAACTATTTATCTTTTCAGAAATCGTTGCAGAAGCAGATTAGCTTTGAAATGGGAGGCAAATACATGCAGTTGTTGATGAATCACAGCTTCATCTTATCCAAGTTTTCTACCCAAGGTATTTACGCACATTCTATTCTAGGCTATATGTATTCATTTATCAGTTTATGTATATACATATACAAATGTGTATGTGCATATGGATATTTGTGTGGATATGATTAATGAAGCAATTGGTGTTATTGGACAGATAAAGCTGCAGCCGAGAAAGTTGTTGAAGCGCCCAGAATGAGGAAATACAAGCGTACAGCCTCATTCAATTCAAGAAAAGTTGCTTTTCTGTTCTCAATATTGTAAGTTAAACAAACTATTATGCTTTCAATCCCCTTGCCAGAAAGTTAGATTTAATGACCCATTTTTCAACATTTTCCCGTTCACTTTAGCTGCTATAATTACATTTTACAGACTAACCAGAAAGTTAGATTCAATGATCCGTTTTCCACCTCTATTTTAAAGTATTTGCCCATATTAAGTTTCTTCACAAATTTCCAGCTAAAACATTGTGCCGGTTTTTTTTTTTTACATAATTGGCTACAAACAAATTTCGCACCAGAAACATGAATTTCATACATTTGATTGAAAGTAAGATGATACCTCTTTTTGTAAACCATTAACATGCTCATGTTTTTCTTTAATTGTTTTCCAGGTCATGTTTGGGAACGATTATACTCATATATCTGACGCTGAGAGTCAAACAGATTGGTGATGCCTCAATCCATTCTGAATAATGGACTTATCATTACGTTCCTTTACATCGGGTGCTTCATATTTTTGGAAAATGTTACTTTAGGGTTATTTTTGCGTCCCCTAGAATTGTGTTTAAATATTTCGAAGTTGTCAGTTGTACATAAGTTGAGAATATTGTTGCTAAATGCTAATCTCTACTAGTTGATCACTTTCCTAGAATGTTGCTACTAGAGGTTTAATCTCGGGTAAATTTTCGAGTCAATGATCCAAGTGGATAGAGAGATGATCGATTGTTAATAATTTTATTTGGGGTATTCGTATTGTGAATTTGAAAAAGTAATATAATGTTTCTTTGGCAAAAGAGAATTGTCGTCTATCAAAATGCAACTTATATAGTTTGAACGAATGAATCACTTGGATTCCTGGTTGGGTTTTTTTGATATATTGTTTTTCCGTCACGTCTAACAAAATGACACATCTATCATTGGGTTCGAGAAGTTGATCAGTAAGGTGATAATTAATGCAAACGGGCCATACGTAGTATTCTAATTGACATAATTGACCCCACGGTGCGGCATATCATACCACACTAATTTATTTTATCTAGCAAAAAAAATGTTGGTTGTTGTAATCACAGATCAAGTAATGACTAATGATCCCATACTCATATGATTGCTAGTGTCCGATACTATTGCACTACTTAAACATTAATAAACCTCCTATATATAGAAAAAATTCCCGACAACTAATAAAACATGAAACAGATTGCAGTACAAAAACCCGCCACAGTTTGTATCTCTAAAACTTCATAAAAAAGCCGAACCTGCAGTTATTTGAGAAAAAACTTCCTTTGAATTCCTCGGTCTCCACTTTCCTCTAAACCTAGATCATGCAAATAATAAGATACCAATAAATAGCAATTCCTCGATTTTTTTTTCCAACTTAATGACTTGGAATTAGAACTCGTACCTCGAAAACCCGCCACAGATCATGTAGGCTTACTTTCACCTTGCCACACATTTTACAAACTAAACTGCAATACAGCGAGCATTCTAAGCTCCCATCATATATAAGTCTAAAAAAGATATCCTAAAAAACTAAAGAATGTAGTTTTCTTCAGTTGGTAGTTGTTTAGCAAGGGTAATGAGAAAATGGGTTAGGTGTTTTTTAGCTTTTAATAGTTTTTTGTCTGTTTTTCCTTCGTTTTCTGCTGATGTGGCATTACGATCTTGCATGGAGCAGAAATTTCGTACAAGTTTACGTAGCTCCTGAAAAAAAGAAAAGGTGTGAGACGAGAAACAAAGAGAGGAAATGCATGTAATGTAAATTAGGTGGATATGGTCTAAATGGTCTTAATCACCAAAAAATACACTTCGAAGTGGCTTTCAAGTTTCAGGCCATTTGACCAGTTTTCCTTTTGGCTAAATATTTCTTGGTCGAGATTGCCACCTCTGATCTTATATATCAGGTTTATCTTATGATAGTGATAAGTTTTCTGATTATTTAACTTCCCAAGATAAAACCGAAGTAACATGAATAAAACCGACACACTTAATAATGTATACCCTCGAATGAATGTTGTTAAAATGTAAAAATTTGAATACATGATTCTGCCAATATCCATTTAGGATGACTGATAGTAAACGTTTACAATGATGCAATGCTAGTGAAACATCAGTCTCGATATATGTAAATCAACAAAAAGAACAGAACTTACTTGTCGGTCAAAGTCAACAGTACTAAGAGAGTAGATCTCGTTAGTGATATCGACATCTTTGTTAACCAACCCATCAAACCATCTGGTTGCTATCTCATTGTGATCACCAAATTCCTGCTAGAAAATATAAACATAACAAACATAAGATTATGTATAAAGTTTCAAACCATAACAGATAGCAGAAGTCAGTTGAATAGAGGACACTGAATCAATAAAATTCCCGTAACAGTTGGATGGAGATGGAAAAGCTGAAAAGCTTTTTCATTAACTCCTATTATTTTCCTTCTTTTTGGATAAGTGGTCTATGATGGAATAACTAGAGGTGGCAAAATGGGGTGTCCGGCGAGTTGGGTAAGAGTCAAAACAGGTAGTTTTTAGTACATGTCAGATTGACCTACAAACTTTTGTTATGCATTTGGTCAATAGATACTTAACGACTTTAATGTGCTAAATAAGATTAGAAAATTATATTATTGCAATAATGATATAAGTTTTAATAAAAAATATTTAGAGGCTGTATTAAAAATACATTTTGTGTCACTTTCAGTCCGTTTAACTCGGTTGACCCATTTGACCCGTTCCCTTTTTAGGATTTAAATTGTTTAACCCATTAGAAATAGAGCATAACCCAACTATACCCAATTAACCAGTTTCCGTTTTTGCTAAATTTTATGATTTGAACCACCCAATAGGGATAAAGCACAACCTAAATGAACATGTTTCCCTTTACGCTAAATTTAATGATTTAAACCATTTGACACATTAGGGCTAAAGCATTTAACCCATACCGACCCTCATAAGTCATAAGTAAGAAGGTTGAAATTGCCACATCCAGTAAAAACAAAATATAACCGAATAATCTCCACTCCCAAACGGTGAAAAAGAAGTTAAGATATTTCACTATATTGAAACAAAAAGGGATTTTAATAAAGCCTACCTCATCTTCATCCTCATCGTTGGTTTCTTCTTCCTCTTCATCGGCGTCTATAACTTCCGACTTATCTGAACCAGATACCTCCTGAAACTTCTGCATATCACCATCTTTTGTTGCTCTAATCAATCCGTCTATTAATTCAGGTTCAACATCTCGCAATAATCTACCTACAAATAAATAAATAAAAATAGTCACTCTCTGAAATATGCTTTTTACTCATTCAAAAGACATTAAAGTTCATACCTATGTAACTGAACTGTCTTCGTTTCCCCTCTCGTACATCACGACCTAACCTCTATAAATAAAAGTGGAGCATATTTTATAATTGAAAAAAACAAAAATAAAAATTATTAAAAAATATGATAATAAGACTCACCTTCACTAACATGACGGCATCAAACACCTCCCGTTCAAGGTCAATCACTCTAGACACAAAAAAGAATCACTAATTACTTCAGTTTCGCGTGATTTATAAAAGAAAGTAAACTATCAACGTCCACAAATATGAGCAAGTTGTTAAATAACTACGAAATCATCTAAAAAATAATGAAAATTCATTTTTTCATATGAAAATGGAACTGCTTGATAAGAGTTCCTTCGTGATCTTAAAGGTTTTAAGTGACAAAAGGTCATTGATAGTTCGTCAAAGCTTAAACAGGCTCCGTCATCATAATATCAACTTGACAAGACTTCTCTAGTAGTATAACATATTGATAAATAACAATACATCATGTACTTCAGAATATATAATCCAATTTATACATATCATATAATATCATATAAATACGTATATACAGTTAAATATATACACAAATAAAAGAAATTTATTTTAGTCTCGTTGCTGACGCTTCTAACTGATTTACATCAATATATTACAATACATGTATCTTAAATATATAGATATACATATGCATATTCATAGATGTCAATATATACATAAAGACAAATGCAAATAATCAGATTACTCCTGATGTTGATGTTTATACTAAAAGATTTTCATACAGAAAATGTTGTACAACTCGGATTACGCGGAAAGTAATCGCTAGTCGGCCAAAAAACTTAGATCGGTCAAAACTCGGTTTCCTTGTGTTAATGTTTCCAATCCAAGTCCCTACCTCGCTCTATTACTAGCTAGACGGTACCCGACCACTCGAGATTTCGAGTACCGCCTAGCGAATTTTACAACATTACATAAAGATATCCGTTACTCTTAACTTAACTTCTCCTATGCAAAGTGCTAATGATTAACTTAATCGAACTTCATTAAATAAATGTATATACATAAAAACAATATATACATATACATAGATATAGGTATAGATATAGATATAGACCTGAGAATACGTTTAATTTGCACATCATTAAACTCAGCAAGTTCCATAGCCCAACGAAAACCTCGTTTCGCTTCTCGTTTCTTCGCATTCCTACTCTTCCTCTCCTCATCCGAATCTCCATCACTATAACCGTTTTCTTCCGGTATCTGTACATCCGCCGGTCGGAGACCTCGAGATCGAGCTACGTGTACGTTTTTCCGGTGAATTATAATTGACGGAGTTTTTATCGTTAGGAATTGACGGCGTGTGATGTCTCCGGTGGATAACGGGGAAGGCGTTAGGTTTAGAATGGTGGTTAGGTATCGCCGGAGAGGCTGTTTGGTTGCCGGAGATAGGATTAGAGGCTTTAGGAGGTGAGCCATTTTTAGCTTACACTGTGGGTCACAGTAGAGGACTAGAAATGTGAATAATAATAGTTAATGGTTAAAGTTAATATACTATGTTTGATTTGTTATTATTTATAAATGGTTTGATTCATAATTTTTTAAGGATCAAAACATATTATTTTGATTATTTATTCTATTTTAGTTTAATCGTTAATGCGTATGTATACTTTGTATACGGACTTTTCCTACCGCAACTCTATCCAACAGTGAAGACCTCCGATGCTCGATGCTCATAGAATCCTAATAGATAGGATAGGGATGGCCGGTTGGATATTGTTGTGATTGGTTTGGTTTAGGTGTAAACCTCTTCGTATCATTTTGCTCTATACTAATATTACACATCGCAACTAAAAAAAATAAATCTACAAAATATAATAATAATAAAAATTAGGGAACCGGTCGTCATCATGAAAAAAAACTAACTTAATCAATCATTATCATAAAAGTTAAAATAAAAAAATTATAACTAAGGTTTAAAAACGAGGCAAAACATCGGAATTAGTCAAATTGAGTAATAATAGACCATTATTATATGAAATAGCTTACATCATACAACTCATATTTAACAAATGAGACACATTAGACTTTGACTATGTTTGGTATGGATTTAAACGGAATTTAATTGGTTTTGAACTTTTTTTTGTAAATAAACTTGTTTGATAGGAATTTATTTGTGGGTGTTTATTTGAAAAATAAGCTTCTAAAAAATAAGCTAATTTAAATAGTTTAAAAAAGTAGTTTGGTATTATATGATGGTAAATTACATAAATATCTCTCTTAAAATTTGTTTTATTATATAACTAGATTATTGTCCCGCGGTAGCGCGGATAAATATAGATAAAAAATTAAATCGTAAACTTTATGAACTTGTTCTTTTTAAGTTATTATGAGTATACAATATTGCATGTATAATAACAAATATATATTTATGTTTATACACATGTTGTTTATATATATAATAACATACAATATATTTACGTGTATACACATATTTTAATATTTTGTATTAAAAGATTTTATAATAGTAATAATAAGGTAAATCCTAGTCCAATAAGAGACACATATTTTTTTTATTGTAGTGGTGATGAAATTGAAGAAAAACATGCAATTATATATTGTATGAGGGTGTAAATGAAAAAAATATATGATGACATCATCAATCTAATCTAACGGTTGAAATCAAAATATCTAACTAATCCAACGGACCTTGCTTCGCCATGTGGCATTTAAGGCCTCTCTTTTATTATATATTAAAGATTATACATGCTTTTTAGTCATTTTACATTTTTATGCTCAAACTTCAGCTACTTTCCAAATATATTTACGAAAAATAAAAACTCTAGTTTTCAGCTCTAAATATAAGCTCCTTTCAGCTCCAGCTATAAGCTAGCTACAAGCTAGTTTTACCAAACATATTCATACAATAAACTCAATAATTATACAAAATATATATATATATATATATATATAGGTGGGTTCAAATAAGAACCACTAAATATTTAATAACCGTTAGGAACCACATATACAATAGTGAATATAGACATATATTTTCACTAATGTATTTTAGTGAATATATATACATTAGTGAATATATGTCTATATTCACTAGTGTATATGTGGTTCCTAATTATTTGTATGGTTCTAATTTGAAACCAACTATATATATATATATATATATATATATATATATATATATACTAGTAGGTTTCTAAGGCTGTGCGGAGCACAACCCAGGAAATGAATATTGATATTTAAGAGGGACTTCCAAATGTTAAATAAGTAACTAAATAGGAGGAACATACAAACTGAAAATAGTTAATTGACTTGTGTGATACATACATTTACTTAAGCCTAAGGCAACTAAATCAAACATCAAAGGTTGGGGGTGTACAGGAACTCTTGAATATAAATAAACGTAAAGGTATGCTAGAGTACTCAGATTTAGAGCCTTCCTCGGTTCGCCAATTTGTTTAGACCACATATCCGCCTCTATCCCATGATCAGTAGTCGAGTTGTTTATTTTTTGTTTCTCCATATATTGTCCGGTACAATAGAGAATTTCATTGTTTTGAATCAACCCAACCCGTTTCGACCCGTACCAATTCATACATGTTATAACCATTTCGACCCGCCCACTTTCCACCTGTAACATAGTTTGGGGTTTTTCAAGCAAGTAACCAATGCATCATAAATTTATAATAGAAGTGCATTTGACCTCAAAAGTCAGCAGTTAGCTAAATGGAAAGAAAAGGTTCAAGAGACTGACCTTCAGACCCGAGCTCTCTATGGTTTCCGCACACACTCTGGTACTATACAACTTCACATTTATGAAAGAAAAAAAAAATTATGAGCCAATTTTTACAGGAGATCGTGGTAGTTGTTCCGACTTGATATGAAATTGGTTTTGTTTCAACTTTTCATTCGAGGCTTCCTTCTCCGCCTTCTTCTTTTCGGCCTCTAATTGTTTGACATTTTCTTCATTTGCATGATTGAACATTCTCACAAACTTGAGCAAAGTTGAAACAACTGCAACGGATGTATACAACATAAAAATCTGTTCTAATTCCTCAAAACAATTTATATATAAATTATGTAATTACCTTGTTCATATGGGCAACGGGATGGATCCTCGCCAAAGTAAATAATTTAAAGCATCCACATTTTTACCCTATGCAAAGTTGCCTCTGATTACAAATGTACAATGTTTTAAAAAAATATATGTATATTTAAAAAGTAAATATTACATACCATGGCAGAATAAAGAGACGCCAAAGACCTTGCTTCACCTTCTGCTGAACTAAGAAACTCCTTCAGAGCATGTCCAACAAAATGAACATATTACACTTACATACACTACCGATATCTCTATCGGGTCAAAACAATAAAAAAAAAAAAATAGCTTTAAAAGGGTACAGGCTAAAAATATTCAAAACAAAATAGCATAGAAGTAAATGGATAAAATAGGTCGAATGGGTTGAAGGCCGTCCATAGTGTATGTTCGATGTGTAAAACCTACTAAATCATTTTATTCAAAGAATTAGATTATTATTATAACCAGTTAAATGATGTGTTGGATCCTTTAACAACACATATGTTTTCACTTCCATGTATTATCTCTTAAGCAGTCGGTAAAATACAACATGTTTTCATATTCAACTACCTTAACACTGAATCGACAAGAACTTAAAATTAAATATAAATCCAAATATGAAACTTCAGCTAGTAGTATAGAGAATTTAAGATGTTATGTTGAAAATTAAAGGTAATTATGAAAAAAGATCTCAAAGTATTAATGATTTAGCCATAACTGTCGGTTCATTAGGGGATGCTAATCTTGGTTATCAAATTCACATTGTGGAATAGAGAACTTTTGGGTGAAAACGCATCTGCGAAAAAAGGCATGAAAAAGAAAACCAAACCTAAAATATATAGAAAAACATTGAAATTAACAAACACCAGTAAATAAATAAAAAGATGAATAGGGAGAAGAAGATATTACTGGTGTGCATATAGATAAAATCAACAATTGATCGAAGGTAGTCAATAAATTAGGGGGTTTCAAACTTCTTTTTATTTATTTAATTTTAAACCTCTAAAAAAATATCCAAAAAAAATCAAACCAAGTTCTTATAAAATCATCAAAAAAACCCCAAAAACAATTCTACTAACTTAATTAAGGATCTTAAAACATACCTCCCTTAATCAATGTTTGTCTAATTGAGTAGGAAACAATGACCTTTTTCTTTTGCTTTTCTTTTATTACATGTAACGTGTCAACTTTTAAAAGTATAAGTTTGAGTACGTGGCACATTCTTGAAGATGTATACAGTAATAAAAGACTTGATTTTATAAATAAGGTATATATATATATATATATATATATATATATATATATATATATATATATATATATATATATATATATATATATATATATATATTTATTATTATTTTTTTTTTAATAAAAATCGAATATGAAAAATCTTTAATCCTTTGAACATGTGGATTTGGATTATCACCCCCTACAAAAGTAATTCATATTTTTGTTTTATACGGGAGTGGAAATAATTTTTGGTATATTTTTAGTGATACAACTTTATAATGTTAGTTAAACTAATAAAAATAGGTTTTAAACCCTAAGAACATGAAAAAATGATACTTGTTCTATATACTATTGTTTTTAAAGAAAAAATATTTAACAAGGTTATTGATTTTATGATTAATGCGGTTATAGTAATTGAGAACGTATTAAAGGGGTGTTTGGTAAAGCTTATTTTTTAGGTTTAGACTTATGATTTATAAGTAGGTTATTACTTATAGAATATAAGTTTTTAAATTTTTATGAAGTGTTTGAAGTAGCTTATGATTATTAGCTTATGATAATACAAAAATATGTTTGATAAACCCATTAGCCACACAAAAAGAACTTATAAAAATAAACATCTATCTTTTTTACGTAAGTTAATAAACTTATAAACTCTTTTATAAGCTAAAACAAACACCCTAAATATTGTGTATTATCTTTACATGCATAGGACAGAAATGACAACAACTCAAGAAACAAAGAATGTCAAAATGTAATTAAAGAAATAATATTTCCCGCCATTACAAGTTGTACATTACGCATAGACACTTGTACATTTTGATAAACAAATGGTTTTTCAACAAATTCCAAACTGCTAAAAAAAAAGTTGACCATCAACATTGTTACTCATAATCGCCGGCCGGCCGGCCTTTCTCTGTCTAGAAAATCATGATTGCTACTATTGTTTATTAAAGTCCTTATTATTAGTATCATTGATTGATGCTTAATATAGTTATTATTCTCATTTAAAGCTTACAGGATTATGAACAAGTAGCGATTGATTGATCGAATAAATCATTACTGCTCGTGTTATCTACTCGATTTCGGTGCGAGTGAGTGTTAAATGTTTTTGAATTTGTTTGGTTGATTAGTTTTAAGCTAATCTTGTTATGAGTTAGTTTGTGTGTGTGTGTTAAGTTGTGTTGTTATTTGAGCGATTTATTCGATTAGATGTTTGCTTCGGTGATTTAACCTGTTTTCTGTTTGAATTCTGTGTGTGCGTGTTGATTAATTATTAAGGTTGTGAATAACGCAAGGCGTGGCTTGACAGCATGTTCACGCCTCAAGACATGGCGTGTATCAAGGCGTGACAATACCGCAAAATTTTAATATATTTTATAATTTTATAAATGATTTTTTATGTTTTAACTATTTTTAAGTTATATAACTATTAAAAATCGTTGTTTTCACGTTTTAATATACATAGAATCTAAGATATAGTCACCAATATACAATTAAATGATCTTTTTAGTCATTTTAAACTATTTTTGGGTTTTTTTTTTTTTTTTTTTTCAAATTTCCGTAACGCGTTACAAAAAACTCGCGTTAAAGCGCGTCATGCCACGCCTAACAAAGACGTCTTGCATGTTTTTCGTGAAGGCAATTCATGCCTTGACGCCATGGCGCGCTTTTTAGAACCTTGTTAACTATGTAACTGAATCATTCCTTGTTTACTATGAAGAAATTCATTTGAATTACACTGCAAGTGAGTGTTTACTGATTATTAACTTATTTTTTTTTTTTTTTTATTTTGATTGATTATTTCATTTGTTGATTTGTTATATGATACAGTGATTTCGTTCTCTTACTGTAACGTTCAGTTTAAGTGTGTGTTAGCTACTTAGCTTGTGTTAATTGATTAAAGGTTTGTTACTTGAGTGATTGATTTGATGTTTGCTTGATTCATTTAACCTAATAATGGTATAATAGAACGTCTTACTATTCTGCTTGAAGTTTAATGGAATATGAACGAGTAGTGAACGATTGCAGGAATTGTTATTTCGTTACTGCAAGTGTTTTTCTGTTGGAATTCTTTGTGTGCGTTTGAGTGTGAGAATGTTGATTGATTAATTGTTTGATAGTTACGGAGTAATCTAAGTTTTGTATACTCATCTACTTATCATTCTGCTTGAAGTTGGTTGGATTATGACCGATGACTATAAATTTTGTGGTTACTTGATTGATTACTGTAGATAGATCTAATTATGGTATAAGTATAGCAGACTGCTTTTAGTTAGTTAGTTTAGATAACAAAGCTTCCTGGTATTATCTTATAAAAAAAATAGAGTTGAAAGGTTGCGTGAGGCCTAATTGAACGATATTTGATCTCAATTTATTTAGAGATCTGTCACCAACATATAACCGTGTGCAGTATTTGTTCACAAAAGTACTTCTGGTAGTCAATCTTATTTAAATATATGAAAATTAATGACAATTCGAAAGTAAAACTTTTGTACGTTTGAGTTTTGACTTCAAAAGTCAGACTAGACGTAGGAGGGACTACAAATAACAGCAAGCGGTTTCAACTTATAAGGAAACTGGAATTGCTTTAATCATGTAGTATTTAAAATTGATTTATGTTAAATGATAGAAATGAAGAGACAATCATGTGATGATAGAATAGTCAACCTGGTTAGGTATCTTATTTGATCATAAACTTATAACATACGTCCTCAAATATTGATATGAAAATACGTTCTGCAAGTAGAAATTGACTACTTTGCTTGTACGTGCAATTTGCCATATATACATATACATAATCATGGGTGGAAACTATATAGGTTTTCAATGGATCAAGATGATATAGCGGAATCCTTAATCACCACAATTGGTGGTTTCATTCAAAAGCGGTTGCTTGATCAGAAACAAAGGGCTCTACAAAAGGAACAATGTGGTGAAAGATTAGCTGCAGAAGACGAAAGCAGCAAAAAAGGCACAGAAGTTCGTTACTCCGATCAAGCAGTTTTAGCAAATCTTGATTGGGGTATGGATTCACTTGAGGAAGCTATAAATACATCCAATACCGAAACTAAAATGGCAAGACTTGATCACGCAGAAAAAATGTTGCAAGTGTGTGCAATGTTGAATTCTGGTGATAAAACCGCGGGTGTCCCTAATTTCTATCTCTCAGCTTGGGCTCATCTTAACCTTGCGTATTTATGGAAGTTAAGGAACAATGTGACTAACTCTGTTCTTCACGTTCTTGAAATGTTTTCTATCGACCCGTTTTTCTCAAGGATTGATTTTGCTCCCGAGATTTGGAAAACATTGTTTCTTCCTCACATGAGTTCTATTGTTGGTTGGTACTCAGAGGAAAGGCATAGGATTATGATGAATATGATTCCAGATTCAGGCGATTTATCGTTCACTGCTGATTTCGATCAGTATTTTAATGAATCTTTGGTGTTTTCTATGAGGCCAGATCAGGCAGAGAAGTTGCAAGACTTGGAGAAACAATATGGGCAATCGTTAGACGAGAATACAAGGAATTATGCGAATTATTTTAAAGATTGCGTGAATTATGATCCGGAAACTAGCAAGAAGGTTATTCCTATGATGCCAATTGCAGAACCTCCTATGACTCCGTTACATGAGGTGAGCCGAAAGATTCCCGACTATATGAGATTTGGTCCTATCTTGCCTAAAAGTGCAGGATTCTCTCCAGTTCAAAGAGATAAAAAGTATTCAACGGAATCATCCAGGTTAGTTTTTCACAACAATAGATTTGAAATTTTCGTCCCGTTTTCATGTTGGTTTAAAAAAGTTCAAATTTTTATAATTACCTAAGATACTAAGTTTCCAGGCTTCACGTTATCAAAAAGATTACAAAAAGGCTTAAACATTTTAAACGATGACCTGTCGGTTAGAAAAACGTTCCAAACTTTTTATTTAAACGATAACTGGGTTTTTGGCGCCATGTCAGCAAAAAGAACTCAGCATCACCAACACGTTATCGTTTTGACACGATAACTAGGTTTTATGCAGTTAGCCCTTTAGTTTAATGTATGCATTTTCTTTCTCTTCTTATTTGACTTTGGGCATAACATATATGCATTTTTGTAATATGTAATGAAACAGTTTGAATGCAACTCACATTGCCTCGGAGAACCTAGATGATTCCGTTGCTTGGGATATTCAAGTAAGATGATACAAATTTTAGTTTCATAAATATACTCATAATTGTATGTTAAGTGAACATCATTTATGTTACCATATTTCATTTAGGAGGGAATATCAGAGGAAAACGATGAGTCTGACTATGAACCCAATGAAGATTATAAAACTGAGACTACCGGTCCAAAGCAACCACGTTCTCCTCAAACGTTTTCTCCTGTAATCTCTGCTAAAATCTCCATAAAAGTTTCATCTCCAAAACAAGATGGAAATAATAAGGTGTCGTCTACATTGAGCCGACGGTCTGTTCGAGCAATGGATTATAAAGCTTCTACTTCTGTGCCTACTTCACCACTATTGCATCATGATCTCAGTACTAGCTCAGCTGACTCGGATAGTGAATCTAGAGTATGTCTTTCCAAGAAATTTCTAAGGGGGTGTTTGGATGTGTGTTTTGAAAGCCTTTGGATATTCTGCTGTTTAAAATTGTAGTAATCAGAGATAATTAGATGTTTGACATCTAAATAATCATAAAATCTGATTAGCAAATTCAAAACGAATATCCAAACGACCCCTACATTAACAAGTTTGAACTGATGGCTTGATACTAATTGTGGTTTTGATGCTTCAGAAGAGTGTAAAGAATAATGTCGGTCATGGACGAAGTTTGAGTAATGCAAATGTGAAGAGCCAATCTTCAGAAAAGAGGTATACGTTGTTTCCATTAAAACTCTAAGTCATTTTTCTCGTCGTATATAATGTAATCTTATTCTTTTAGTTTCCATGGAGAATATGATAACAGAAGTCCAAACTTTGGTTCTCCTCAATTTTCCGATAGATCGACACAAGCAAGACCACCAAAAGACTTTGTGTGCCCAATCACTAGCCATGTTTTTAATGATCCAGTGACTCTAGAAACTGGTCAAACATATGAACGGAAAGCCATTGAAGAATGGGTGAAGCGAGGAAACACAACATGTCCCATAACAAGACAACCTCTTTCTGCCAATTCACTCCCGAAAACAAATTATGTTTTAAAAAGACTCATTACTTCGTGGAAAGAACAACATGCAGATCTTTCTCTAGATTTATCGTATCCCGGAACACCAAGAAGCTCTTACGGAAGCCCGTCTTCTAGAACAATCCAATCTCGAGCAACAAATGTAAATGATCATAACTCCAGTAATTATAGGCCACAAAGATTTATGCAAGTTACAGTTGCCACGTCCCCAACGAGTGTGATATCTCAAGCTGCTATTGAAGCAATTATCAGCAACTTAAAACCTTCGATTATATGCTTATGTACTTCAGAAGATTTGAGTGAATGTGAAGCAGCGGTTTTGACTATTTCCAAAATGTGGAAGGAGTCAAATGGCGATCCAACGGTTCATAACTGTTTATCATCCGAGAAAATAGTTAACGGATTCATTGATGTTTTATCAGCTTCTTTAAGCAGAGAAGTTCTTAGAACAACGGTTTACGTTCTTTCTGAGTTACTAGTAGTTGATGACAGACTCAGAGAGATTTTAACAAACGTCGATCTTGAATGCCAGCTGGTGGCTTTACTAAAAAACGGTCTTGCTGAGGCTGCTGTACTTATATACCTACTGAAACCGACTTTCTCTCAACTTTCTGAATTTAACTTGATACCAAATCTTGTTAACAGTTTTAGTAGCAAATATGAAGATTCGGAAAAGGAGTTTGAACTTGTGATGAATCCTAAAGATGCCGCTATAGAATTAGTAGCACATATTTTAATTGAAGGAGATGAGAATAGTAGGTCTTCTAATGCGTTGACTATTATGTCGGTCAATGCAGTTCCTTCATTGGTCATGTGTTTAGACAGAGTAGATACTCGACAGTCTGTTTTGTACATCTTATTATGCTGCATTCACGCAGATAGAAGCTGCAGGAACATAATAGCAACTAGAATCGACTTGTGTCCTGTTCTTGAATTATTTCATGCGGGAAATGAATATGTGAGAGGCATTTGCATTGAATTTCTCTGGGAGTTGGTTCAGTTGAACAGGTAAGCCCCGTTAAACAACATGAACCATTTATGTAGTTTACTCTATTAATAACTTTTGTTTAGTTTTTAAATTCATGTTCATACTAATCTGTTAAGCTACACCAGGAGAACATTATGCAATCAGCTTTTGCAAATAATAAAGGACGAAGGAGCATTTAGCACAATGCACACCCTTCTCGTGTATCTTCAAAATGCTCCGATGGAGCAGCAACCTGTCATTGCATCCCTTCTTCTTCAACTTGATCTTCTGGTTAGTTAAAATTTTCTCTATTATTTTAAATCATTTATTCGCTATAGAACTGCAACTTAAGTCATCTGTCATAGAGTTGGCAAAATGGGCAGGTCGGGCGGGTTGGGTAATGGGTCAAGACGCTAATGTCTTGGTATAGGTCAGGTCGGGTTGACCCGAAACACTTTTATCCTAAAAGGATTTTCCAAATTCCCAACTTACGGCTCTTGATGCTTTGTCCTAAAAGGAGTTTCCTATATGTAGGTCGAGCCTCGGAAAATGAGCATATATCGAGAGGAAGCTATCGAGACACTTATTGAATCACTCAAGAGAAAGGATTTCCCAAATTCTCAACTTATGGCTCTTGATGCTTTGTCATCTCTTTCGGGGCATATTAGTGCTTCAGGGAAGTCTCATACTGAAGCCTGGTTACTTAAGCTGGCAGGATTTGATCAACCTTATGAAGATTTAGTTAACAAAGAAAACCGCGAAATGACTGAAAAAGAACAAATGGAGAAAATGGTTCATGCTCGTTTCCTTTTGCATATACAATATTTATTTTTCACATTAAGGGGGGTGTTTGGCTTTGCGTGTTAATATCATAATAATCAAATTTACCAAATGGGCTGTAGGAGATAGTCTTTGGATTTGCCTTTGTGTTTAAGCTGTGATAAACAGATGATTAGTTTTTTTTTTCAAAATGCAATCAGTAATCTGCGACTTGAAAACGCAATAATCAAAATTCTTTATTTGTCTCAATGCCAAATGGTCCCTAAATTTATTTGTCTTTTTAAGAGCTCATGTTTGTTGTTTAGGACAAGGAGGAGGAGATAGTGGCCAATGCTTGGGAGAAAAGGATAGCATTCGTGCTTTGCAACCATGAAAAGGGTCGTATATTTAATGCTTTGGAAGAATGTCTTAAGAGCAACTCAATAGATATGTCAAAAAAGTGTCTTGCCACATCCACATGGCTCGTTTACATGCTCTTCAATTTTCCCGACACAGGTGTTAGAGAAGTAGCCCGTAAGGCTTTGCTTGACCAGTTCATATACATACTACAATCATCTAAGAATCTCGAGGAAAAGATTTTGACAACTGTTGTTCTAAGAAGCTTCATTAGTGATCCAGGTAAAAATATTCGACTCATTTACTTATGAGTTGGTTGATCTTGGTTATGTTTTTATCTCAAACGATTTAGACATGTAAAATCAAGCAAAGCTTTCAAAAGGAATCATGTCACATGAAACGTCTCCAAAAGTGTATTTTTAATGCATAAACCTTTGAAATCATCTTACTAAACAATTTACATTATTGTTGCAACCTCACCCGTACCAAAAATTACCCGTTTTGACCCATATTACCACCTATACATATAATCTCCACAATTATTGTCTCCTACTATGTAAAAGTCCGTATATTAACTTCTATTTTATTGTTTAGGTGCACTTGTTGAACTCGGTGGTTATGCTAAATGCATGTACAAAACCTTGAAAAAGCTTAAACGGAGCTCAGTGATCGTCAATGACATAATGAAAACTTTGATGAATTTGCCATCGGTTAATGCAGTGAGTGTGGACCTTTCGATATATGTAATAAACAATTACACTTTATACATTATTTTTTTACTGACTCTATAAATTTTAGGCAGATATGTGGTGTTCTTCAGAAGGCTTCGAGTTGGATACGTCAATTAATGGGGAGGTTTTATCTTTGCTTAATGTAAAAGGTCGAGTTATTAGCAGCCATTCTGATGGAACCATTAAGGTCTGGTATAAATAAACGTTGATATTATATTTTTTCTAATTGAGATTTTTTCATATCATCAGGCTTACAGGTTGCAAAATGGGAGGGCCGCGGGTCGGGTAATGGATCAAATGGGTTGGGTTGTTTGACTTTGAACACTTTTTGTTACTCTATAGAGAATTAGTGTCAAATATGGATTATTAATTTTTATATTACTTCAATAATTATGTAGTTTTATTGAATAAAATGATCTAGAAGGTTTGTTTGCATTGAAGTATACTTTGGGCAATTTTTAACCCGTTTAACCCATTTTGACCCGTTAGAGAAATAAGTGTATAACATAAATCTACTCATTCATAAGAAAATGGGTCGAAATTGACACATCTAATCAAACCTCATTTTCTCAACAGCGCAAGCTTATTAATAGTTAGTTCAGTTCTTTTTAAACAGTCCACAAACTGATATTTTCGTGTCTTTAAAAAGACTTAAAACTGTCAATGTAAGGATTGTATATATATATATATATATGCATTAATCTGAATAATACCTAATAAGAATTCAATCTGTTCTTCAACCGTTTTTTCGTGGTTGTGAAAGAGTTGACGTTCAATTTTCTTTTATATATAGGTATGGGATACTGGTAAAAAGACGTTAAGGTTGATTCAGGAGGTCCGTGAACATGCAAAGGCTGTCACATGCCTCTATGTTTCTCCTACAAGTGATAAGCTATATAGTGGTTCTTTGGACAAAACGATTCGGGTATGCATATTATGTCATTTTGTTTTACTCGTTTCCATGGTAATTACATTACATATATTCTCCCATAAAAAAGCAGAAAGAAAACTATCGGTAGCAAAATTTGTGGTCATGGGTCCGAAATGCTTTTTGTGCCGAATTGTCAAAGTTTTTTTTTTTTTTTTTTATAGATAGTGTGTTAAGTATGATGACAAAAATACTTATTTTAACCTGTTCTCTTTCAAATTTATTTTTTAAATTTTAATCTGTGCTCTTTGAACCTATTTTTTAAATTCTACCCGTTACAAATAAAAACATAACCCGACTTCACCCATTCATAAGTAAATGGGTCGAAAATGCCACCTTTAAAGAACACTAATCGTGTACAAGTGCACTTCTTTATCTGATAATCGAGTTACTAATTTTATTTATCTACTGAGATGAACAGATATGGGTAATCAAATCAGAAGGAATTCACTGTATCCAAGTTCATGATGTTAAAGAGGCAGTCCATGGGTTAACAGCCGACGCCAATTTGGCATATTTTTTCTCTCAAGGTGCTGGAGTTAAGGTTCGATCTCTTAACTGAAACAGAATTAAAAAGACGTCAAAGAATCAATATGAAAAGTCAAAGTGCTGACTAAATTATCATCTTCCACAGGTTTATGGTTGGTCCGGAGTTATCAAGAGCATTAACATTAAACAAACCGTCAAGAGCCTTGCCTTGATCGGCAATAAACTATATTGTGGCTGTAGTGGTTTTAGTATACAGGTATGCATTATACATAAAGGTGACAAAATGGGAGGGTTGGGTTATGGGTCAAATCAAACTTACTTTTGAAACTTGCGACACTCGTAGTCCCTGAATCCGCCAAACTTATCCTATGTATATTAATTTAATAATAATTACATTTTTCTCTTTCAAAGCTACACTTATAGTTATAACCATTTTACACATTTGAAATTACAGTTATATGACCATGTTAACTTTATATGACCATTTTTGCCAACTTTCACCCGTTTTGACCCATTTCCTTTTTGGCTATTTTTTAGTTAACATGTTTGACTCGTTAGTCGTTAGAGATGAAACATAACCCAAATTGACCCGCTAATAAAAAAATATGGTTCGAAATTGCCTCATCTAGTTATATATGCATTTTTAAACTTTAATTCACTGAATCATTTATCTCATGATACTATATGAAAACATCCCAGGAAGTGGATTTACGGAAAAACACATCAACTACATTTTACTCGGGGGCAAGGAAATTATTGGGTAAACAGTCAATAAACTCCCTACATATTCAAGATAATCTTCTCTACGTGGGTGGTACATCCATAGAGGGAACAGCAGGAAAGGTAATAAAAGGCAAAAATATATCTTTCATTACAAATTTTTAACTACCAAAATTGTGGCGGGAAATTGAGCTAAATATCCCAACTCCACTTGATCCAAATTTATACCAAAATAACCCTCAGATCCGCAAGGAATTTGCATTTCATAAAAGTTTTGAATCTTTTTTGCAGTTTTTCGCTGAAAAACTGTACTTTTTTTTATACCGAAAAATGCACTTTTAGTTTGTGGAATGGAGGGTTATATTCGTATCCCAAAGTTTTGGGACCAAGTGGGCTTCGGCTATTTAGCTAAAATTCCCATTTGACTAATTCTTTTTCCCTCTGTTAAACAAAAATATGGATCTGCTAGGTATTCTCTCTATCAAGTAAAGCTGTGATAGGATCGTTAAATACGGGATTCGACATTCAGTTAATGGCTGTAAACAATGACTTCATATTTGGAGCAACAAAACATGGAACTATTGAGGTGTGGTTGAAAGAAAGATTAACCAAAGTTGCTTCCATCAAAAACGCTAAAATTACATCGCTGACATCAGATGCTGACGGAGAAATGCTCTTTGCTGGCTCTTCCGATGGCAAAATCCAGGTTAGAAACACCGGTTAAATTACTATTACGTACTCCCTCTGTCCCAAAATAAACGTCCACCACTTTATTTTAGTCTTTCCCACAAAAATGTCTACTTTCAAAAGTAATATATTCAGTTTACCACTTTACGGTTCTACCCTTATTATATTTTTCACAAAACTAGATTTCTAAAAATCAAGATGTAAGGGTACAAATGAGTTGAGCTGGGTTATTTTTAGTCTCAAACGGGTAACTTAACTAAGAAAAGAATGGGTCAAACAGGTTGAAAGTCGCCCTAGTGAATTTATACATAACAATGCGTACAACCTTCTACTTCACTTTCTTCTAATATTTGGACTAAAATTTGTATGCAATGCAATAGTTAATAATTTAAAATCAAAATGGACAAAAGAAGTGTTTTTTGATCAACCAAATCTATTTTGACCCGTTACCCAACTCGACTTGCATCATTAATGGTACCGATTTTGGGGTTAAATTCAAACAATATCAGCGAATTTTTGTTCACTTAATCAATACAATATACTTTTTACGCAATATGAATAGCTTCACTTAGATAAGTGACAAGGAAACAAACCAAAACAAGTAATACATATTCGGCATATGTTTTACGTACATAAATCATTTTTTCTATTCATTATATACCAAAGTGACACCGAAATAACAATTTTTAAAATCTTTATTTCAGAGTTGGGATTTAGATTGAAGAATTGTGACCAGAAAGAAGATATAGACGATTCGATGAGGACTTGGTTAAACAAATGAAATCCAAATACATAAGATAAGCTTGTTATTTGTAGTTAATATAGGTTTTTCTACTTTTAGTATATACTCTACCATTCAACAACATTCATTCTTTTCATTAAAACTTACATTATTCATCTTCGGTAATTAAGATTACAACACAATTTAGGGGTAAACGGAAACCAAACAACCGACCCCAAAACTAAAACCGTCGGTTTGGGTTTTAACTTTTAAAGTAGTTTTTTAGAAACCGAAATCTGGGGAGGTTTGGTTCAAGGGTAGAAGCATTAAAAAAAAACGAGTTAAACAACAAAAAATGGCACATAACACAGAGGATAAATCGGCTGATAAAGAAAGTTTAACACATAATAAGCCATTAAGCTAAGCTTTTCCTTCCTATTAGACAACCATGTCAGGAAGTTTACGATTTCTTGAACTAGAGTCCAACTCGTGCCAAAAACATTCCAAACAGCCTTAGCGACAACAGGCAAAAAGTGCGACCCGCAAATCCTTATTTTCTCCTCTTGCATTCCAAGATAACTTCCAAGACAAAAAACTGTATTGCTCACAAGATACTCATTAATCACCGGTAACTTGAGCACCATTATGCATGAACCAAAGAGTGTGTAGATTTCTAACGGGTCATATTTGAAAGTATCGTCTAAGTCGATACCAAAATCTTTGGCCTCGGATGGTAACTTGACCACACGAAGTTCTATTCCGTGTTCTTCCAATGCATTCTTGACTGATGGCGTGAGTTCAGGGCAAAACGCACATAATGCACTTCCAAAATAACAAGCGGCTTGGTTTTGGTTATTTGATGCTGATCTGGCATGAAAAAAAGATACTTCGAAAAGCATGGTACTGTCTTCATCCAAACTGTCGGGTTCAAAGAAAATACATTTATGTTTTCGGCCAAGTTTAGGCACACGCCATAGGAAAGTGTCGTTGATGTTGTCAATGTTGTCGCTTATGTAAGCGAAATTATCCCCAACGTATTCAACTTCTTTGAACCCGTAATCTTTATACTCATTGCGATCCATCTTATCTGCACTAAATAATACGATATAGAAAGAGTTATTTCTTGCTCAAACCAAAATAGAAAAATGAACGAAGTTGGTAATTGACCTTTTACTATGATATGTATAACGATAACGAAATAAAAGTTTGTTATATAATTTAAAAAAAAAAAAAACCTAGTACAAACTTACGTTAAATATTAAAAAGTTACTGTGTGGAGATTACCTTGAATCCATATTGAACTCGAACGAAACAAATTGTTGCATGAATAAGGTAATGCTAGGTAATCTTATATAAAATTCAGTTTTGCGTATCTCCACTATTAGTCCCTCAACTTGTCATCTTTATGTAGGAAAATTCGATTCCGAAACCTCTACGAAGATATCAAAACACATTATCACTACGTCATCTTGCTAATGGTTATTAAAAAAATAAAATGTTTTTTGTCTTCTTGAAAGGAAAATATTTACAACCGTCACATCTTCTTTGCACGACTTAAACCTCTAATCTTCAGGTTAGATAGTCTACTTACATAACGACAGATCTTTATCACGAATAAAAAAAACTTGTTGAATTATTTGTTTATTTTGTTTGAGTTTGCTAATCATAGCTTTCAAAATTATGAATAAAATATAAATTAAATATAAAAACATTACGATGACCACCAAAGTAAACCGTCTAAAATTGTCAAGAAATTTTCAATCAAATGTAAGGAGACAATGCATTACTCCATTACTTATTGATCCCGACCCAAAATAGCGACTAACCAAAGCCCTATTGATAAATGAAAGAAAGACTTTATGCTTTGTTTTTTTTTTTAAAAGGGAATGAGTACCCCGGTTAAATATATTAATCACCAAAAACAATGAAGTACAATGGATTGTGGCGGAAATACCACAATAACCTCAAGCAATACTTTATGCTTTGTTATTTGTATTTTAACCGTTTAATCATTTACCATCTTTAATATAATTTTATAAACTATATTTTACATTTTTCTAAATCCAAACATAAGCTCCAAGACCAAGGTTCTAAATAACGCGCCATGGTGGCGGCAAAAAAACGTGGTCATGGCGTCCCATGACGCGCCTTAACGCGAGTTTTTTTGTAACGCCTTATGAAAATTAAAAAAAAAAAAAAAGTTTAAAAATAGTTAAAAATGGCTATAAAAATCATTTGGTTGTAAATTTGTGACTATATCTTAGAATATATATATATATATATATATATATATATATACTTAAACGTTAAAACATACTTTTTGATAATTTATTGATATTTATATAACTTAATAATAGTAAAATATATATAAGTATATATAAAATTATAAAATATATTATAACATTTTGCCGTCTTGTCACGTTTTGAAAAACACAATGTCTCGTCTTTTCTTGCAAAAATTAAGACTTACTAATGCCACCTACGTCTTACGTTATCTGTAACCTTGTCCAAGACTTGTCACTAAGTCCTTTGAATGTTTTAAAAGCCATAAAATATGGCACAAACTTCAAACAAATGGAAACAAAACCTTAATACAAATCACATAGGCATAAATAATTAAACAACAAAGTTAGTGCCAACCAGACCCCGCCACACAACAAGACACGAAACACTTTACAATGAAAAGACAAAAAGATCCCGAGTCGACATACTTTGAACATATATTTTAGTAACAATCATCCCAAGTGGTGCAGAAACCCACAAGGAGGGGGCCCCCAATCTCATAAAATTGAGAGTAATCAAGTTGATTTAACTAATTTGTTGTTGGTCCAAACGATTTTTTGAAATAAGATAAACTTTAGCAATATGCTAGAGGTTTTAGGTTTAAATTACATATATTGAGCTTTCTGTTTCAAGGACATATCTATCATCTACAAATACCCAGTTGATTCGGTCAATGAAGACTTTTGTTGAAATAGGTCATGAGTTTGAATTCGAACTCAGTCATTGGTTGGCAACGTTGAGACATGAGAACATTGTCTGGAGCCTAATCCTTGATGAAGGATTAAGTTGGGTTCTATAAAAACTACGAAGTTGGAATTACTCGTTCAAAATTAACCTTTTTAGTTGAATTTCGTGAAAATCACACAACTAGATACTTCCGTTCTAAATTGGATTTCAATCCTTTAGTTAAGGATTAAAGTTATTATAATATAAACTTACTTTCTTCAAGTACGTATTTTGTATATTATATTATTTTATTTTATTTTCTTATTTGGATATTTATACTTTCTAAATTGGTTATATAGTGAATTTATAACACAATTAGTGGGAGAGGTATAAAAAGGTTAGAGTTGGTCATGTCCAATCTAACAAATCATTTTTTTTTTCTTTTTTCTTTTTATATTTTTATTATGTTTTAGGTATAATCCGTGGTGATTTGCTTATCCAAAAAATATCCACTTGATGCATTGAAGAGTGTTATACGGTATCTACCCCATATTCCGTAGACTTTTAGATCGACAACATAACGTTATATACTCGGAATTTTAGTTGTTCATTAATGTCTACGCCATTCACAATTACTTATGATTCACTTAATGACATTTTATACTTATTGGTATCTTGTAAATTATTTGGATGTCACGCTTTCTCCTAGGTGATGCCCTTAAGTGGTTATTTGCTTCCTGGGTTTGGAATGCAATGTCAACTTTAGATTGTTGTGTTTTCAAACTAAGGGCGGTTGTTGTTGTACTATTGGGGTCGTTTGGTTGGATTTTTCGCTAGTGTCATTGTAACTTTATATAGTTGCAATTCGTGGTCGTTTGGTCAGAATTACCGGTTGATATCGTTGTAACTTTAAGGTCAGTTTAGTATCGTTGTAATTTTAACGTCGTTTGGGTTGAAATTATTGATTAGAGTCGTTGTAATTCATATTACTTTTAATATATTAATATATTGTCTTCCAAAAAAGAAAAAAAGGAATTGGCCCTAGTAATAAATTCCCGGCTTCGTAACTGTATATAACTGTAGAATTAAAAGAACGAAATACCCAAAACCATAACTTTTTAAAAATTGTGACTAAAAATGATATTTAATAAATTCGGTAATCAAAATAATTGTTTTGAAAATACAAATACCGGATGAGAAAAAAATTGCATCATACAAAACACACATTTGAGGATAACCCTAAGTTACATTTGAAGAAACTTTGGCTTCCGTATGAATAACTAAAATTGCTACTTCCTATTTACTTCTAACTGTTATTTTTAATCATTTTTTTTAAAGAGAAATATAAAATTATGTTTTGACTATCATTACTAAAATATTTACTTTTCTGTCAATTTCCCATCGGGGTTGGTTTAAGGAAAGATCGGGGAGGGAATTTCATAAATGATTTTCCCCCAAACGAAAACAGTCCCGGCCCAGCAAAGTGACCGACCAGAAGTGCAACTGCGGAAGAATATATGATTGTTTACATAGTTCGGCAACCCAAATGCATAAATGGGTTAGGGTTTAGATTGGAGTTTATTTATCTATACTTGTAATTCTTATAAATAAATCTTTAATAATAATCGATATGTATTTAAAAAAGTTTATGATTAAGTTTTTTCAACAAGTCGTAGATGTTATTTTCCAGAATTTATATAGTTGATATTTGCTATCAAATTTGGATAGTTGGTATTAATTGCATTTGGATATTTAGCGCCCATATTTGTTTACTGAAATTATAAAAAATTTGTTCTCTATGTAAAGAATTGTCATTGTATATAATCTATCTAACTATCTATAAAACATTTAGACGTTAAATTTTAAAAATAAAATTACTAATATACCCTTATCATTTATATTAATGTTTTAATAATGTTGTTTTTATATTATCTAACTATTAATGTGTAATATGTAGGCCCAAATATCATTCTACAAAATATGTGTTAATTCAAATGACAGTTATGTAATGTGACCCAAATATCATTATAAAAAATATGTATTAATTCAAACTTGAAGTGATATATAGACCTAAATATTAAATATTAAATTAACTTATAACTTAACTACTATTAATTTACATATTGAGTACTATTAAATTATATTTAACTTTATGAAATATATATGTATTTGAAAATAATCATTGAACAAGCACCAAAAATGGAAATCCAAGAGTTAAAAATTAAGCTGCACCATCAACCTTTAACTACCTCCTAATAATATAACCCATTCTTTCTCCTTCAAATAATCATCATAATCTCCCATTTCATCACCAATACAATCCCAAAATAACTCGAAAAAATGAGAGAAATTTTAAACATTCAAGGAGGCCAATGTGGCAACCAAATAGGAGCCAAATTCTGGGAAGTCATTTGTGATGAACATTGCATTGATCCCACTGGACAATACACTGGGACAACAGCTGGTTTGCAGCTCGAAAGGATCAATGTTTACTACAATGAAGCGTCTGGTGGACGATATGTTCCACGAGCAGTTCTTATGGATCTTGAACCTGGTACTATGGATAGTATTAGATCAGGCCCGTATGGTCAGATTTTTAGGCCGGATAATTTTGTTTTTGGGCAGTCTGGTGCTGGGAATAATTGGGCAAAAGGACATTATACTGAAGGTGCTGAGTTGATTGATTCGGTTCTTGATGTTGTTAGGAAAGAGGCCGAGAATTGTGATGCATTGCAAGGTATGGTCTTACAACGATTGTCTTTGATAATTTTGATATTATATGTATATGTGTACGTACATATAAGAATTACGTTCGATCTACATGTTTGTCTAATTGAGAAGTGAGAACCCTCTTCAAAAAGGTTGGTATTCGAGCTTGTTGATTGAATGTAAACCAACCCTTTGTTATTTGTTATTGTGATAGGTTTTCAGGTATGTCACTCGCTTGGAGGCGGCACAGGGTCAGGAATGGGGACACTTTTGATTTCAAAGATAAGGGAGGAATATCCCGATAGGATGATGCTCACGTTCTCTGTTTTCCCATCACCCAAGGTCTCTGATACGGTTGTTGAACCCTATAACGCAACTCTCTCAGTACACCAATTGGTCGAAAACGCTGATGAATGTATGGTCCTTGACAATGAGGCACTCTACGACATTTGTTTCAGGACTTTGAAGCTCACCACACCAAGTTGTAAGTATATATTATTACATGACCTCGTATTTTTTGTTTTAATCATTGTTTAATGTATACAAAACTTTTTCAGTTGGTGATCTCAATCATTTGATCTCGGTAACCATGAGTGGTGTGACATGTTGCTTGAGGTTTCCCGGTCAATTGAACTCTGACCTACGTAAGCTAGCGGTTAACTTAATCCCATTCCCACGTCTCCATTTCTTCATGGTGGGATTTGCACCTCTGACATCTCGTGGTTCCCAGCAATACATCTCTCTTAGCGTCCCAGAGCTGACTCAACAAATGTGGGACGCTAAGAACATGATGTGTGCTGCGGACCCCAGACATGGTCGATACCTAACAGCATCAGCCATGTTCAGGGGTAAAATGAGTACCAAAGAAGTTGATGAACAAATGATCAATGTTCAAAACAAGAACTCGTCATATTTCGTTGAGTGGATTCCCAACAATGTTAAATCTAGCGTTTGTGATATCCCACCAACCGGGCTTAAAATGTCTTCTACATTCATTGGAAACTCGACTTCCATCCAAGAGATGTTTAAACGAGTGAGTGAACAATTCACAGCCATGTTTAGGCGAAAGGCGTTTTTGCATTGGTATACAGGAGAAGGAATGGATGAGATGGAATTCACTGAGGCGGAAAGTAATATGAATGATTTGGTGGCGGAGTACCAGCAGTACCAAGATGCTACCGCGGAAGATGATCAAGACCTTGACGAGGAAGGTGCTGAAGAAGAGGAGGAATGATTGATAAAATTTCACGCATTCCATATACTACTGATCAAGAGTTTGAGTTCTATTGTGATTTATTCTATGTTTGATTTCTAAAAACCAATTTATATTTGCTTTGGATTTAATGTAATTTGATTGTTTCTTAATGCAACCGTTTGAATAAGCAATTGTAGTATCCTTTCTATATCTGGTTTTGTATACTCGTTAAAGCGGGTTCATTTTTCAAAACGGATTCACTCGATCTGGTCAAAATTGTGGGATATATATATATATAAAATTTCTTTAACTTAAAATTGTTTACAAATTTAATAAATATTACAAATTTTGGTTTGTCTACATGTAATTGTGTAACTTCTTAAACCCCGCGGCAACGTACGGGTATAAAAAAATTCTCGTTACATATACAATCCTTATATTTTCTAATACAAGCATGGTTCTTTTCTGAACATTGGTGCGGATATCGGTCATGGTCAAGCTGAAATGACTAATATACCCATATGATCTTCCATATAAGTTTCTCAAATTGCATATATATATCCATAAAGAAGATTTCTCACAAATATTGGTTCTGCATTTTCTAATACAATAGAGACTCGATAAGTTAACACTCTCTAAAATAATATATTTTTCCAGGTCTCGATTTGAAGAATCATTGCCTTTCTATACTCGATAATTAATAATTCTTTTAATTAATAAATTTTGGTGGTCCCGAAAACATTAATTTATAGAGTTTCCATTGTATGTATGTACAACGATCGGCTAAATTATATGAACAATTTTTAAGATTAACGCCGAATAATATCTCTTTATTTATGAAATATTTAAGTGTCACTCTACAAATAATGTTTAGCAAAACTAATTTACCGAATTGTATAGTTAAAGAAAGTATAAGGTAAAATTACATAAGTACTAATGTTGTCTAAATAAACATTTGTTATAAACAACTAACTAATGGAACGACTAGTATGATATTTTATAGTTAAAGAACGAGATGCATAACTTTCGAACAAATTTAAAAAAATAAAAAAAAGAGTTAATTACATAAATGGTCCCTGTGTTTGTCGCAAAACAACGGGTCTCGTCCCTGGGTCGAAATTCCTTCGGACCCAGTCCCTGGACCCTATCTTTGGTTGCACGTTTGGTCCCTCCCACTAACAACCGTTAAAAAATCCCGTTAAATCCATCACATGCCTGGCACGTGATGGGTAAATATGTAATTTCCCCTTCTTCTTCTTCTCCATAATCAATTACACCACCAGGAAAACCCCCAATTCCCAAACCCTAGAAAAATCCCAAATCCATAAACAAAATACAAATAAATCCAAACAAGAAGAAACTAACTCGAGCTACTAAACAAAATACAGAGAAAACATGCAGTTAATAATTTCGGCACTACAAATAAATCCAAACAAGATAAAACCGAAAGCACCCAACAAACAATCATAATCTTACTTTTTTTCTTTTTTTCTTTTTTTAAAGTTGAAATTTCAGATTAAAATTCCTCACTTAGCCATCATAACCTTGACGAATTCCTCGTAGTTCAGCTGCAGAAATGAAACCATTTTGATCCTTGTCAAAAACTCGGAAAGCTTCCTTGAGCTCTTCCTCAGAATCAGTGTCTTTCATCTTACGGGCCATCAGGTTAAGAAACTCAGGGAAATCAATAGTCCCGTTACCATCAGCATCAACCTCGTTGATCATATCTTGAAGTTCAACTTCTGTTGGGTTTTGTCCAAGAGACCTCATAACTGTTCCAAGTTCCTTGGTTGTGATACAACCTGTTTCAAAACAGAAAATACGAATTTAAATCCATCAAAGATTTGAATTATTATTGTAATAATATTCTATTTGTATCAATAATAAACACACTGAGGTAATTGTGAGTGAGCGGGTGTCGAGAACGAGGTCGCCGGAGAAGGGGGCGGCGAGAGTGAGGACGGCGGAGGAGGCGATGGTGGAGGTGGAGAAATCGAAGTAGAGGTTGAGGGATATGTGGGTTGTTAATGGGTGGGTTGAATCGCTGAATGAATGTGGATCAATTGGTGCCATTTTTGGATTATGGATTGGGGATTTTTCTAGGGTTTGGGAATTGGGGGTTTTCCTGGTGGTGTAATTGATTATGGAGAAGAAGAAGAAGGGGAAATTACATATTTACCCATCACGTGCCAGGCATGTGATGGATTTAACGGGATTTTTTAACGGTTGTTAGTGGGAGGGACCAAACGTGCAACCAAAGATAGGGTCCAGGGACTGGGTCCGAAGGAATTTCGACCCAGGGACGAGACCCGTTGTTTTGCGACAAACACAGGGACCATTTATGTAATTAACTCTAAAAAAAATTACTCTAAAATACAGTATATCAACATCGTATAAACTTTTGTTGAACGGATAATTTTCTAGTATATTATTTTGCATTACGATATATAAGTTGAAGTGGTCCACACAATGCAAACAAATAACAGAAAGGCAAATTACTGTCATATATATGACAGATTCAAACACTGCTTGTTAATTAGATACAAGATTTCAAACACATCAGACTTAAGTTTTACAAACGACTCAAACTTTAAACAAGGTCGATACAAAGCAGCCTGTTGTAAGCCTACTTCCGCAAAAAATTTACAAACAACCAATTAAGATTACTCTTTTCTAAGATGTTAGAAAAATTATGAAACTTAAACAATCATACATACATACGACTGACTATATGAGAACAACCTGAATAATTTCAAGTGAACTTCATTCTCGACCAATAATCAGGACTTTAACTTTGGAACTTTGAATTTGGATGTAAACAGTCTTGGTTCGATTTCAATTGCTTTTCTCTTTGAACTTCTTGTTTCCTGCAGACAAGTTGCAGTTAAAACATACATATATCGATTTATTATTTTAGAGGAGGAAAAATAGGCGGGTTGACACGAAACACTTTTTGTCCAAACTTTCAGAAGTTTTTATAATTAATAATTTGTCAAATATGATTACAAAAATGGGAATTACTGATATAACACTTATTTAGTAACATATTTACAAAATGTGACTTCTTTGGACAGATTTTTTGCGATGTTTGACTATTTTGACTTTTTTTGAAAATATAATCGCAAAAAAAAAAAATCAAATTTCGGCAAAAAAAAAATGGATTATATTGTCAAAACTCTATTTTTTAGACCTTTTTAAAGAGCTTTCGCCAAAATTGAAATTTATGAAATTTTAGAAAGAAAAAAAAAAGTATCATTTAGTAAAATATGGATGTTAAAATGTGACATTTAGTAATTTTTCTTGACAAAAAGTTATTTTTTTAATAAAATGATTCGTAACGATTAAAAAATTACACTTTGGGTAGCTTTAAATTCGACCCATAACCATTTAACCCGCCAAAGATAAAACATAACCAACATCGTCCCCATTCATAAATGAATGGGTCAAAACTGCCACCTTTTAGTTCATACTATTATAATTCAATTTCATTCAAAAATTAGGGACGTTCTAAATACCTTTTCAAAGATGACCATTTCACTCGAATGAGATTTACTCGACTGCCCCATGCAACGACGTAAAACAGGAGTAATAGAACGATTAGAATCTCCACGTAACGATTCCAATTCATTGTTCAGCCGAGAAATTTCTTCACTTTTTTTTCTTGACTCTGATTCTAAGGCTGAAATTTTTCTGTCTTTCGCTATGTTCAACAATTTTGATTCCTCCAAGTCAGAGAACAGTTTCTGTACTGTATTGTCTGCAGCTTCAACTTCGAGTTTGGTTCTTTTAACTAGCTCTTGTAATTTTGCGTCGGTTTTCTTAAATTGGTTCCATGCAAAATCTCGCTCTGTTTTTAAAGCAGACTCATTTACATCGTTGCTGTTACTTCGGGTTACACGTTGCTAGAGAAAATAAAACATCAGTAAAACGACACCAAAGAGTATTTTTATTGAATAAAACCTCTTAAATCAGTTTCAATTTTACTCAGTAAATTACTGTTTATTGAAATAATATAACTTTTTAGATCATATCTGAAAGACTAATTGCCCAAAAACAGATCCATACGGCTTCGGGTCAAAACGGGTATGGTTGGGTTGACCTGAAACACTTTGGTCCAGAAAATTGAACATTCAATTAATTTTTATTGGCGAAATTTTACATATTTTTTGAAAACCGAAAATCAAAATAAAGTCAAATTTCACCCTCAAATTATTTTACTTAGAAAATTAATTTCTTATTGACTACAAATCTAAAAACAATATATTTTTGGACAAAAAGTGTTCTGTGATGACCCGATTCAACCTCCACCAAAAATAAGCTATTTTCAATTACTACCCGACCCACCCATTTTGCCTAGTCTATTAATGACTAAAACGGAAGTAAAACATTAACGACATAAGAAAAATGAACTCACTTTTGGCTGAGTCAAACACCGAGAGACCTCGTCAAAAAGAAGCTTCAGATCAGCTCGTTCATCGTCAGCATCTTCTGGAATATATGTAAAATTGTCTTAATCAGATAATCAAGTAACAAAGCGAAAAAGGGCATGAACATATATTATCCCATTTCTGTAATTTATAGAAATGTTAATCTGCTATTGTACAAAAAATTATGGAAAAACTCGTCCCACATAACTTTTTGTAAATTCAACCCCTCCCAAACCTGCCGTCGTTCATTGTTTTTCTTAGACAAGCATTTACTATGAAACCACCACAAAACAAAGTTTCTTTTGATCCATATTCCATTCATCAATTATACTTTTTTTTAAGCTAAAAGTTACATTTCCAGATCCATATTCCATTCATCAATTATACTTTTTTTTAAGCTAAAAGTTACATTTCCAGATCCATATCGCTTTTGGAATTAGCATTCACTCTGTTAATTACCACAAAACAGTGTTTTTGATTCATTCAACAGTCACATATTCACATGCGATCCAAACTGATTTTGCGGAGCGTGTTTATAAGCTTTTTATCGAGACCTAAAGTATTGCTCGTGGAGCCGAAACTGGAACTACTAATAAAGAACGCTTTACTTAGGACAATATCTGAAACCCACATACATACATATACATTATTTATAAACCGAATGCAACAATGGATGTAAAATATGCCTGTTTGTATACAGACTTACCAAAAATAAAATATTCATAATACGGAAAACAGGTTATCGATGCCACAATTCTACACAGAAAAGTAAAAGTGAAGAAGAACTGACCAAAATTAAGTTTGTGCATAACTACTTCCTTTTGCTTCATGGAAAGCATCAAATCCGCTTTCGCGGCATCCACAACCCGAGCAATATCCTTTAACTTCAACTCTTTATTCATCTAAAACAACAAAACATACCACATCAACATAAACCCTAAAAACACAAAACACTCCAAAATTAAAAACAACTCAACCAAAAAAAAAAAAAACCCACCTTTAAAACATGATTTTGCATCCGCTTAACCTCATACCTCCACCGATCATGCTGCGACTGAATATTCTTCTCGAGCAGTTTCCGTTCTTTAGCAAACCACTCAAGCTGTTTCTGTTGATCTCGAATCATGTTAACAAGTCCAGTAAAGATCTTTTTCCATGATTCTGACCCATCTTTTGAACCCGAAGAAACTTTCTTTTTACTCATTCTTTTAATAAAATCTTGAATGTAAGGTGTGTATTCAGAGTTGCACACCAAGTGTTCGATAAAATGCCGCTAAGAAAAACAACGAAGCGTTATCGGGTATTGTAGGGATGGTTAGAGCAGTTTTGGGTTGCTGAATTGTTGGTTTTTGATTGATGAGATGAAGATGATTTTAGGGTTTATTGATTGATTTGCAGAAAGGGGGATTTTTTTTTTTTTGTGTGATTGGTGAATTTGAAAAAGTGATCCAACGGTCGAATTTCTGTGGTATTTATACTTTTTGTTGAGTTTATAATATTAACGTTATGCGATTAGGCTCCGTGCCTTTCGGATTTTGTTTTCATTTTTTTAACATAAAACAAATAGAGTTAATTACACGGACGGTCCTTATCCTATTATTCAAATGACACTTTTCGTCCTATCTTTTTGATAAGTACATGGATAGTCCTTTGTTTGGAATTTCTGCACATAGATAGTCCTTTGGTCCGTTAGGGTTAACTCAATTCTGTTAGTTTTAGCAAAATGACCATTTAACCCTTTTTGTCTTAGTCACAAAGGACCGTTTTTGTAATTTTTTTTATTATTTTACTATTTTTTTTAATTTCCTTTATTATTATTATTATTATTATTATTATTATTATTAACTAAAAGATTACAAAACAAGTAAACCTTTTTAATGGTCTTTTGCCCATTTTGAGGTAAATCCCACCCGTAAATCCACAATCATATGTATTTTCATCCTACTGATTGTTGTTTCTATGTATTCCACATCTAGGTAACAATCAATCAAATCAAACCTAGAAATTGTTGTTGATTAATATGAAAGCCCTAAAAAACGTAGTCAAACTCCGTCTTCATCGTGGATTCATTTGAGATCTGCATTATTTGTAGAATCTTCTTCTTCTTCACCAACTTCTTCTTCCTCTTCAGATCGGTTAGTCTTTTCTTCACATTTTCACATAACCTATTAATGATTTCAGGGGACGAAATTCCCTAATCTCCCTCGCCCGCAGTATCAAATATCCATCACGTCTTACCAGCCCCCTTAAATTCCGTTATCCGCGAACTAAACATCGTCGGCGACGGTTCCGGAGGCGGTTGTAGCGGCGGCCCATGGAATCGATTCCGGTGGGGAGGGTTCGATGGAAGAAAAAGGAAACTTAATAAGAAGTTTTCATTTTGGTTTTGGGGGTTGGTGACTGTATGTTGTTTAGGGTTGGGGTTTTGGATGTTGATTTTGGGTGGGGAGATTCAATTGGAAGTGAGAAATGAGGCGGTTTTGTTCGCGATGTGTTTATCTATGTTTTTGGTGTTGGTTCGGAATGGATTGCTTCCGGAATGGTTGTTGGGGTTTTGTGGAGGTGCTGTTTTTGTTGGTTTGTTGTTCAATAAGAAAGATGAGTTGAACAAATTTGTTATAGGTTTACGAGTTACGAGAAGAAGACTTATGAGGATCAAGTAAAATTAGGATTGAATGATAGTGGTGATGAGCGTTTTTTTTTCTTTTTCTTTTTTATAATTTTTTTTTTTTTTTTACAAAAATAGTCCTTTGTGAATAAGACAAAAAGGGTTAAATGGTCATTTTACTAAAACTAACAGAACTGATTTAACACTAACGGAGCAAAGGACTATCTATGTGCAGAAATTCCAAACAAAGGACTATCCATGTACTTATCCAAAAGATAGGACGAAAAGTGCCATTTGGGTAATAGGATAAGGACCATCCGTGTAATTAACTCAAACAAATATAAAAGTGATAAACCAAAAAGTAACCCACGGTTTGATGGACTCACACGGGCTGACAATGACGTAGTGACAAATCAAGTGGACAGACATTTTTCTTCCGTTGTTCTCGATGTGGAATACTAGAAAGACTCATCCGCGATGGCACATCAAATAAAGTGGGCATACACATGTCTTATGCGGAAGGGGTTTTAAGCTTCAAAAGTGTGTAAATGAAACGTATTTTTCACTGAACCACTTTTGTGGGCCCTCCGCGGTAATAATAAATTTCTGCGGTGGACTCTCCATTGGCATTTTGTTAAAATAAAGTTTTCAACGGTATTTTTGTCTATTACTTTCTCTTTCACTTACTTATTTTGAAAATATATATTGTTATAATATATATATATATATATATATATATATATATATATATATATATATATATATATATATATATATATATATATATATATATATATATATATATATTTTGGAAACACATATACAACACATTTTTATCTTTTAAGAAACTTTATAACAACTATATAAGTTGAAATACTTATATACCGTAGAGCTACAAACACTAGGATCGTGTAATTTAGATGATCTAATAGAAGTAATTTTTTGTGTACATAATTTGTAGAAATCCATACATGCATTTGACTCTTGCATTTTCTATATCACTCCCAAATTGGTAAAAAATCCATACTGTTCTCTAAGGACTATTTGTTTGCCTTATTGCTTGCCGCTGCATCGCACGGGTCGGATTTTTAAGGTTAGACATACAAATAAAAAGTAGTGTAAACTCGGATTTACATATGCCTCTCAACAACATATATCCAAAAAGGAATAACACCACACCTTATTCAACATTCCATAAGGTAACATAAAACGGAATCAGAGGACAAAGAAACTATGAAATTGGAAAGTTGAGAGGTACTAAGTTTGAATCATGTTTGGGACATTTACCGGCTCAAAGAGTCATTATTTAAAAAAAAAAAAAAACTATGAGATGAAGTTTAAGACAAATATATCTTGATTCTGATACTACGTGAGTGTTGCTTATCCACGCGATAATCATACATTACTTGGACAGATTTGTAGTCAGAAGAGCAGCACAGAGATATTTATCTAAAAAAATTACGAAACTTCAAGATAATAACAATTAAGAACATATAAAGTTTAATATAGTAAATGTAGAAGTATGTGTACCTGCATAAGATGCATAAGGATGACAACAACAGAAGGATTACAACAACGGACTTGCAACGAGGTGTTGACATGTTGAGACTCTGTGATCGTCGGTGTCTTCATGTTACTCTGCAGACATGGCATTTCTAACTCATCTGGAGTCCGCACTGGAGTTTCTTTATGATCATTCTTCTGTTTCAGTACAAAATTAGCCTGCAAACAAGATGCCATTTTGTAAATTAGGTGACATTTTAGTAATTTTCCCTTATGTTGTGCTCATCGTTTTGTCCTAAACGAGAGTTAAGTAAATGATGGAAAAGGTGGGGAAGCGATCACTCACAATCATCCCAATAATTAGATATTGGTTTTTGCCTGAAAAACGTTAAATTCCTATCTACTAAAAAAAATCGAGAACACAGTTTTAAAGAGATTAGGGTGAGCGAAAAGAAAAGAAAATACGAGTCCTATAAACGCTGCAAAAAAATCTTGTCACTCTTCAAGTAGAGCCGTCTCAATATACCCTAAAGATGCACTTTTCAGTGATGAACAAAAATAAGAACATATGAACTAAATAAGCAAACCTTTCATCCAAGTTCTCTTAGAGAACGCAACATTCATGTATACTTTTAATGTGCAACCGTTGTTTGAATCTGCTACCACATCCCATAGTCCCTGTAAAGCATATTAAACAAAAACGTTCACGTATGTATCCTCTGTTTAAAGTCATAATACTGTTATTTATCCCATACCTCCACACAAAAGTAGCCTCCGTAGGGAACATTATTAATCACCACATCAGACGTCTTCACAACCAAATGACAGAGACGTTAAAATATGTCACAATGTAAATCAACAAGGACTTTTACAAGTTACACAAAATTGCAAACTACCTGTTTCTGTAAACTCGAAAGTATTGTACTTGCCCCTAAACAACAAATAAAACAAATTGTAACGCTGAAAGCTAAATAATAGTAAAGAAATACACGCCAACTAGTAACTACACATACTACGTACTAGAATATCCATACCATCATAAATTTTGATGGATGCTGGAATGATATGTCACGAATATACCCATATTGGTCATCGCGTTTCCAAGCTGTGCACGTAAGATCTGGAAGTTGACATAAATTTATTTTATTTTTCCCAGTGATTAGAATATAAATTTCAAGATAACGAGTCTCAATCACCTTCATCTCTACATTTGTTGTGATATGAATTAAGAAAATGGAAAGATTCCAAGTGCATAGAAAAGTGTTACATCAACCATCATCGCGATTCCAAAACCTAACGCGAATTGGAATTCAGTAGCAGCAACAAGTGTACTAATTTGCTATATCCTTAAGTATACTAATAACTAGACTACATATTTAAATGTGACATAAAAACTTGTCCATCCTAGCTAAACATATATCGTGAAATACATTACCTTAGCCGCGCTGGTTGTAGCATCGTCCATGGAATTTGATTGGGATGCCACTCTGTCGAAATTGTTTGAAGAAACTACGTTAATGTCATAATTTATGTGCTTTATTTCTTTTTTTTGTTAGAAATCCTATTCCCACTTAAATTTCTTAAATACACGTTATAGTTTAAATACTTTTACAATAAGACTACTTTTTTAGAATAATTAAATAAAGAGTGTTTGATAACCACAACCGTTAAAGATGTTGTTTAGAAGCTCGGATATGTATCAAAAAGTTTTACTATGAAAAGTGGCCCAGTTAGACTATTTATTGGGCCAAGTCCAATTACCAAACATGAAATTTAATTGGGCCTTGGTGAACATTATATTGAAATAATTGAATCCTTTCAAAATGGGTTAAAACTTAAAGTAGTACGTAAATGAATTCCATATATCAACTGTTAACTTTTTTTTAACCTTTTTTTGTTAAATTTGATTCTTTTAGGTTCATTATTGTTAACTTTATCCCGATTTATATTTTAACTACGGATGTATGTTTGACCAATTTTTTTTAATATACGATTTTAATATCCGCAGCAATGCGCGGACACAAAGCCTCGTTTGGTTTATATTCCAATTTACTTTCGTTTTTATTCATCATAAAAGATCATATTAATAATATAATTGAATCAACATAGAAAAACTAATTGGGAAATAATGATCTAAACATATTTATGGAAACAATTTAAGAGATTATAATCATTTTAGTAAATTCTCCTTGTAGTGCAAATTTTTCAAGCACTGATTTAATATATACTTAAGTGAGATCTTAATACTTTAATTTTCCGCGATAATTCAATAACATTTTGTTTCGCGATAAACATAAGTACAAAAACAATAATAGTTATAAATACTTAGGCATGAATGGTTTGGGGCAAAACACCTTTTAGTTATCAACATTTTAATTATGATTTCCGATTTGTTCGTGTTTATAATAACATGGGTAATCTAAGTCGTCATTTGTGCCAAGTAGTGATTTCCGATTGGTATTGAAACTAAGTAATGGAAGATATGAGGCGCCAACTAGTAAAAGATTACAGTGTGGAAGCTTAATTGACCTTCTTAATCGACCTTTTTGTATACAAACGTTTTTAACCTAATCGATTTTGACTCATAAATTATAAATTAAGAAATTTGATGACGATACATAAGCATGCATTATAGAGTTTTGTACAATATGCCAAAATATAGAGGTGTAAAGATATTTCAACATGTTAAATTACTTATCGAATAGGAAAAACTTTTAGAACGGATTAGTATCACTAAGTCGAGTCACCCTTTATAGTTTAGATTCTTTTTATATTCAAAATTCTTCTAACTTTAATAAAATAAGTAATATACTAAATGGAACCGTGAAAACCATTTTCTATTTTAAATTTAATATAGTAAAAGTTTAAATTATCCGTTTATACAATATAATGTTATATATACTCTACAAGTCGAGTAACATATCACAAATGTACACAAATTTAATATCGAAAACCTAGAACATATGATCTACATGATTCAATAGATTAGTATAATCGACTAAGTTTACAACATCATTACTCAATCGTTGTTACACATCTCGTCTTATAGCTTAGAGTTACATTAGCGATATATTTTTCTAGGGTTTTAATGCTATGCTCTCGGACTTTGTTATGTTATGATGGTTCAATCATCCGGCAACATTAGAATGTGATCTATAAATCTTCCTAGTGTAATTAGCTAGTCATTATTCATGAGTCATAAGGCAATGCGAAATAAGTACAACTACTACAAGATGGTTTGACTTGTGGATACTTTTCCATTTGGATTCTTGTACTATAACCACTCAAAATATATTAATTAAGAAAAGGATTAATAGTAATGGAGATAATTAAAAGGTGTTTTGTCCTAAACCAGTCATGCCTTAAAGTCCCCACCTACACTAACGTACTCCATTGCTAAAATGGATTCTTCAATATTTAATTTATTATATTTTATTGATCGATACTCGATACTCCTTTTGTGAAAAAAATGTTTGAGCAACAATTAATGAGGTCAAGGGTTTGAATGTATTAGCTAATCAATATGGTCTCCTGTAGGGTATAGTGTAAACCTAACAAACGCTAAACGAGCCTAATGTCACGGGGTCAGATTTTGACCCGTGTGGCACTCGAGTATCAGACCTTGATCCCGGTATCAACGATATCGAGTAAGCCTTCGAAGATTCTAAAGATAGAGGTTCACTGGTTTCGTCCTGCCTTGGACTCATCAAGGGGTGGCTCCAACTCCCTACCAATGTAGCGCCACCGAGAACGAGGCATGTCCTACACCTTTACCATGAAGCACACCGATAAGACCGACAAACAAAACCAGAAACCCATAATAAAGCACCTCTTCGGGTGGACCCGCGACCTAAGAAATTCGGCCCGTAACATCCTCTCACCGACATTTTCATGCACGTCCTCGTGCAAGGCTGCTATCTTTATTCGGAAGACAAGGGGATCTTCTTCGGGAGGAATGAATCTTTCATACTTGATCTCGATACTTGAAGGTCGCATCTGCCAGCGCACCATCTCCTCGGTATTTACATTAAAAAGTTTTATATTAACAAAATATAAGATCAACTACCGATCGATTTAATACTTAATAACATTAATAACATGTTAACCACGATAGATTTATGGTTATCATAACTTTTACATAAAAGCAATTAGATAGAAAATAATTTTCGAAAAAGATTTTATAAAATTAGTTATATATGTTTAACAACTTCAAAAGAAATCATTTCATAAAGTAATTATCTATTACTCCAACACCCTTAAATTTTTATTTGTTACTTTCAAATCGTTTATATCAACATCTAAACAGTTGATGTCTTATTGTTAATGTTAAAAATTAAGAAGGAAATGACTAATTTATCTATTCATTTTCTTCTTGTTATTAAATTATCAACTAATTTTTCCTTAATAGCTATTACACTTTCTAAAATACATATTAATTCATATTTATTCTCCACAAGTATTTGAATACAATTTAAGTTTATAGTTAATTTTCTAATTATTAATCACATTTCCGAAATCATATAACAATGTTTAACATAATTTTATCTATCATAAACTTTTTATCTCCGCTACATCGTTTCCTACTAGTTTTCAAACAAAGAAAAAGGTATACTTTTTGTACTCTTTAACCTTTTGTAGTTAGTGAAAAGTAATCTCAGATTCCAAAATAAATAAACAATGTTAGGGGTCTTTTGTTTTTTCTGATTACTGAAATCTGAAATCTGAAAACCAGTTATGAATGATAAGATGCAGCGTCTGAAATCTAAATATTGAATTATTAAGACCGTTTGTTAATAAACTAAAATAAATATATGAATATATTTTTTTTTTCCTTACCATTTTGCCTAAAGTGTTTTTAACCATCCAAATTTTGTTGAAAACAATTGAATAACACCACACACACACACACACACACACACATATATATATATATATATATATATATATATATATATATATATATATATATATATATATATATATATATATATATATATGTCCCTTAAAATTCGTTTTTAATAACTTATTATATACATTATTTGATTATACTTTAATTAATGTATGTATGATTTCGCAAATACAACATAGTTTTTTATATATTTATTAATCTACAAGAAAATAAAACAAGAAATTAATTACATCTTGATAGTGAAAAGAGTAGCATTTTTAATAAGATTTAATAAGAGGTATTAAGACAATTAAAATGTCTGGTCGAATAAGATATATAACCGCCAAAATCAGATGTAATTAGATCTTAATGGAAAAAAAATTCAAAATCACTTATTAACAAAATGTCTTACCGAATTAGACAAAATACATCTTTTAAGAACTTATTGGAAAAAACAAATGACCCCTTAGTGTTGGCTCTTATTTATTATGGAGGGACGGCTTATTGGCTCTTAATAAATCCATATCCTAAAAGCAATCTTGTTTTACAAAATATAATATCCTTTAATTTTTTCAAATTTCAATACTTGAATAGGAATATATATATTCTATCCGTCTCAAAATAAATTTCCACTTAATTATTTAAAGAGTTAATTACATAAATCGTCCTTATAATTTACTCAAAATTATGGATTTCGTCCTTAAGTTTAAAAGGTTGCATAAATCATCCAAGTTTAGAAATTAATTATTCTTTTCGTCCCTAATTTCTAATTTGCACCCGTAATTGGGGCAAACCTGAGGGACCAAATCCGTAATTGAGGACAAACTTTAGGGACAAAATCTGTATTTTGAGAAAATCTTATTGACGAAAAAGGTAATTAGTTTCTAAAAGTGGATGATTTATGCAACTTTTTAAACTTAGGGACAAAATCCATAATTTGAGATAAACCTTAGGGACGATTTTTTGTAATTAACTCTTATTTAGATATCGGACACGTTTGATTGACATAAATTCGGAGAAAAGAATTAAAATAGAGAAAAGAAATTTTAGAAATGAAACTGGTTTGAGAAACTGAATAAACTCATTTGTTTGGTACATCAGAGAATTGATCTGAGAGTTGTGAGTATATTCAATTCTTATGTTTGGTAAATAAAATAGAGAAATAAAAATGATTTATAATAATGGTGACTCTTAATTTTTATTTTAATATTTTTGATATTCACTTAATCAAAAACAATGCAATACATTACAATTATCGTCAAAATATACACAAGTTCATTCAAGCTAACCTTCCATTGTTTATTACGTTATCTCCAATTTGAAAAAGATTGAGTATGATTTTTGAATTTTCTTACGGTGTCCTCATGTGTATATAAATATATTTCTAAAGTCACTAACTTTATGCAAATATAATCATCACTCATAAGTATATTGTAACTAAGGAATCATTTTGATTATGAGTTATGACCTAGAACCGAATATTCTTCTTTAAAGTTGAGTATTTTTAAATCTCGTTCTAAATGACACCCATTCAAAACAGAATTTTATCATGAAACTTTGAATCATTCATCTTGTCACGGTTTTTATTCATTATCAAAAAGCAAATTATTTCTTGATTTATGAATGAAAGTTAAAAAACACATGTTCCGTTGCCAACGTGTATAACTATGACATCAACACCATCATCGGGGTACAAGATTACAATTCATCTCTATTTGCATATGTAAGTTTTAGTTATCTTTATTACCATAGAAAAAACCTCCAGAAAAACGTTTAGACCTACATGGATCAAAATCTAGTTGAGATTGTATCATATGTGGATTAGTCGTATTCTAAAAAGCAACTTATTGAATGCTATCTGAAATGTGTGTCTCGTCTCGACTTGATTAAGGTTCTCAGTTTCTCATCAAATTAGGATATTAATTTAATGGCAAGTGCTTTATAATTCTAATAGCACTACTTAGGTTTTATCTAAACCTTTAGTTTCTTGTGTTTGTATTATTACTATATAAAATTATCTTTTCTTTTCATCTTAGATAATTGAAATGGGACTTTTGATAGCACGAATTATTTATTTTTATATATAAGTTGGTGTGTGTCGGTATATGTTATATATTTATATTTAAATTATATTTATTCTTTTGGTTTCTTAGTTTGTGTACAACTGTATATGATGTCTCCTAATAATATTGTATAAATTCTTCAAAGATAAACAAATAAAAATAAATGTTAATTTAGATAACTCCAACATTAATCAAATATTAAATACTCATAATTAAAACTTAATAAAATAATTCTCTCCAATAATATCCTTTCAGATCAACACCATTATTTTTTCTTAATGATTATATGTTTTCAAAATTGTTTTTCCTTTTAATAAATTTATTTGTTTTAAGGGAATTTAAATTAAAATAAATAACTTGTATCATAAATAAACAAACACAATATATTAAAAAAAAAATTGAAACTAAAATTCCCAAAGTTCTTATTGTATTTCCCTTCCAATAACGTACATTTGACAACAAACAAAAATTAAAAAAGACAAATAGAAAAAGATGTTAAAGTAAAAGCCAAGCTTCAGACTTGCCTAAGTGATCACATAGACATGAACTCAATGATTTCTGCGGTTACGTTGTTCTCGAGAGGCGGCAATTCTCACGTTCCATGACCAACGAGTATATCTTAGTCGTCCTACCGTCATCACCACCACCGTTGCCGCCATGATACTTTCTTGTGTTTGAAGAAATCAAAATTATGAAAAATGAAAGAGAGGAATGAAGAAATGATGGATTGGTTGGTTGTATATAATGAGTTGCTTGAGGTGGATTTATGTTAGTTTTTATTTGGTATTAGAGCGGATGCAACTAAGAAAAAAGTCATTAGGCATATAATATTACAATAAGACACATATTTGTAGGGTCCATTATGCAAAGAGACATGATTTTGGTTTTTCTTTTTTGAACGGCAATGTTAGTGACTTGGGATCACAGTGACATCCATTTGGTCCACGAGTCTTACACCAAAGTTAGTTACATATCTGCTAATATTTAGCAAAGAAGAACTCGAACCCAAGACCTCTCTTAGGAAAGAACAACCTCTAACCAATAGGACAAACCCCCATTGGCTTAATCATATCTTTTAATTTAATTGGTGTAAAGTAAGTTCCAAGATTAGTGATTGTGAGTTTGAGACTTAATTGTTAAATAGATGCGGTAAACTAGATAGACTAGTTGGATCAGTTGGAAATATAATATCAATAATAATTATTATGTCAAGGGTTATTAAACGGATAAATGAAGAATGATCGTTGTTTAGACTAATCAAATGAGAACGAGTCTTTTTGTATATGTTATACACGACCTAACTAATGTTCTCGTAGCCATTTTCCAAACTCTTCCCTAGACGTTCCAAGAAGTTTACATAGGGAGGTTTAAACCTCATTGGATGCTTTTCTTTATAGATATGTTACCGGTTCAAAAAATGTCATATTAACAAAAAAATATGAAAAATAACACTTGTTCGAGTTTTATCTTATTGAAATGTACGGTATATAACAATACATTTAGTTGGTCAACTAAAATAATCACAATTTATTTTCTCTACAGATGTGCGTGTGATAATAATAATTAAATAAACATAATGGATTATACATCGAATTCTATGATTTAAAACTAAAAAAAAAGGTTAGGAATCCAAAGTGACACAAAGAGTTGTTCATGCGTTATAAATAAGATTTTTGGTCAACTTTGCCCGTAAAGAAAGTGAAAGGCAAGTAGGACGGGGCCGGGCTGCCCGGGGAAATGTATCACTTTTTTCAAGTTATGGTTTAGGGGTGTTTGTTTGAGCTTATATAAACGGCTTATGGTTTATTGTTATTTTGGTTTATGTTTTATATGTTGGAGAATGGTTGGATCGTCCATGGGCTTTAGGTTGCGGGTCGACCCATTCACATGGAGAGTTTCTTATTACCCAATAATAAGAATTGTAATCCAATACGTATTCTAATTATCCTAGTCTATATATAGTAATACCGATGTATAGATTTAGGCAGAACAATTGTTATAGTTTTTAGAAACCGAATTTCTCTAATAATAATAATCAACGAGTTCATTGGTTGAATATTTGTTTACCTTTACTGTTTCTTTGATCCATATTAATCTTCAATTGGTATCAGAGCCACGGTTAATCGTGGTTCAAAAGAGGAAGGTTTGAAGCTTTGATTTTCTGGTTTGCGTCTGGAAGAAGAAGAAACGCGTAAAGGTTTTTTTGTTCTGTGCGTACAGCCACCAAGAAGAAAGTGATACAGTTGGGCGGTAATCTTCCTCGTCAACTACCGCCGTGTAGCTGTCTCAGGGGATTTTATTATCCTCATCATCTTTTGGCCAGGCTTTAAGAAAACCTAACAAGAAGAAAGTGACCCAGGTTCCTTGTTGGGCTTAGTTGGGCCAGGCTTTAAAAAAAAAAAAAAAAAAAAAAAAAAAAAAAAAGCAGCAAAGGTTTTCTTTTTTTTTGTTTTCGGTTTTTGGAGGCTGATTTCTATAATAGTAAAGGAGTTTTTTTTTTCCCTTTAATTATTGATAATCACAATATAACGGTTCTAATTGATCATGTCGTCGGCCAGCGATACAAATCCCCCGCAAAGGAGAAACACTCGATCGCGTTTCAGTGCCCGCAACTAACAGCTTTGAATTACACCATATGGCACATGCGAATGAAGGTCTTACTAGGCATTCATGAAGTTTGGGACGTAGTTGATCCGGGATCAACGGATGCAAAGAAAAACAACATCGTGATGGGTTTGTTGTTTCAATCAATTCCGGAAGACTTGATCCTACAAATCGGAGATCTCGCGACAGCAAAGGAGATGTGGGATGCGATCAAACCCGAAACTTAGGTGCAGATCGGGTGAAGGAAGCACGTTTGCAAACCTTGACTTCGGAGTTCGAATCTTTAAAGATGAAAGAAACAGGTACGATTAATGACTTTTCTTCAAAGCTTTCAGGTATTGCAGATGTTTCGGCGTCACTCGGAGGAAGGATTTTGCAAGAAAAGTTAGTGAAGAAATTTCTTACAAGCCTTCCTAAACGATTCGTGCACATCGTAGCGGCACTTGAACAAGTTTTGGATTTAAAATCTGTGTCATATGACGATGTTGTTGGAAGGCTAAAAGCTTACGAGGAACGGACAAAAGAAACCGATAATGCTTCCGATTCCGGTGAAAAGCTAATGTATGCCAAAACCGAAAAATCCAATCGAAATCAAGACTCGGGTCGTGGCAGAGGACGTGGATAATACGGAAGGGGACGAGGGGGTGGACGTGGTCGTGGTAGAGGTAACACCCAGAGACATGATAACCAAGGCGATGAAAAGAAAAAAAGTAATAATAATGAGAAGCGAGACATGTCTCAAATTAAATGTTACCGTTGTGACAAGTATGGACACTTTGTGTCGAGATGCCCGGACCGGATGGCGTAACCATGAAGCAAACCTTAATCAAACTCAAGAAGGTGAGAATCACGAGGAAGGAACATTTTTTATGATGAAACAAGAGACTGTGTTTTTAAATGAAGACAAATATGTCCCTCCCAAAGCCGGACCAAACCAAGACAACGACAATGTTTGGTACCTCGACAATGGCGCAAGCAATCACATGACCGGAACATATTCTTATTTTTCGGAATTGAATGAACGTATAACGGGAAAAGTAAGATTTGGAGATGGCTCGTGCGTACTCATAAAAGGGAAGGGATCGATTTTGTTTGAAGATAAATACGGAGAACGGAAAATAATGAAAAATGTTTACTATATTCCATCACTTCAAAGTAATGTGATAAGTCTCGGCCAGTGTACGTTATCCGGATGTGATATCCGACTTTATGGTGATTTCTTGACAATGAAAGATCGAAATGGAAAGTTGCTCATGAAGGTCCCGCGAAGTGAAAATCGACTTTATAAAACCCGACTACACGTTGGAAAACCTCTTTGTTTACTAACAAAAAGTGATGATGAGTCTTGGTTGTGGCATGAGCGTCTCGGCCATATCAACTTCGGTGCGGTGAAGATGATGCACAAGTTGACTAACGGAGTACCGGCGTTAAATCATCAAGATAAAGTTTGTGAAGTTTGCGTGATAGGCAAACAACATAAACACACGTTCCCGAAGAAAACTAAGTATAAGTCGACAAATATTCTCGAAGTCTTACACGGAGATATTTGTGGACCGATTGAGCCTCCCACTCAAGCCACTAATATTTATATATTAGTTCTCATTGATGACTTTTCGAGATACATGTGGTCGTTTTTGTTGAAACATAAAAGCGACGCAGCGGAAGTAATCAAAAGATTTAAAAGGTCAATCGAAAACCGAACCGGCAAAGTAATAAAAACCTTTCATACGGATAGAGGCGGTGAATTTACTTCAAACGATTTTAATCGATTTTGGGATGAAGAAGGTGTTGCAAGAATGTTAACAGCTCCTTACTCGCCCCAACAAAACGGCATAGTGGAACGAAGAAACCGAACGCTAATCGAGATGACACGATGTCTTATGAAAGCAAGAGGAGTTCCAAATAAATTTTGGGGTGAAGCCGTTCGACATGCAACCTATATCATTAATCGTACCCCTACGCGAGCATTGGTAGGAGTTACATCTTATGAGAAATTCTATGGGCAAAAACCGAGTCTTGAAGGTGTGAGGGTGTTCGGATGTGTCGCGTACGAAAGGATTGTTTCGAAACATCTAAAGAAACTAGACGATAGATCAAGACCATTGGTTTATTTTGGAAAGGAACCCGGTTCAGGTGGTGTTCGCTTATTCAACCCAGAGGATAACAAGATCATCATAAGTTGCAATGTTTCTTACAACGAAAAAGTGGCATGGAATTGGAATAAAAAAGGTGAAGTGCATGAAGGCAGTAGCAGCAATCAAACTGAGTCTGGCACATTTGTAATACCATACATGGTGACAAATGAGCCTATTCCTATGAACCCGACAGAAACCGAACCCACTGCCACGACGCAACAATCCTTCGAAGCAAGTCCAGGAGCAATGAGCCCACAACCAGCGATGAGCCCAGCGGCGGAAGCTCCAACCTCAACAGAATATGTGTCGAGTAACGATCACGAGTCCAACGGGCATAACGAATTTGATGCTAACTCGGTACGTCGTTCCAATCGTGTCTCGGTCTTACCTATCAGTTTACAAGAGTATGAACTAAACATGTACGAATTAATGCTAACATGTGATGAGGAGCCAAGGAATTTTAAAGTAGCCATATTGAACGCTGAATGGCTTAAAGCGATGATAAGCGAGATCGAGTCAATCGAAAAAAACAAAACTTGGAAGCTAGTGACCCTACCCAAGCATGCCAAAGCAATCGAACTAAAGTGGTTATTTAAAATAAAAAGAAATGCGGACGGTTCAATCTCAAGGTACAAAGCTCGACCTGTAGCAAAAGGCTATGTTCAAGAATACGGCATTGATTTTGATGAAGTCTTCGCGCCAGTAGCACGACTCGAGACAATATGATTATTGATTGCTCTTGCGGCCGGGAAAGGATGGAAGATTTACCACTTAGATGTAAAGACGGCCTTCTTACACGGTGAATTGAAAGAAAAAGGGTACGTATGTCAACCCGAGGGTTTCGTAAAGGAGGGAGAGCAAGAAAAAGTTTACAAGTTATCAAAAGCTCTGTATGGCTTACGACAAGCTCCAAGGGCATGGAACATTAAACTTGATGGCATCCTACGAGGAATGGATTTTAAACGATGCTTGCATGAAACAGCGGTTTACAAAAAGGTTTCGAGAGGTGAATACATCATTGTGGCTGTGTACGTAGATGATTTATTCGTAACAGGAACGTGTCATGAAATAGCAAACCAATTCAAAAGCATGATGTCTTCAAAGCTTCAATATATGATCTTGGTTTGTTGACTTATTACTTGGGAATTGAAGTTTCTCAAGAAAATGATGGTATAACAATCAAGCAAGCGAACTATGCTATGAAAATCTTGAAAGAAACGGGCATGAATGAAAGCAATGCTACAAAATGTCCAATGGAACCGGGACTAAAATTATCGAAAGCCACAGATGAAAAAGAAGTTGAAGCCACCCATTATCGGAGGGTAGTAGGGTGCTGACGCTACCTTCTTCATACTCGTCCGGACTTAGCTTACTCAGTCGGGATAGTGAGTCGTTATATGCAAAGTCCGATAGAATCTCATGCGAATGCGGTCAAGAAAATCCTTCGATACCTTCGCGGTACAATTTCACTTGGAATAAAATACGAGAGATGCGATAAGTTGAAACTTCTAGGTTATAGTGACAGCAGTCATAATGTAGACGTGGATGATGGTCGGAGCACTACTGGTCATATTTTCTTTCTTGGAAAATCCCCTATCACGTGGTGTTCACAAAAGCAAGATACCGTGGCCTTATCTTCATGTGAAGCCGAGTTCATGGCAGCTACTTCAGTGGCGTGTCAAGCAGTTTGGCTAAGAGAGTTACTCGCGGAAGTAACCGGATTAGAGAAGCAAAAGGTGTTGCTTCGTATAGACAACAAATCAGCAATTGCATTGTCTAAAAATCCGGTGTTTCATGGAAGGAGCAAACACATTCGAAAAATTTATAAAACTACCCTGTTTTTGGAAATCGTGATCAAAACTACCCGTGTTTTGAAATGAGTTTCAAAACTACCCCGTTCGCGGTTTGTAACCGCGAACCTTACTTTTAGTTGTAGGGTCGTGGTTGCCAAATGCGACCTTTGTAAAGAAATAAAAAAAAAAACTATTTAAAGGGGTCGTGGTTGCCAGTAGCGACCCCTGTGAAGGGTTAAAAGCCCATGCATTTTACGTAAACCATTTGCTATATATACCATATACACATAACCTACACATAATACCTACACAACACATACACAAAAACACACATTTCACTCTCTCATTACAACATAATCTCAAACACAATCTATCAAAAATTTCGATGGAAAATTCACGACTTGCACAACTTCGCGAACAACTAGTTAGACTGGATGAGGAAAGAAATAGAGTGCAAAATGAAATTAACGAGATTATTGGAAACGCTGTTGAAGTTGAAGTTGATGATTCAAACCGCGTAATTTTAGCCGATAGTGCAAGAACATTCTATCTTCATGGGGATATAGGCAAAAGAGACGAAGATCAATACTGTTTGATTTCATTTTTACCAAGAAGTTTCAAATGCGAAAGAAACTTTTGGGGAGTTTTGCTTGGTTTGATGCAAAACAATGAATTGTGGGTTATGGTGAGTTTAATAACATTTGTGATTATTTAATAATATTTAATAATTTAACTAAGAATTTTTTTTTTTAACGCAGCATGTTGATGGGTGGATAAAAAGGTCGCTAATGGTTCATAAACGTTTATTTCAAATTGAACCGAGTAAGAATTTGCGTAAGTTTGTCGTTATGCCTACCATGTTTAACGGTTTGTTCACGGAGGCAAATATGAACAAACTTGTAAAACTGTGTAATGGGACAAAACCTCCATATCCTGCCTGGTGGGAGGTCGATGACGTACTTATCCCCATATGTTGTCCGAATAACCATTGGTTTTTGTTGCAGTTTAACATTTATACATTAGAATTGACCATTTTCGATAGGGATTATTCAAGTATTCCGGATGAATTTCTTGATGAGGTCAAGGTAAAATACGAAGACTGTTTATTGGGCTTTTTGCACTTGATTACCTTTTTTGGTAGGGGGAGACAATCAATTGGTGCATATCCAGTCACAAACGTTGCACAAGTCTCACAATACCCGGGTAGTAACGAGAACTCGGCATTATATGTTTGTATGTTTATAGATAGGCTCCTAAGATTTGCGGACGAAGATTACATACGAAGTGCTGTATCCGAGGAGATCGTGAAAGGTTTCCGCAAACATATGGCTAATTGTTTTTATAGTAAACGTACGGCATAGTTATTTGTTGTTTTTATATTGTCGTATGTTTTATTTTTATGTTGAATAAATTTTAACGTTATATTTTGTAATATTTTGTTTATCTTTTAATATTATATTTTCGTAATTAATTAAATAACAATTTATAATAATATTATATTTTCGTAATTGACCGGTTTAATGTTATAAGTTTGATAAGTTTATGTTATACTGTATTTAACAATATTTTTATTAACTATATAATAATAATATGTTATAAGTTTATGTTATGATTTATGTTTATAATGTTATAAGTTTATGTTTTAATTTATGTTTAAAAAAACACATTGTTAAAAAAATTGTAATATAAAGAACATTACTAAAACATAATTTAAAAAAACAGTAATATAAATAACATTACAAAAAAACATTGTTTAAAAAAAAAATTACAAATCTCTAACGACGACGACCACGATGAACTTGAGGATTCGGGTCACTTGGGGTATAACAATCTGGCGGTTTGATGTTCTCTTTGCGGATACCGTCGATTACCATCTTCATTGTCAAAGTCAAACCCCTGATAGTGTACAGGTGAAAAGTCACGGTTTTGATGACTCGATTCACCTCCTCGATGTTGCATCGCTGGTGGGGATGTCAAATAGTTATAATTATAACCCTCGGGCGTAGGCGTAGGGGTATAATCAAAAAGTGACAAAAAACCTCCAGAAGGGGTATAACTTTGATTCGGAAATTCGAAGGGATCGGGATCCTGACTCTGGAATGGCATTGAATCGTGAGTCGGATAGTACATCGAAGTATCAAAGTTAACCCCATGCGATGGTTCCGGGTTAGAGGGACCGGCCTCGTCCACGTTAGAACGTGGCTGTGCACGCCTTCGAGGGGCATCTCTTTGGAACACCTGTTGGGGTACCGGGACATAGTGGTCCATATAATGACTCGGCAGGTGTGAAAATCGTTCATCACTATTAATCTGACCCATATACTGCTGAGACAAATTTTCATCCCCCTGATGCCATCTTGTCATACCATCCATCTGCATTTATTTTTTTTAACTTGGTGTTAACATTTTTTAAATTAATATATGTAAAATAATATAAAAGTTGATAAACATACCAGAAACTCCCGTTGTTCACCAAGAGGTTGAAACCCCTGTGACGTCGACCCTGGGTTAGTGATATAAAAAACAGTTCTAGGATGAAACCATGCAATATATTCAGGGGACGGACTAAAATCATTCACGTAGTATGATATTTGAAGATTCGCAAATCGTCCGTTCCACGCGTTAATGTAGTCTATGTGTTCATCCGCCCAACTATGATTAAACCTACCACTGCGAGATACAGCGTGTAAAACTCTACAGTCATTTTCACTAAATAACGGGGGACCCGGTACATCCTGAAACATACGAAATTGCCGCATTACTCTAGTCACCGGGTGAGGTTCGACAATCTCCCAACACACGAGATACGTTTCACATCTCCAATTTTCAGAATCTATGCTACAATATGCTGGAAGTTGTTGTAGAATATTCTCGTATGGAACCCAGTTAAACTATACACCAAAAAAATATTTATTAATAAATAGGATATATAATAAAATATATTATTTAATTAGTTAACTTAGTTACCTCGTGTGTGGTCAATGCTGTAAGTTGTGATCGACATGCTGGCAAAACATGTGATGTAACTATACCAAAATTTCTCTCCGCATGTTCGTCTCCAAAACTGTTATTTTATTTAAATCATATCATAAAATTATTAATAGAAAATGTATAAAAATGCACCTTTATTTAGCTTTTTCAAATCTATATTATTATTATTATTATTATTATTATTATTATTTCGCACATCATACAAAAATAAATGAATACCAAAATTTCTCTCCGCATGTGATTCAATTATTCCTTTTTATTATATACTTTTACTATTTTCTACTTAATAAATTATAATAAATTAATTTTAATATTTCTAAAATATAACAAAGAAAGTATTGTTGTAAGATTTAGACTTAAATTAATAACTAATCTAATAGTTAAAGATACAAAAATTGTCAAAGAGATTAACAATTTGATACTTAAGTATAAAAAAAGATTAAATGACTAAAGCGATAAATTTATAAAAGTTTGAAGATTAGATTATTATTAACCTCCATATAATTACGAATTTTTTTTGTGTTTGATTAATAAGTATTACTATTTTCATTATAACTTTTACTAATTAATACAATATATTTTTAGACTTTTGTTAAACATAGCATTTGGTAATATTTATAAAACATATATACACGAATAATTATATTGTCTATTAATTATAACTAACTCTTTAATTATATAAGTGTTCATATATTTATAAATAAACGCTTTTATTTAAAACATTATTATATGTATCTAAATATGATATAGATAGTTTAACAACTATAGTTAATAAACTTATATATTTTTCTATATTATAATATATGAAATTCATGATTTTATATATAGTTTTAATAGCATTTTAGTAGGTAAAAGTAACTTAGATAGTACTTGAATAATTTTAATTGTTTCTACTATACTTTTTTTAAGCAATGTTCCTTTTTTAATACATAAAAAAAAGAAAGTTTCAATATATTGGATGATTTTGTAACGAAAATTGTTCACAATTGGATGATTTTTTAACGAACATATAAACGGCTAAAATTAATGAAATACAATTTAATAATAATACATTAAAAAAATTAAGTAAACATACCGTCCACCGTAAGGTTCTGTACCAAAATTATAATGCGTATTGGTAACCGTAGGTGCCAAACTACTTATCCGTGTCCAAGCCCAAAGCTGCAACAAACCCATAGGTCCGCAAGTATCGGATAGGTCTGGTTTTGTTGCTTTGCATAATCTTCGATACAAATATGCAAGAATGGCACTCCCCCAACTTAACTGACCCGAACTTTCCAAATCCTCTATGTTTTGTAAATAACATAGAGGAACTCTGTTACCGGAAGTGTTGGCTAATAAACAACCACCAATCATATGCAAAATAAAAACCCGAGCCCTCTTCATATAATCATCGTCAGAAGAGTTGCTGGGTAGCTCTCTGAGGATCTCCTTTAGTAAAGATGACATTTTAATCGACCCTTTTAGAATGTCACTTGACAAGGGCAGAAACCCCAACAAATCTTCACATTTCTCTCTCCATTGATCAATGGAGAATTTCAAATCCGTACCGGTAACAGCACCTCCGTTAACCCTAAAACCCCACAAAACTTGAACATCCTGCAGGGTCACGGTTGCTTCCCCGATACGTGGGAAGTGAAATGTGTGGGTTTCGGGCCGCCACCTTTCCACCAATGCCGTTACCAAAGCGTTATCTATTCGGCGGTTTCCAATAGAAAAAAAGCCTCCAAACCCAGCAACATCAATAAAGTGTCGCACGCGGTCATGTATGTTTGTTGTACGAACAGCAATCCAAAACTTTTCATCTCCACGCCTAACGGTCAAAGTGTCGGTGGAATTTATTGAAGTAGCCGGGGCACCTGCTTGCAATTGGTATGTACGTGCGGTGAAGAAGTTTAACCATCACAACTGGACTATAAAGCGTTGGGTAACCTCTCACAACAGTTATGGAACGGTCACTCGCAATAACAACCGATCCATCACCTCACAAATGATTGCTTCTCTCATCAAGCACTCAGTTACGTTGGATGTCGCCTACCCGATAAAACACATTATGGCCGATATAAAAAACTCTCAGAATGTCGACGTTACTTACCAAAAGGCCTGGCATGGTAGGAAAAAGGCAATTGAGAGTATACACGGTAGTTGGCAGAGTAATTTCTCGGAGTTGCCTTCGTACATTGCAGCATTAAAGGCTACAAACCCAGATACCATCGTGGAGTGGCAACATCATCCACAATATTCAGACGATGGATACGTATTCAAATACGTATTTTGGGCGTTTGGACCTGCTGTTGAGGCATTTAAATTCTGCCAACCGGTGATGTGTGTTGACGGTACACATCTGAAAGGATCGTACAAGGGTAAGTTGTTAACGGCTGTTACAAAGGATGCTAACAATCACATATTGCCGTTCGCGTTTGCCATTGTCGATGAGGAAACGGTGGAAAGCTGGTGTTGGTTTTTTCAGCAGTTAAGGACTCATGTTGTTGCAGACAGAAAATTGTGTGTCATATCCGATAGACACAATGGTATAATCCACGCTATGGAAAATCTTCTTGGGTGGATGCACCCTTTTGGATACCATCGTTTTTGTCTGCGACACGTGAGAAGTAATTTCACAAAGAAATATAAAACCACTGCAATGAAGAAACTTTGTTGGGCGATAGGAAGTACCACACAAGCAAGAAAGTATGTCGATAGTATAGATGATATGATGCATCTCGACACAGAAGCATGGAATTATCTTGACCAAATCGACAAAAGTAAGTGGACACTTCTTTATGACGAGAATCATCGAAGGTGGGGTTGGTTGACAACAAACATTGCGGAGTGTTTCAACAATGTTTTACGGGGAGCGAGACTTTTGGAAAATGTTCACCGAACGTGAGGTATATGCACAACGGCATAATATTACCGAGTTTAATTACGAAACGGGGGTTTATAGAGTCGAGTCACGGTTCAATCCAAACGATACCGGCGGAAACGTTTGCACTGTGAATTTTGGAGGGAGAAGGAAAACTTGTACGTGTGGAAAATGGCAAAATCATAGATTTCCATGTTCACATTCTATGGCAGCGATTCGACATAGAGGTGAACAACTTGCTGATCACGTAAACAAGGTTTACAAAACGGAAACGTACAAAAGAATGTATCGTTCCAATTTTCAACCACTTCCGCACGTTGCTTATTGGGTAGATCCGGGTTGGAAGATTCAAGCGGATCTCTCTCGTTTTTCAAGGTCAAGAGGACGCAGACGTACGAATAGAATACGTAACGAGATGGACGTTCAACCTATAGATGCCCCTCGAAGGTGTACCGCTTGCAATCAACCGCGTCATAACATTTCAACTTGAAATAATAACTAATCTTTATTTTATGAACTTTTTGCTATTTAAATTTCGTTATTATAACCAATCTTTATTTTATGAACTTTTTTGGGCTATTATGAACTTTTTGGTATATAATCTACAATTTATTGTGAAAATGTGTGTTTGTGTTTTAAGTTTTGATAAAAGTGTTTGAGTTTGTGTTTTAAGTTGTGTATGTTGGTGTGTTTTAAGTTGTGAAAATGTGTGTTTTTGTGTGTGTGTAAGTATTATGTGTATGTAGGTGTGTTTTAAGTTGGTGTATATGGTATATATAGCAAATGGTTTACGTAAAATGCATGGGCTTTTAACCCTTCACAGGGGTCGCTACTGGCAACCACGACCCCTTTAAATAGTTTTTTTTTTATTTCTTTACAAAGGTCGCATTTGGCAACCACGACCCTACAACTAAAAGTAAGGTTCGCGGTTACAAACCGCGAACGGGGTAGTTTTGAAACTCATTTCAAAACACGGGTAGTTTTGATCACGATTTCCAAAAACAGGGTAGTTTTATAAATTTTTCAAATACATTCACACTCGTTACCACTTCATTCGTGAGCGTGTGGAAAACGAGCAAGTTGAAGTCGAACACGTAGCGGGAACCAGTCAAGTAGCGGATCCTCTAACGAAGGCCTTAGCACGAGTCAAGTTTGGTGAGATGAGAACGTTACTCGGTTTGGGAGAATTTCCGCTTCAACCATTCAGGCGGTGATTGTTGGAGAATGGTTGGATCGTCCATGGGCTTTAGGCCGCGGGTCGACCCATTCACATGGAGAGTTTCTTATTACCCAATAATAAGAATTGTAATCCAATACGTATTCTAATTATCCTAGTCTATATATAGTGATACCGATGTATAGATTTAGGCAGAACAATTGTTAGAGTTTTTAGAGACCGAATTTCTCTAATAATAATAATCAACGCGTTCATTGGTTGAATATTTGTTTACCTTTACTGTTTCTTCGATCCATATTAATCTTCAATAAGCCCGAATTTTCGGCTTATGTTCCTAATCATGGGCTTATTACTGTTTATTACGTGATAATAAACAGTAATAAGCCTATAAACGGTTACATAAGCCGAAAAATTTGGGCTTATGAAATATAAACCAATATGTCAATAAACCATAAACTCCTTATATAAGCACAAACAAATACCCTCTTAGAGTTTCAATTAAAACAATGTGAGGCTAACATTGGAATTTAGTTAACATTTTAGTCCATTTAAATGAAAATGTTGGTTATATAATTTCAAAAAAGTTATATCTATTGTTTATATTGATAGTAGAATAGAATGATAGAAAAACTTGTAAGCATTGGACCTTAGTGAACAATGTATATGCATGTCACGTTAGGGACGAAACTTGAAGGTCAAAGTTGGGGTAACAATTGGGGGAACTCTCCCCGCCCCAAAAAAGCTTTGTCTATGGTGATAGCAATATTGAGTGATGTTTACAATCCCGATAGACTTAAACTAACGGACACATAACCGATTTTGTTAATTAAGATTGTAATACAACCCCTGTAAAAGGTTGTTGATGCTCTTGAAATTATTGTACTGAAAACAAGTCCCACATAGTAATCACTGCTAAAGAATTAAAGCTCACAAAGACGAGTATATTACGTGTTTAAGTGATTTCCGTTATGAATCCAGTGAAGTTTATATAAATTTCTATACAAAGGCAATGACAACTACAAATCAACCTAATGGCTTGATATCATGAAATATGAATTATATTTCAAGGGAAATATAAATGACAATGTGTTTATCATTCAACATGAAGGGTGATTGAGACGAGATTATGCATTTTTGAACCACGAAACACTCGGCATAATGCAAATAACATCTTATATATCAACACTTGGCACCTTTTAAAATAGTCATGCGGGTCAATGGAAATATATCTTTATTGAAGAAAACTATATATGCTGGTTGTAAAGTATTAATCTTTTTTTATTATTAAATGGCTAAATGTATATACCCGAATTTAGGGTCAAGTGGGGTTTTCAACAACTATTTATATTTTATCAAAGTACATTTATTTTTAATTAAATTTAATAACAATATGAATATAATAGCGATTAAACATCATACCTTTCGAGGTCCAGGATAGTAGGGGTTTAATAGTGCTCGTCCCTTTCGACAAGTTTGAAAGTTAAGCTCATATAGGAAATTTAATTTAGAGTTAATTACATAAATGGTCCCTGTGTTTGTCGCAAAACAACGGGTCTCGTCCCTGGGTCGAAATTCCTTCGGACCCAGTCCCTGGACCCTATCTTTGGTTGCACGTTTGGTCCCTCCCACTAACAATCGTTAAAAAATCCCGTTAAATACATCACATGCCTGGCACGTGATGGGTAATACCGTAATTTTACAAACACAGGGACCAATTGTGTAATTAACTCTCAATTATATTATCCCCTTTCCCTAATATTTAACCTAATTTCTAAAAGTGAAGCTAACCCTGCTAGCTGGTGCACCTCCATACCCACCACCGTATCCACCTTGAGCTCCACCATTTCATTGAGCACCGTAGTTTCCAGTAGCTTGTGATGGATCAGCTCTCCATCCTGAATTCCCGTAACCTGAATTTCCATTGGCATCACCATAACCACCTCCCATATAGCTTCCACCACCCGACTGCATATCTCCACCACCACCAGCAGCACTAGAATTGTTATTTGGAGCACTCCCAATATGTCCACCAACAGCACCATACATAATCTGATTTTGTTGAAAAGTCAAACTTTTAGAAGCGGCAGGTTACTACTTTCCGTCAAAAATATCGTTATAAACTAACGGCAGCCTGCTGACGTGGCATTAGATTCAATATATAATCACATTTAACCCCCATTTTCGTTGCAAATAACTTCTTTCTCTCACACACAGACAGTTATATATATAATCTAACTGTCATCGCCGGCGTTCATTTTTCCGGCAAATAACCTCCGGCGACCGTAAAATCTCTCTCACACATACAAAATTTACATACGCGGAACTGTAATTGAAGTGTTAGTTTGATGAATATGGCGATTAAGAGATATTAGGGAAAGGGTTAGCTTCACTTTTAGAAATTAGGTTAAATATTAGGGAAAGGGGATAATATAATTGAGAGTTAATTACACAATTGGTCCCTGTGTTTGTAAAATTACGGTATTACCCATCACGTGCCAGGCATGTGATGTATTTAACGGGATTTTTTAACGATTGTTAGTGGGAGGGACCAAACGTGCAACCAAAGATAGGGTCCAGGGACTGGGTCCGAAGGAATTTCGACCCAGGGACGAGACCCGTTGTTTTGCGACAAACACAGGGACCATTTATGTAATTAACTCTTTAATTTATAATTATTGGTTCGAAGCAAATTTTATCAGCTTTAAGTGGTAGATGAACTCCAATTTCTGTAAGGGCTAGACCAATCTAGGTAGGGTGAAGTAGGGCTGTCAATGGGGCGGGTCGGACGGGTCTTTTGTTGATCCAAACCTGACCCAAGATCCGATTATATGGGTTTGGGTCTGACCCATTAGCTATTGGATCTTGATCCAACCCAAATCCAACTAATTTAATGGGTCGGATCTTGACCCGGATTGACCCAAATAATAATAATTTTTTAATATCACATTTATTATTTTTCATGTCTTATTCACTTACCCGCTTAACCACCAACAAAACTCTAAAACAGAAAAGTTTTTTTTTTCTTAAGAAACACTCGATAGTTATTGATATATATATAACCTCTCTTTTGCTATATCTAATTATATGTAATTAACTATATACATGCATGCTTATAAAACACTGCATTAAGAAGTTGTACAGTACAAGATGTCAATGCATACTCTTTTGCTGAGTTGTACTACACTTTTTGAGAATACTATAAAATTTTGGAATTTGATGGATCATTAAGTTGTAATGTACAACTCAAGTGTGCATGAATTTTATGAACATTTATAAGGTTTATGTTCTCGATACATGTTTGGTCAATCTAAATGTAAGTTCCACTACTTGATAAACAATCTTCTACAAAATATCGATAGCCATTCTGTGTTGATATCACTTTCTTCCTGAAAAAACTTTCTAAAATTAGAAACTGTGTTTTAATAATTTGTACCTTATGTAGTAAAGCTTGTACCTTGAATATGGATTTTAATTAATAGATTTGTTTTTTATTAATGGGGCGACCCGGGCGGGTCATGGATCGATCCATGTAAAGATCCACTAAAATGGGTCGACCTATTGGATCATTTTTTAGGTCGTTGGGTCCTATTTTTAAACCCATTGGGTCATATTATTGGGTCGGATCTGGACGGGTCTGAATCAAGACCTGCCCCATTGACAGCCCTAGGGTGAAGGGTCGTAGAGGTTTACATGGTTAGTTGGTTACCATTGTCTAGAGGTGAAGTTTAACCCCGCAGAGCTTTACAAGGTTAGCATCGTCTATAAAATGGTTTTCAGCCCGACTCATAGAGTATTTATGGGCAACCACATATGACATGATATGACCCAATTTTTTTTAAAGTTAACTATATATTTATAACTAAAAACAAGATATATTAAGTATTGTGCATTATGCATAGTGCTATGCATTGCTTATAAATTTATTATTTATTTGTAAGTGTAGATCCAACTAATCTAACTCGTGCGCACTTAATTTTGTAGCAACTTTCCTCAAGGGTCATCCTTTTCCACCCTCCACATCCAGGAAATAGTGAAAGGGCTACATTTTTTTTCCGAACATATAGACATTCTTCGGTATGCACCTCTTAGGCATGACGCTGATCATGTTGAAGTCCTCCATCGAGGCGTGTTCCCCCCTCTTTTAGTCGCTTCTTGTTTATCATATCGTCTATGCCATTTTGTAAAATGACTTATTTACCTTGACGAGTAAGATTACTACAAAAGCTAAAGCCAAAGGCTAAGACACGTTTATGAAGTATCATATCTCATGTATTCAATTGTATTTTAACATATTGAAATATGAGTTCAACAAGTTTTTAATACTCGCACTTCGCATTAGAGATAATCGTTAGTAAAAAGTTAAGCAAAAGTTGCTAAAAATTGTCAAAATATAAACAAAAATTAATGATTATATTCAAAATATATTTAAAATATTGGGAGAAACTGAAAACTCATAAACTTGAAGGACAAAATGGAAAATTAAAAGTATAAGATAAATATACAGTAGAAACTCGATAAATTAATACTCGATTAATTAATAAATTCGATAATATATTTTCAAGGTTCCGATTCGAAGAATCATTGCATTTTTATACTCGATTAATAAATAATTGTTTTAATTAATAAGTTTAAGTGGTCCCGATAGTATTAATTTATAGAGTTTCTATTATATATTATTCACGAAATATGAAATTTGATAATAGTTGTAATGTAATTGTAATTAATATGTAATGGTTTTATTTTGAATGTTTATTTATTTTTTATTTTTTCTTCCTGAAAGCAATTTTACAACACATAATGATTTTGTTATTTACTAGACTTGAATCCATAATCTCTAGATGATAAGACATGTTACGTAGTTAAACTAGAAACTCTTTGGTTTAGTAAGTTATTATCTCGAGTGTATTTTTATTCAATTATTAATAAGATAATACTCTGAAATACTTATCACGAGGCGTGCCGACCCGTGCGTTGCACCGGGATTGAGTCATTGGTGAGTCTATGGGCAAAATTGGATTGTTAAGCTACTCCATTCCATTTGAGCATTGTATCAAACAACCGATGCACATAATATTTATAAAACGCTTAAATTTTAAACAAACTTATTTGCTGAGTGCATTATTTGTTTTGGTTGTTTCAGCATCTTACCACACCACATAAACAATTTGCTTATTAATCGAACAAACTGGTCCTCATGTCTAAGCTAAGTTTATTTAGTTTGCGTTAGATGCACGGGTTATAACTTTAACCTTTTTATTTTATATATGTTTATAAAATGTTGATTTTAGTTTGATACTACATTTTTTTTGATCATTAAGACATGTTTTCGTATTGTTTTTATTATATATTTTAAATTTCATACAGATAATTAAATATATGATTTATCAAAATTAATTAAAGTTTGTTAATATATGTGAGAATTGTAACTCCATGTTATTTCTTTTAAGATTGTATACAAATCTTTGTATGATTACATAGTAACTCTAAATTTAAGGAATACTTTTGAACAACATTCATAACCACTTTCTTTTCTTACATTCTTTACTATACAAATTGATATGAGATTAAAGATAAATTATAATTAAACTATTATTTGATAAATAAAATAATGATATCATTCAACTAAATACACTAAAAATAATAATCCAACAAAAGACCATGGTAAATGTATACAAAATGCACAAAAGCTTGTGACAATTTTCCCAATAATTGAAAACAAATAGAAACTACGTCTTGAAGTGCATTTTTGACACGACTTTCTCCGCCCTTCATTAGCTTTTTTTGGTTCATAATGTTTTTCTATGGATCATCAAGAAAAACATGATATCCTTGTTTGGTTGTTTTGGTTTATATCTATTTGAGGATTTGTATTGTAATATAATTTTGTCTATTTATAGCGTTTAGTTTATAAATTTTAAATAAATCAAAAGACTCCTTATAAATATTGTTTTACTATAATTTAAGGCAAAACTTTTCATCTTACATTCACTTTAAAAATAAATTAATTTGTTTTAATTATTGATTAAACTCAAACTATAACTTATGACAAACTATTGGTTTTTCATTTTTAGTTTTTATGATTAAACTTAAATATGATTTATGACAAAACTTTTAATCTTTCTTTTGATTAATAATTTATTACTTATCATTTATTATATTATGGAGTAATTAATACTCAAATTCAAAAATGGACTCAAGCTTTATATAGATAAAGATACGTTGAGTATATATAATAAATTTTTAAAGCTTATGCAAAGTATTACTAATTTCAGTTTAATATCTTAATGACACTTTTCAAAGTAAAACACTCACTAATTTCAATTGATTGAGATTTAAGACCCCATATAACCTTTATGGATTTTCTTTACACCTCATTTCCTTGGATGGCGGCGGTTTAGACTTCAATTTTGAACTTATGAAAGGGGTTTGAGCTTATGGTAGACAAAATGACATAAATATCCTTCATTTTAATTGAAACATATATATCTTATATACCATTTTATGTCTTTTCACACCTATAAGCTCAAGCTCCAGCCCTGTTATCAAACATGTTTTTCATTTTTATATTTAAGCTCCAGCCCCGACCAAAAGCTTAAGCTTAAGCTCCAACACAAGCTCAAGCTTAAACTCCAGCTCCAACTAGTTACGCCAAACATACTGTATTTATTTTTATTTTTATAGAAAACTAAAAATCTAAGTTATATGAAATTATTGGAAAGTGTGGTACGAGTAGAATACCGTTTATATAAGATTGGTACTTGATTGGTACCGATAACGGTTCGGTACTTGTATTTGTATTTTGGTATTTTTGCTCACCACTGGTGTATCGTATATGTTTGAAGATAAAAAAATAAAGAAATCTAAACGATTGTTATTAAGAAAAATCGTTGTTAACTAGTTGCGGACTTGCGGGCAATAGTTATAATTTTCCTTTTATTTTTTATGGTAATGATGGGCTGGGCTTAGTTAAATTTAATGTTCGTTTACAAAGTTTGGGCTTAATCAAGTTTAGTAAATAAAATTAGCTCGCAAATCCTTAACTAGGTATGTGCATAGTTCGACCGAATCGGCCAACCAGGACTAGTGACCACGACCCGTATGCACGACGTTTGAATAAGTACACATGTCTTTGTTATATACATTAAAATTTAGTGTATTAGGATTAAACGGGGCAGACTCAAACTAACACACCCGTATAACCAGGGGCGAAGCCAGGATGAACTTGAAGGTAGTTCCTTCAATTTTTTTTTTAGTAAAGTGGGTTGGTTTGAGACAAACGGGTCGGGTCAGATTGACCAATAATACAAATGTACGATAGATAAAAAGATTGGACAAATCGAAATAAGAAATAAACAAACCATCGTTTTCTAGTTTTTCGTGTTTCATATAGGCATTCGCTACTATGGTAAAGTAAAATATTTATTTGACTAATTTTAACGATTGTAATCTAAAATGTATATTCTTCGAGTATCCAAAAATTAACTTTATAGTGTTATTATTTACTAATTGAAGCATTTTTTTTTTCTAGACAAATATAATGTGAAGGGTTAAAATGTATTTATATATAAATAAAAGGGAATATGTACTAGTTTCAATTTAAACTAAAAAACTGAAGGGTTAAAATGTATTTATATATAAATAAAAGGGAATATGTACTAGTTTCAATTTAAACTAAAAAACTGGAAAAAGAGGCTTGGCAAGACTTGAACCCTGGTCACCAAAATCTGTAGTTGTTACATAAAGTTGAAAAACCACACAGGCTAGATCATTATTTTGTAATATATCTGTAAACCAAAGATTTTACCCAGGTCCTTCCAATATTTTTAGCTAGGTCCTTTGAAAAATTTCGACATCGTTTCTAAATGTTTTTTAAAATTAAGGTAGTTCCGCGGACCTGCATGGCTAAAGCCTAAATTCGCCCCTGCGTATAACTGGATGTGTTAATAGGGAACGGACATGGGTATTGTTCAACTCAAAACCCGAATATATAAGGGCTGATCAAGAGCAACGGAGACAAGGAGGGGCATGAAGATGCTATTTAATCAATTCAAAATAATCCCAAAATAATATTAAGAGTGAATTTCTGGCTTCGCCACCGACATACAATAAACCATTTTAGATTTGCTGAGATTATAAATAGAAAAATACACAATGTCTTACATGTATAAGATTTTGTATTTTACAACAATACAACACACCCTCATTCTATGAATGTTGTACACAAATGTACAACCCTCAATGCATATATACACATTTGGTGACTTAACATCTTTCATCACCATACCAATTATCCTTCTCCTTAGGCCCGGTTGGTCCGGCCTCTTCGTATAACTCGATCGGAAAAAGATCGATAAGAGTCTCAACCGTCAGCCGGATGAAAAATGGCAGGTGGCTGATAATCTTTTCGAGCTCGGAGCGTCCATCATATAAGACGGTTGGCCCCCATTCCCGCATATATTGTAACCAGTCGGGCTCGTCTACAACACCGCTGAGATACTCTGCTGCTATAATTTGATATTTTTTGCTAGAATCGATAAAGAAGTCGCTTTTAGCAACATCGTTTTTAACTCCGATCCCGAGCTTTGTTGATCCTTGAATGTATGTTCCGGCATTGGGGAAACTGGCGTGGCCACATTTTGATGAGTAAACTATTGGTTTGTTTCCCTCGATGAACTCTATGTTACTAGCATCGACCCATTCACCACCACTATGCTCTGAGAAATACATACTCCATAGTTCTCCATTAAAGTTGCTTATCCGGAGTGTGTAATGTTCCCAATCGCCAACGTGTTCACCAACCCTATTCATCTCGATGTTCACATTTAATGGCTCAACAGTAAAAGTAATCGGCCCGTTAAACGGGCAAAAAATCCACATAACAATGTCGGTAAATGTACCACCTAAAGCCGGTTTTACGTGAACGTAAAGCTCTGCACTTTCTAGATTGCCGTTTTTGACTAATGTATTGTCGTTTTTGTTTTCAGGTAGATCCATCCAGAACTCACCATCGTTCTTCCCACCTTGCGGTAAGTTCGAGCCACTAGAATCAATCGATATCCCGTTAGACTTTCCCTCTTTAAAGAGAAGCGCACCATTTTCAAAGAACCAAGGCACGGAGGACGGTAAGTAAACCTCATTGGGATGGAAGTAAACAGTGGGTCCGTAGTGGTCGATTAAAGCATGTATTTGCTCCAAATTCGGCATTGCTTCAACATTCGGGTTCATATTTCTCAAGCAACAAATATTCAATTCGTCATCAGAATTTGAATCCGTACTACAAAAAAACGTCCCAACAGTGACACCTTTACAGAACATCCCCGTTTTGCAGGCTTTCGTGTTCCAAACTTTTAAACTCGAAGTTGACCCAAGTATCACATCATCAACTTCACAATTCTCTGTAATATCCTCGCGAACACACCTAACTTCCTCACAATCCGGCTCAAATTTATCAACAGTGACCACAAATCCCAAAGCTCGATAACCTTCCGGTGGACACGGTTCCCACACATATACAGACCCGGAATTCCAGACAAGTTGGTAACCAATAGGTAACTTTAGAGGAGGACACTCAGTTTCTGTATTTTGGGTATCTCGAGCAACAAGAACATATCCTCGAAGTTGTTCATCACTTAACTGACCATAGTGACCGAACGTAAAAAATCCATCGGGTATTGAAGCAGGTTTATAAAATGTAACACCAACCGTTTTTTTCTTTGGGGTATAACTCGATATAAACTCGAAATCTTTCACCATTGCGACCTCTAATTCTCCGAGATTTATTATTCCCGTAGAAAAACCATTACCTACAATTCCAACATAACAAACTTATTAAAAAGTCGAACCTTCTAGTTTTCGAAGTCCATAATGGCATTATTAGTCTACATTTCGAAGCTCGACACTTTATTATTTCGATGCATTTGTGCATCTTGATGCAACTTATCTTATCAAGTTCTATTCTTTATCATCAAGGCAAATTTTACCCAATAATTCGATCAAAATCGAAACCATTTAACTATTAAAAAGTCAAACTTTTTAGAAATATTCCAAGAAGCTTCACATTCCATTGACTTACAAATTGGCTAATTTTGACCAAAACAAATCCCTAAAACTAGTCAAGTATGGAACATTGACTTTTTTTGGTCAAAAAAGTTTTAAATCAATATAAATTCATCAAATTTACTGAATATTTTTAGTAAAAATTGTAACTTTTTATTACTAATCAGAGTAAAAATATAATTTAAAGAAAACTTCAAAAAAGTATGAAACTTTGACTTTAAAAGTCAAAATACTTCAAAATCAATATAAATTCATCAAATGTATTGAAGTTTTCTGCCAGTAAAAATCATAAAAATTGAAACTTTATATTACTAATTACTAATTCAATAAAAACCCATATCAAAATTATTTACCAAATCAATAATCATAGCATTCAAACTTAAACAAAACAAGTCAAACTTGATCAAAATTTGCAGTTTATACAGATAAACAGATCAAATTAAATTAAACCCTTAAAAGATACAACACTTTGGTCAACTTAAACCAATAAAGTCAAACATATAGATACAGATTATATATATATATATATATATATAATAAATTGCTCAAAATCAAGAAAGTAATTACCTTTAGGCCATTGAGGAATTGGAGAAGGAAGAAAAAAGGGTTTTGGTTCTTGAAATTCAATCAATTGATCATAATTATCACTGCAACAACACTCCAATCCAAACATGGTATTTGATTTACTGATTTTTGAACAATTTTTTTTTTTTTTTTTTTGAAGATGATGAATGAATTGAAGAGAAAGACTTTAAATTGAAGATTGAATGAGTAAAGTTAAATTATCGGTTTGGTGGGTGGGTGACGTGTCAAACCTAAAATACTACTCCTTTTGATATTAGATTTGTATTTTAAGTATGAAATTATTCTTTTATCTTATCTTGTTAATTGGTTTTAGAATTGTTTATGAATATAAGATAAAATTATTGCATGTTTGGTCCTTATAGTTTCAATTTTAGGGTTAATATTGAGTGGACATATCTTTAGTGTAGAGGGCGAGGAGGCTGTGGGATGGTCGATATTTACGTTTACCATAGTTGTGTAACGACTAAGGCACTAAACTTACATTTTGCTTGCGCCATTTATTGCCTTGTGGTGCTTTTGTCCGTTAGTGAACCGTGAAGTCAAGTTTCAATAAACAAACAGCTTTTTTTGTATGTATGTGGGGATCTCGCCCTATCTCCACCCTCTACTAACTATAAACATAAGCAGAAAGTTTAGGAGGTAAATTACAAATTAGTCAATGACACAAATAGGGTTCCAACATCTTTTGGGTATGTAAAAGTTCACATATTGTGGTCTCATAATCCGAAAAATCAAAACTACGATCATGGTCTCTACACTTTACTTTGTAGCGTAATCTATTGAGGTGGCTTGAAGGATATTACGACTTCGTCAGTTGAAGGATAGATACCTTAAAGACTTAATCACGTGGTTTTCATATATAACAAATTCATTTCTTGTGATTTATTTTTTTCGGATTTTCTCTTATGGTTTTAAATGACTTTTTGGTTCAAGAACTGGATCCTTAATAATCATGGACTACAAGTAATTAACTCTAATTTAAAGACGATAGATATCTTTGAAACGGAAAACAAATTCTATTTTTTCTTACGTGAAAGATACATGTTTTGAATCTTGGCCACCCAACTAAGTGAATTAGAGTGTGTTGTTGTGTGGCGTTCATTTGATAACCTAGTGATGTTGACATAACGAGTACGACACGACACGACACAATTACTTAAGATTTATGTTAATTGACAATGTTTTTATATGATTATTACGGATTTTATCTTGATTCGTAAAAGATACATGCATAATTATGAGTATAAGTTTACTTGAATTTTATGTATTCTTTGAAAAACTTAATTTTAAACGATTATATAATACAAGTTGTAAACTCGAAACTATTTTAATTTATAAATAATTCGGCCAAATATGTCTAGATGTAGAAAATAGGATATACTCTAGTGGATATTCTAGAGTCACTTGATACAAATCAATGATTGGCATCAACTTGGAGTGTGGCTTTTTGCCAATCATGTAGTTTGAGTTTAAGTATTGTAATATACAAAAAAATTATGAATAAACGTATGATGTAATGTAATATTTGATTTTTAAAAATCACTTAGGCTTAAACGCTCGCTCTGTTTAACTATTGTTAGTCTGTAAAAAGAAATTATGGTTCCTTTCCATATAATTGACGTGTTATCATATTTAAAATAAGAAGTGTTTTTTTCACAAGTCTTCAATAATTTCATTATAGTTATAAGAAAATAACATGGTCTAGATTTGTGACATAACTTTTAATATTTTGTGTCACTTTCCATATAATCAGGGTGGAGTTGGAATTTTTTTAAAGTAAATTCATGATTAGATTTTAGTTATATTTGTATGTAAAATCAATATGTTCATACATTAACTAAGGCTAAACTTATACAAAAAATTCTTAAAAACTCAACCCTATATATAATCGACTTATTTTGCGAAATTGATTTTAAAAATTTTATTCAAGAAAACTTCAAATTCTTTTGTATAAAATAATAAAACCTAATAGGGTAATACAAAAAAAAAACCTATTTTAAAATTGATTTTAGAGCGCATGTAACTATGTAAGGTTTACGACATCAAAGTTTGACTTAGAATATCCTTTTATTTATTCTCTTTTATCCAATAATATAAGTTCATTAGTTATAACATAGGTCCAACAATATTTATTTTAATTTTTTTATAAACCAGTAATGTGGGGGTTGCAAGCTTGATATTAGACATTTTGTCGCGTTGTCTATCGTAACTTATCGTGTTTTAAAAAAAAAAAAAATTATTATTATAATCATATGATTAATTTAATTCATTTTGTAAAGAATAGTAAAAGTTAAATAATAAAACGAGTTATACACTTTTAGAGAGAACACTTATTGCAAGAGAAACTTAAATGGTTCATCGGAAACCTATTTTGAGAAAAGTATATTTTCGAAAATTTCAGATATCCTTTTGATTTGGATAATGATATTTTATTATCCGAATTTTCAGATATCAGACTTTAAACAACACTAGTCATAAGTGTTTAGATATTTTTTACGGTCACTACTATAAAATGAATTTGTAGCTTATGAATTTATTATCTTTTATTATATCATAATAAACATTATGTTATTACCCTTTTTCATTTACAAATGTAGGCAACGGATACAACCCACAATTTGAGATGAGTGGAATGTCTTTATTGTTCGTCGTCTCCTAATGTGAGAAACTTTGGAAGGGAAACCATCACGAGCCTTCGAAAGCTCATGGTCTTGATAGCCAATGTTGCCTTTAGCAATGAATTTGTAGACTAGACAATTGTTTTCTCAAATGTACATGTTCTACTTATTTAGTTACTTATCTCGTTTGTAATTATCTGTTTATTTTGTAATCTAGTACGGCGCACAGGTTCCTTCATTTGTACTTATTATTTCGAAGAAGCAGTGGACGTTTTAGGAAAAATGTTGAACCATTGTATATGTATTTTACGACTCAAAAAACATTCCATTGAACGGAAAGTGTTGCGCTTTCAAACAATTTTCCTTAATACGTCCAATCATATCACATCAATCAACTTTTAAGTTTGGATTTCTTACAAAACTTGAGACATTTTTGCCCGTATTATCACCATTAATATTATTTCCGATGTTTCTCATAAATACTGAAGATTGATTCGTTTGGACTCTACCAGAAACTGCAAACAACATGGTTTCTCTACAAGTTATCGCCAACAACCTTCGTACTATTGCTGATCTACTAGAACTAGACAACAACATTTGTGACGTTGGTTTATCTGAGGAAACGATATCAAAGCATTTACACGTGAGTATAAGACAAGGAAAGACTAGTGGAAACTGTGAAGACGAAGAGGAGGATAAATGTGCTATTTGTTTGGGTGAATATGAAGAGAGCGATACGACGGGTACATTAGATTGTGGACATGGATATCATGAAGAATGTATTAAGGGTTGGTTGTTACGAAAGAATGTTTGTCCAATGTGTAGGGCTACTGCATTGACGGTATAATTTTTAATCTTGTCGCGCGTTTTAATCAACAAAAAGGCTTTTTCTAATGATAGTTGTATACATTCATATACATATATTCACGATGTAATATTGGACACTCTTTTATTCTCATAAAAGTAATATACAATTTCGAGTAATATAAGTCTCTACCATTACCCGTCACTAGCAGCAAACGGTAACATAATATGTTTTTGTACCGTTGATGTCAATTTTCGTTGTAGCTTCGTTGCTACTTCTTTAATGGTAGACCTTTCGTCTCCTTTAACACGCAAACATCTTTCTGCCAGTTCTAAAACTTGAATGATCTCGCGAGGAACTTCATTTAGCTGCATATGGAAGAATCGCCCTTGTTTCGAAGAAGATAGAAAATACATTGCTAGATCCTCTCTTCTTCTGGCCTATCAAAACTAAGAGCCTTTTTCCCGGTTAAAAGTTCAACTTACTATCCCAAAACTGTATACATCGCTCTTATCTTTCAGCTGATTTGTTTGTAATATTCAGGATCTAAGTACCCGAGTGTTCCTTGTACGATTGTAGCCAACTAAGTCTGATCCATAGAAACTAGCTTAGATGCTCCAAAATCCGCCACTTTTGCTACATAACTATCATCCAAAATTATATACATTGGCTTGAAATGAATGTGATCAAAGAGCGTGCCATTAGGAATGAATTCGAAAACCAAATATGGGACTTCGGTTTCCAGGCAACATCCAATTAGCTTCACCACATCTTGTGGCTTATTTGGCAAAGGGTAAACTTTTCATTGATAAACTGCTCTATCCAGGATTCGGTTTGATCTACTATTTTGGACTTCTTTATGGCAACTACTCTGCTTTAAAGAAACGTATTGGCTCACCAGATGACCGGTTACAAGTAACAAGGAAATAGCCACTGTAATAGCGTCCCAGACCTGAACCAAAAGGGAATAGCAACTAGTTGTGCTAGTAGTATTTGGAAATGCATAGTTGGTTTTCGTTTTGTTTACGATTTTATGATTTTTGGTATTGATCGGGAAAGGGTTATTAGAGCTACATCTTATATAAACATTGTTATAAACACTATGTCGTATTTTATAGAGTGGCTTAATGTACTCAGTGGTCGTTGTACGCTTTTAAAAAATCCGATTAAATCAAAACCATTTATTTCGATCACCGGAACACCAAACACAAACACATGATCGATCTATGATTAAAGTTACACCATCACCATTAAAGCTTTTCACCAGTAAAACCATTTTATTAATGATCAAATATGGGTTTTCGAAAAATAGTACAAAAGGACGTGGTCATCTTTTTCAAACCCATAAGAGGACACGGAGTGGCCCTTTTTTTGCCCCGTTCTCGCGTGATTCTCGTCTCACAACGAGGCATAAGCCTCGTTATCACTCCGGCGACTCCCGTTCTGGCCTCGTTGTGAGGCACTCGTTGTGAGGCACTCGTTGTGCCCACAACGGGCAATTCTCGATAGTTTTCTTTTTTTTTTTTGTTTTTTTCCAACGGATATATATATATATCCGTTATATATATATATATATTTTTTTTTTTTTTTTTTTTTCTTTCCAAATTCACCTATAAATACCCCCATAATCTAACCCAAAATTCACACCAATTCTCAATCTCTTTCTATCTCAATATTCATCCTTAAAAACCATATTACAAAATATGAGTTCGAATTCTTCAAACGAGCACGATGTTTCGGATTCGTCATCATCTTCCGACTCCGAATTGTTACAAGTTCTAGCCATGTCGGTACAAATGTTGGAGATGGAAGAAAACGAGGCTACAAGTTCTCGGCGTAGGGTGAAAAAGAAAAGGCGATATATCAAGCGCGATCGCGCCGAAGCTAACGAAAACGTGGTACGGCATTACTTCTCCGGCGAAAGCGTATACCCGGACGAATATTTCCGTAGACGGTTTCGTATGAGAAGGCCTCTTTTCCTCCGAATAGTCGAAGGTATTTCTAATTACTCTGTAGAACCTATACCCGACTATTTTAAATATTTCACACAACGCCCCGATGCAACGGGTAAAATGGGTTTTAGTTGTTTGCATAAATGCACGTCGGCTATTCGTATGATGGCGTACGGGATTTCTCCGGACGCCTTCGACGAATATTTACAAATGTCTGAAAGAACTTCAACCGAATCCTTAGATAATTTTTTAAAATGTGTAATCCATCTATACACAAACGTTTATCTAAGAGCCCCCACACAAGACGATGTTAATCGTTTATATCAAAAACACGGTGAGGTTCACGGTTTTCCGGGTATGCTTGGTAGCATAGACTGTATGCATTGGAAATGGGATCAATGTCCAAATGCATACAAGGGGCAATACACACGAGGTGACCATGGTTATCCAACGGTTATGTTGGAAGCCGTTGCCTCGTACGATCTATGGATATGGCATGCTTACTTCGGTGTCGCCGGGTCGAACAACGACATCAACGTGCTTAAACAATCGCCGTTGTTTCATGATATGCTCAACGACTCATCCCCGGACTACACATTCACCGTCAACGGCAACCAGTACACTAAAGGATACTACCTTGCAGACGGTATATATCCGGAGTGGTCGACATTTGTTAAAGCTTACTCGCACCCATTTGAAGAACCTCGCCGCAAATTCAAACGTTATCAAGAGAGTGCGAGAAAGGATATCGAACGGGCATTCGGTGTTCTTCAAGGTCGTTGGGGTATTATAAGACACGCCGCTAGATTTTACAAGATGAACAAACTTAGAAGAGTTATGTATGGGGGTATTATATTACACAACATGATCGTTGAAGACAACGGACGGTCGATATGCGATGCCGATGAATGGTATGCTCCTCCGGCACCCAATCAGAGATCTTTTCACGATAGAATCAACGAACGTATCCGGATTAACCGAGAGGTTAGAGACAGGCCCACACACCACGCACTCCGGGAGGATCTCGTAGCCCACATTTGGACACTTCCGGAGAACTATCGAGGACGTTAGATTTTTTTAATTATTGTATTGTAATTTTTTTTTTAATTATTGTATTGTGTTTTTTTTTTAATTATTGTATTGTATTTTTATTTTTATTATTGTATTGTAATTTTTTTTTAATTAATGTATTGTGTGTTTTTTTTAATTATTGTATTCTATTTTTATTTTAATAAATGTATTATTTATTTTATTTAAATCTTTTAAGAAAAATAAAAAAATATTAAAATAATCCCACAACCCACCACAACCCACCACAACCCTCCCTATCATAACAACTCACAACTCTCATTCTCACTGCCACGTCATCACCTTTTTCCCCACAACCTACCACAACCTCATTGTCACTCATTATCACTCCGAGTGCTCTAATGGACGAATGAAGCACAACAAAATTATTTTTTCTTTATCATCTTCAAAAATTGGTTAAAACCATACCCGAAGTGTCTATTATTATAAACAGGGGCGGAGCCATGTTGTCATGAGAGGGTTCAATTGAACCCACTCAGATTCCGAAAATTGCTGCAAGTATGTATACAAATCTCTTAATTTAAGTATAGTTTGCTAAATTGAACCCCCTGATTTTGGGTTGTTGAACCCGTTGATTTTTTAAACCCTAATTTCAAGTCGCCTCCTTTGATTTTAATTGCAACTAGTTGAGTTAATCACAAATTTTAATTAAGTTTTGTTGTTCGTTTGCTATTGGAACCATTATCTGATTTTGCTTTGCCGCTAGTTGCATATGATAGTGAATTGTGAATTTAATTGAGAGTCACAGGTAAGTTGTAACCAAGTTTCTTTTACAAAATGGTTTTTTTTCTTTTTCTTATCTAGGATATTAGAGTTATAAAGCTATAAAGATTGAAAAGGGATTTTAATTCTTTGGGTTTTGATAAAATCACTTGAATTTAGTCGAAAAGTCTGACGTTAACAAATTGTTTTGTTGCTTGTTCATATTCTTTTTAGGAACTTTAGGTTCATGTTTTATTTCTAGTTAATTGGTTTATGCAAGAAGGTAATGATGTGAAATATAAGTTTTTTTTACTTGGTTTGATATCTAAAAAAGTTCTACTTGATATGGGTTAATGTCTGCAAGTTTTTCTAAAACCCAAAAGACATGGTTTATTGGATGGTTACGCATAAATTTTAAGATTTAGTTGAGTAATTCCTGCAAATACTTTATATTTCCGACCTTTTCCATAAGCTATTATTTGAAACAAAGAAAAAGCATATCAATTAGATTGACAATTTCGACCCATTTATTAATGAATGGGTCAATGCAAACTATGTTTTATCTCTTGCAGTTAAACATAAGGGAAAACTAAGAAAAAGGAAACACCTCAAATGGGTCAAAGGTTAAAACTCGCCCAAAGTGTATTTCTTTATGCATAAAAAAAACCTCGATACTCATTTTGATTCTAAAACATATGGTTAAGATAATGTTCAAATATATGTACTAATAATTACCCTTTTCGATAGAAACTATAGATTGAATTCATTATGCTTAATCATTTGTGTTGGTGCTTTAAACTAGTAGCGGATGTTTAAAAGGTCGGGAAAAATTGAACCCCCTAACAAAATTTTCTGGCTCCGCCCCTGATTATAAAAGGTGCATGTTGCGTATTGTATATTGCATACGTTTGATGCATAACGAACTTTAAAATTTTGGGGTAAAAATGTATTTTCACTTATTTTATAACGAAAAAGGCACATATTTTTAAACTTCAACATTTATACATATTTTAAACATACTTATTTCAAATTGCAGTTTTAAGATATGCAATTCCAAACACCCTTAACAACCGGTCCACCATCGATCCAACACCACTCAGTAACTTAAGCATATCCCATCACCGACCACCACCAACGAAAAATAAATACAAATGCATATGAATCATAACTTGAATAAAAACCAAGTGACCACTATCTGGGAGTTTTGGATTACCAAAATATGACATGAATAATAAACCTAACCCGTATAAAAATCACAAAATTAGAACCTTCACACAATGTTCTTCAAATTAGTTTAGGGGTTCATTTGGTTTCATGGAATCGATGGTCGTGGTGTTGTGCATAAGTTGTAGTGGAGCATGTCAAGTAATGGAAATGGGGCGGGTTTGGGACGAGTTTGAGTATTCCCATACCCGAACCCGATTAAAAAACCTAATCGCAAACGTTACCACCCACTGTCGGGTTCGCGAGTATCTCTAGGATCCCCGTTTAGCTTGAATGGTTAAAATTAATAGTTATAATCAAGGTTGTGAATAACGTAAGGCGTGACGTGGTGGCATGGGCAAACCTCAAGACATGGCGAGACACGACAAGACATGACGTTTTCTAAGTCGTGATGATACCGCGGAATTTTAATATATTTTAAAATTTTATATATGCTTTTATATATGTTTACTATTATTAAGTTGCATAATATCAATAAATTATAAAAAAAATCGATGTTTTTCCATTTTAATATACATCTAATCTAAAATATAGTAACCAATCTACAATCAAATGAGATTTATAACCATTTTTAACTTCTTCTTTTTTCAAATTTCCATAACGCGTTACAAAAAAACTCTCGTTAAAGCTCGCCGCCACGTTTTTTTTGTCGTCGCGCCTAATCAAGACGCCTTACATGTTTTCGTAACTTTCTATCCACGCCTTAGCGAGTTATTTAGAACCTTGGTTATAATCCCAAAATCCTTGAACCAGTTCGGTTCGGTTTTTTCGAGTCCGATTTTTATTGGGTTCGGATTGGTTTATTTTCCACACATCAAAAAATGGGCAAACAAATTTTGGACATGTTAAGATTCATTAATGAAGGTTAGAAGATCTTCTCATTTAATCCATAAAATGCATTTCCTAAACATCAAAGCAAAGTCATCTTTAATATAATATAAAAGAGGGGCCTTAAATGCCACATGGCGAAGCAAGATCCGTTGGATGGATTAACCTCTTTGATGTCAGCCGTTAGATCAGATTGATGATGTCATCAAATATTATTTTCATTTTACACCCTCTTACAATACATAATTACATTCTCTATTTTATTCAATCTCTACTCAAATAAAAAATATAATTATAATTTATTTATAGAATCATTTAATTTAGACTATAATTTACCTTATTATTATTCTAAGATCTCAATACACAAAATATCAAACCATGTGTATAAAAATAAAGGTGTATATATTATTATAACTATAAACAATATGTGTATAAACGTAAAAATATATATATATATATATATATATATATATATATATATATATATATATATATATATATATGTATTCTACGTAAAACACTATTTTCTCATAATAAATTAAAATCTACATAAAAATAAAATTTATGATTCAATTTTTATTTTTTTCCGCGTTATCGCGGGACAATAATCTAGTACATATTAAAGCAAAGTCATACATTCACTAATCTTTCCATGTGTAGTGTAACCTATGTACTTTCGTTTGTATTTTCTTTTTCTATGAAAGAGATAAAATGTTAACTAAAATTTAAATACATGTTTTAGTTGGTATTATCTTTACAGAATAATATTAAATCGCAAAGTCGGTCCCTATGTTACAAAATGAATTTAAGACTTATAATTTATAAGTGTCGTCTTAGACGATGTTGTTTTAAATCTAAAGCAACATCTTTGAATACCCAACACGTTAAAATAGTGTTACACATATTTAGAAACCGCTAACACTTTATACATAGATGCAACACTTTTTGTAAGTAAAGTGCAACACTTCTTGCAATTAAAAGCCTACACTTTTTACACACAAATAAACATTTTTTTGTTATTAAATGCAACACTTTTTATATCAAATCAAGTTTGCTTTTGTACATGTTTTTTCATTCAAAGCACGTATGGGGAGGTTTGCCCATCTACATAGCTTACCTAAATTACTTTTAATGTTCTTGATTGATGCGAAAACTAATATATAATGTTATGTGTTTGAGCTTATTTTTCGACTTCCGACTTTATATTATGTTTTATAAGTTTATTTTCAGTTTATTTTGTGGGTTATGACATAATGTTATTATTTTATAAACATAATAAATATTTATATGATTTCGACTTATATATTATATAAACATAATGTTATTACCCTTTTTACATTTTCAGTTGTAGGAAATTGATACAACACACTAGTTGGGGTGAGTGGAATGTCTTTATTGTTCGTCGACTCATAATTGTGAGAAACTTGGGAAGGGAAACCATCACGAGCCTTCGAAAGCTCGTGGTCTTGATAGCCAATGTTGCCTTTAGCAATAGCAATGTATTGGTAGACTAGACAATTGTTTTCTCAAATGTACATATTTATTATTAACAACGCTAGTCCTTGAGGTGTGGTTTGGGTGGTAAGAGTTACGGGAGGTCCCAAGTTCGAACCCCATTCCACCTTTGTGGACACCAAAGTGCTCCTCCGCAAAAGCTCAATTGACCTTGGTCATGAGGACTTTGAAAGAAACGGGTCACGGATTCGGGGTAATCTGATCTTACTCGTTGGTCCAAGGCGCTGAGACATGGGCGGTCTTGGGACCACATTACCTGGGTTGGTAGGTGGTAGCAATGTCAGTTGGTACCAGAGGTACACGGGATTATGGAATACTCGCCGAAATTCTCCTTTTGAAATAGAGAATTATTAACAACGCTAACAATTGAGAAGTTTGTGACACTATTCACAACCCATCACCAACAATCTGGTGGGCCGACTTTTTCGATACTTTGGATTTGGATTGGAGTTTAGTTTTGTTAAATAAAAGATATTTTGCTATGTTTAAATTTTTGTAACCCTTTTATGTTTATGTTTGAAGGTTTTTTGCTTTTGGGTTTATTTATTTATTTTGAGTTGCTATTTAGTTTCATAAAAATATATAGATTTTTATTTTGTTCTAACTTTTTGTAATGTTCTACAAATTTACTTCAAAGAAGCCTTATTATAATTTAACGCAATAATTATTATACGATCATTATTTATAGCTTTATCATGGTTTATATTTTTAATCCTTTTTATGCATTTTTGAATAATTACTTTTAACATATATTTTTAGTATCCGTCGTTATCTGGTTGGCAAAAATTTCTCGCATGTAAAACTAAAAAAGCAAACACAAACACAACAAAGTCATCTAACATGGGTTTGATATTGAGCCTTACCATATCAAAGCATTTAGAAGTGAGTATAAGACAAGGAAGGACTAGCGGAAACTGTGAAGACGAAGAGGAAGATAAATGTGCTATTTGTTTGGGTGAATATGAAGAGAGCGATATGATGGGTACATTACATTGTGGACATGGATATCATGAAGAATGTATCAAGGGTTGGTTGTTACGAAAGAATGTTTAATTTGCCCCATGTGTAGGGCTACTGCATTGACGGTATAGATTTTGATCTTCATCGCGTGTTTTACTCAACAAAAAAGTTTTTTTTTTATATATGTTGCTGATAGTTGCATACAAAATACACATACTTGTGGTGTAATCAATATGATTTTTGCTTGCTTGAGTGTCGTGATTTATAATTTTATTGAGGTTAAGGACTTTTAACGAAGTGGGTATAATGTTTTGTGACCGAAGAACAGTTGTTATGTTCCAAGATGATAAAACACATATGCGGGTGTTATCTTAAAAGAATTACGAGAAATAAAGAGTTTAGTAATCGAATGTCTACGTCATTTCTCATCGTAACAGAGCAACAGAGCTTCATCAAAAGAGAGAAACATTGTACTATGATATACCAAGTTGTTTGCCATTGAAGTACGCACTATGACGGTCTGATAACCAACCTTCTTCATCCCCTTAACTGCGAGTGTGGAGTCCTTGCTTATGTATAAGTCAGCAAGGGTCGCGCTATCTTCGAGGACCATGTCATTAAAGACCAGCACCTTGTCATCACCCAAAAGATAACGATACCTGTCTTCGAGGGCCGTGTCATTAAAGACCAGCACCTTGTTTTAACCTAAAGATTGTACGTTCAAGTTCTAGTTCTTGGAACACTATTCAAGTTAATTGTAAGACAACTTTAATATATATTATAACGAGACTCAAACTATCAACCTCAAACACATTATTTGTCTACATAATTTGCAGCCTCAAAATAAAAAGAAACCACAAACCACCTTAAAATGAGAATGACAAAAACCCATAAATTCTAAAAGATAAATAGGATAGGAAAAAAAAAATCCATGCCCATTAATGGTGTCTTCATCGTCTTCATCATGTTTTCGTTTCGCAGATGAAGAAATCTTGGCGACTTCTTTGCAATCATCCGACATAGTTTTTGGTGGATACAAATTATTTATTAATTGATGAAGTTTAGTAACAATAACCTACATCTATTGATAAGAAATTAAGACACATACTAATTTATTAACCGCGTAATATGTGAATAATATAATTTTAAGATTCTAATAACACTAATGTTTATAAATATTAATTTAATCATTATTAGTAAATAAAATGAAAACAAAACTATACATTAAAATTGTTAAATATGCATTAGTACATAACTAACTAAAAGAAAAAATAATTCTAGATCGTTTCTATCTTATTATATAAAAAAATAAAAGTAAGCTGTAAAAGATGTAAATGAAAATTAGACCATATCAATTGACATCTATTTGTCATTTAATTTAAACTAGTAATTTTCTCGTGCTTTGCACGAGTTCGGGTTATTTTGACGTAATACGACGTCACGAATTTGAGTTATTTTGATGGAATACGGTAATGTGCGTTGCTGGAAATATGCATCTGCAGTGCTTTTTTTTTTGTTATAAAGGTACTAATCTATTAGACCACTGACATTCATAACATCGGTTTCGGTATCATTTGTGAAAATCATGTTTTGAAACATGAAATTCTGAGTAGCATCACGTTCAAAATGTATCGAATAACATACACTTTAAACGTTTACATGTAACGAAATTCCAGTTATTATTGGATCAAAAACCTAAGCCCAAACCTAATCCTTAGCCCAACCGAATAGCAAGCCCAACCGAATAGCCTCATATGGTAATAATAATAATAATAATAATAATATAAATTTAATAATAAAATATTCATTAGACACATATTCATATATATCTACAAGTTTTAATTACAGGAGTAATGGGACTAGTTTTCTAACATTTACAATTTTCCTATTTTCAAAGAATTAATAATATAATAAATAAAATTTTACATAGCAGCACAAAGCCAATTAAAAAAAATACATGAAGGTATGGGCTACTTAAAAGATTATATGGATTATATTTGATTGAGTTCAGGAAAAAGAATAAAAATAAGATAACGTATCTCTAACATCTATATAACATAAATTATCATCTATCGAATTGGTCGACCTTGAAACCCTGATATGCTATAGGGAGTATAAAATATCTTATCTCGATGTTTGAAAAAAAAATTGTTAAGACTTAAACCTTTCAAATCTTTTTAATTTAATTCGATTTTTTCACTAAAAATGACTTTATTTTTAGCACTCCAAAACATAAGCCATAGATCAAAATCATACCATCAATTGCCAAACATCTTTCGCCCATTAATATTATTGGACCCGTCATACATAATCAGGTCGACAATCGACATATCGTCATCAGAAATTCTCCATATGTCAACCAAAAGTCATTTGATTTAATATCAAAATTACTAAAAAAAAAAAAAAAACATTTTTGTATTTTCTATTAAGATATGAATAAATAAATAAAAACATTTCTTTAACACCACAAAAATGGCTTCTTTACTTCTTCTCCGCCCACACTTCCACTCTTCCACTATCACTCATCACAAATTCCATAAATTTCCATCAAATTCAAACCCTAAAACCCAATTTCAATTCCTAAAATTAAAACCCAGAATCCCAATCACAGCAAATGCCTTAACTGATTCATCAAATTCCCCCAAATCAATTGACCCACCTGACCCCCAATTCCTTCTTCAAGAACTCAAGGTATCTATCAAAACCCTAGTTCCAAATTCACTAATTTTGATAGATTTTAATCAATTTGTTATAAAAATCCTAACTTGGAATCTGGGTTATTTTTTGTTTTTTTGAATTTGATGTTTCTTGTTGGATTGTTATGATTTTGTAAGCGCATTGGTTTAAAATTTGAAACCATAATTTTGAATTTAAGTTTTTGTTTATGTGTTTTTTTTATGAAAATTGGGTGTGAATTTGTGTATTTGATGATGGGTTTGCAGGAAAGTTTTGATCTTCCTTCGGATTACTTTTCGCAGCTCCCTCGTGATCTTCGACTAGACGTTAGTGAGATTCTGCATTCTTGTTGTATTGATTAGTTTGGGTTAAGCTTTTTTTTTTTTACATTAAAATCACCTATATATCGAAACTTATTTATAAGCTTTAATGTTTTATCGCTGGACTAGTAAATGTATTCGGTTTCATGTATACCAAATACGGCCTAAAACATGTCGGATGAAAAAATGTGCATAAATTTTTAGAAAGACGATATCTTTGAAACGTTGACACCTCATAAGGGTATTTTTTTATGTCTTTTGAAAGGTTTTAATGTTATTTTCGTCAATCAATATGTTTTTGGTGGAATTGGTATAAACGAACCCATTTACTCCCTTTGTGTGGCCTAAAATATGTTCACATTATCTTTTAAAAAGTTTCGAAGTCATTTTCGTCATGCAACATGCTTTTAGCTGGAATTGGTATAAATGAAGTGAGATACATACTTGGGTGGCACTTTATATCGGTATATTGGCGGTCTTTATTTAAAAAGTCCAATATTTTGGTGGCCTATATATTATGCCTTCTAATTATTTCTCTTATAAGTATGGGTGAACGTTGTGTAGCTCAATGATGCTGCATTTGATCTCTCGAATGGACCAGTGATGGAACAGGTTAGGAGTTTCTTATATTTCGTTTCGTTCAAGAATTATGTCATTTTTGGGATTTTTGCAACACTCTAATTTGCGAAGATTTGACTTTAAAAGTCAAAACTGCATCTTTGTTGTTTTCTGTTTCAAAGTGCATATAAAAATGTGAAAATTCTCATCAGTGTGGACAAGAGCTGGGAATGATGTTGTTAAACATATCTCGAGCGTGGGAATCTGCTGATACGTCGACTTCAACGGCTTTGATCAACAATATACCATTATTGTTCAACTCATTAACCAGCAACAACAAATCAGGCAAGAGTAAAAGCAAAAAGATTTGTGTATAAGTCAATTAGCCCAAAAGCTGATTTATATATCTTATTGCTAATTAGCACTCGGAAAACGTTTGACTTCTGCTGGAAGGAGGTTTCAGTCAATGGGACAATATGGTCAAGGTGAACTACAAAGGGTAACCTGTTGAATCTTTACTTATTGTCTCGTTAAAAACGCGGTTAAAAAAATCATGTTACAAGCATTTATACATATTTACTACATATTTAGTTAGAGGTGGCAAAAAGTGAGCAGGTTGGGTAATGAGTCGAAATGGACAATATTTTTGGTATGGGTCAAACGGGTTGGGTTGGGTGGGCCCGAAATAGCATTTTCCAAAAACATTATTGACTTCTATTCAGTTAAAAAAGAGTACAAAGGTTATATTATCAATAATAATCTGATTTTTTTTTAATAAAATGATTTAGGAGGCTTTATGCATTAAAAACACTTTGGGCGATGTTTGTCCCGTTGGACCCATATTGGTTATTTACTGATGGTTTTGTATTAGTGTAGATTTCCAAAGCAATGATATCAACCGGGAATCTTCTTTCTTCAACTCCTGTATCTGACGAAACCGAAGAAGAGTCGAAAGGCGAAACTCGGATGTTCAAGGTATTCTATAGTTTTTTAAATCGTATAAAGCTTTGAAAAATTAAAACTTTGTAGCAATAAAAGAAATGATTTTTATTAAGTGGATTATGTTTTAATTGAGTGTATTATGTTTTGTAGTTTGGAGAGCTTCAAGTTGAACTAACACGAGAGAAAGCTTACGTTGGTGCAGTAATTGGATTTGCTTACGGGTAATCTTCTTCCACTTAATCTGTTTTTGTTTCCTATTTGTAAACTGTAAAGAGAAAGTTGTAGCTTCGAAGATATGATATAACCGTGATATTAAAAACTGAATAATGTAGGATTATTTCATGGCAAATAAGTCAAGGCATTCAGAATATACCAGAGAGCTCGTTCCAGTATGCAAACGAGAACGCATTGTTGATCGGCAAGGTACTTTATTATTATTTCACTGGTTTGAGTTATGACCCCACGAAATCGAATGATTTACTTTTAAGACGACTTTAACAAAAACAATGTCTAAGGAAATGTTTTGTATGTGTATGTAGTCTTTGCGTGGAGCTTTACTTGTTGCTTTCTATGGATCAACGGTTTTGTCTGGCTTCGCAACTCTTGGATTAGTCTTACTTGCACGAGAACTTAAATCCGGAAAAAAGTGAGATCGTATATGACATCTTTTTGTGTTATAAAGTTGTTATTTCGGCGAAAATACTATTTTTGACAATAGGGATGTGATGTTCGAGACTATGAGCATTATTGTATATTATAACTATATAATGCATTCACCTTATTGTTATCTGGCTTCGTGTTTTTCTTACCTTTAACAGCTTTATAACACTCGTTCATATAAGAGGCGTCATTAACATAAAACTATTAAAATTTTTCGGTCTCTTATCAAAAACTTACAAAGAAAAGTAACTAACTTTTATTTTAAGCTCTATTCATTTTCTCCCAAACAAGAAAAACTCAGAACGGAATGATTCTTTAACGGAGTCTCTGAAGGCAAGGTTTCCGGGTTGAAGGAGTCCAGCAACAACAATTACCAATATCAACAACTTTACCAACAGCGGGTGGAAGCTGCAGACATTGACCTTGGGTCCAGCCGCGAGGGCTGCATTCATGGGTGCAATACAAGTCCCCTACTGACCCCATTCTACACTTCAGATTCGTACAATATTTCTTTCCGTCCCAAGTAGCATCCAAACCTGTTAATAACAAATTTTCCGACATTCATTATTAGTAAGTTATAGATACATGACCCATGTATGTAACAAAATGGGATTATTTGTTGCAAACATCGTCTAAGTCACATGTTGTAGACACAAAAACGACATGTCCAACTAATAACAATTGCGTTTTGAGGAAAAAGACAAATCAGAATAGTGTTTGAAAAAGACTTTTTATTTAAAATATACGTTTTCAAAAAGCAAAATCTATTTTACAATCGCAAACCTATACATGAAACACCGTGTAAAGACAATTACATACCTTTAGTTGCCAAAGCAAATGCGGCGGTAAGAATGAGAAGAATAAAAAAGAATTTCATTTTTATTAAATTTTTTTATAAAATTTGTGTTCATTGCATTGTTTGTATAAGATGAATATATACTAAAAAAGTGGAACAAATGCAATTAATATTGAATTAATTTTTGCTTCCAAATATGTTATAAATCTTATTTATTTGTTATAATTATAAAGATTTTGATCTTTAACATACATGATCATTGATTAGCCCATAGTTGTTTCTATTTATAGATATCTGTTACAATAGGTTTTTTTATTAACAAAAAAAAAGGTTGAAAAAATTACGATTTTTGACAATGTAAGATAAGTAAAGTATTTTGGCGAAAAGTATTATAAAATCCAATTTAAATATTTTTGGAGAGTATTATTAAAAATTAACCTATTTTTCTTTTTGTAACCGATTATACTTATTTGATAATACACGTGTAAAAGTTTATATGACGAAACATGACTTTTTATTTGCCAACGGGTTTTTTTTAATTCCAATAAATAATCCTTAAAAATATTATATTTAATTTTTTAATCCTTTTCTGTTCCAAAATTTTTTACATACTTCATATTATCAAAAGAAAATGTATTTTATATTCCTTTTATTGACATTTTGAGTAAAGAATATTGAATTTTAATTAAGATCTCAATTAAAAATAACTAATCATATATGTTAAAGATCAAAATCTTCATACCAAATAAATAAATAAATAAAAAATTAATTTATAACATATTTAGATGCCAGATTTAATTCAATAATTAATTGTATTTATTTCTTTTTCTTAGTATATATACATGTACACAAACCATTTTTATGAACACAAATTAAGAAAATGAAATTCTTTTTTGTTCTTCTCATTCTTACTGCCACATTTGCTTTGGCAACTAAAGGTATATAGTTGTCTTTAGACGGTGTTTCATGTATGGGATTGCGTTTGTAAAATAGATGTTGCGTTTTGAAAACGTTTTTTTTTTTCTATACGAAAAATATCTTAACATGTTTTTTTAAATTTGAATTTATCTTTTTAACGAGTCGCGCATATGACTTTTTTAAATAGTTTGTCAAACACTATTTTCCGGTTTAGTTGCACGGGCCATTTTTGTGTTTGCAACATGTAAAACTTACTAATGAATATCGGAAAATTTGTTATTAACAGGTTTGGATGCTACTTGGGACGGAAAGAAATATTGTACGACTATGGTGTGTAAAATGGGAAGAGGGGATGTGTTTTGCACTGCTGACTGCAACCCTCGCGGATGGAGCCATGGTGAATGCATGCATCTTCCACCCCGTGTTGAGCGAGATCAAGGTGATACTGGTAACTGTTGTTGCTGGACTCCTTGAATCCGAAAACTTTTGCTTTCGGGACTTTATGTTAATGAATTTTGTAGTTTTGCCTTTTTCTTATTTGAGAATGAATGAATAAAGATAAATGGTCCTTGTAGCATATAACAGTTTATGTTTTAGTTTGTGTCGTAAACTTGTAACATGAAAATCCACATTTTAATGAGTTTTCGTGAAAGTAAGACGAATCCAAGAGTGACAAAACGGGTTAGACATTGCCCAAAATGTTTTAAGGCATAAAACCTCGTAAATCATTTTACTAAATGTAGTGTTAGAAGCTTTTTTTTAGGAACCTGTTCGAAGGTGTGCATCAGCTACCAAAGCAAAGAAACCATCCTTTAACTCTCACTACATTCAATTCTTGCCGAGCAGTGTTGTAAGGATAAAATCAGGCCAATTTAGGCGGACATAATAATCGTTATAGTAACAGTTTCGTCTTGGTGCATGTCTTATTCTCCTCTTAACGTCTCGACCCTAAGGACATTTTTAGTCGTTATATTGCGACACAGATAAAGTTATAACAAATAACCAATAACATGGACACCAAGTTTATAGTTAAAAAGGTTTTTACACATCATTTTGATATTGGGTGAGCAGGAAAATCGAAAAACCAAATTTGATAAACTCCTCATACGTAAATACAATTTTGTATTTCGAGGTGAAAAATCTTTCTTCCATATCTTCTATTTTCATAAAGTTTAAGCAGGTGTTTTTAAGAATGCACAGAAGTAACTTTCGTTAAAACATAAAATTCATCGTTAACGTGTCTTAAATCATTAATCATTATATAGCATGAAACTACCATAAACACAACAGGATCAACTGCCAAATTGTGTCCATTGTTTCACTAAGAAAGCTTGATATGAGTTCTCTAAAGCTAACAAAAGCCGCAAATAACTTAAAACCAAAATCTCGTCGTCATAGATAGTCATCTGCTCATAAAGCAAACACAATTCAAAGTTAGGGGGGGAAAACATAATAGTATATTTATAATTCGATTTGAGCTTACTATAAACAATGTTTATGACATTTAAGGACATGCTAAAACAGACAAAAATAATATTAATACAAGACTACTAACCTTGAGTAGTTGAGTCAGTGTAGTTACGCGAGCATTTCAGTGACGGACTTCAAATCCAGCCCTTTGTTAACTCTATAGAATGCAAGAAATATGTTACGAGTAGTTTGCAAACAAGAATGTGAGCATAAATATTAAATGACATTTAAACATATTATGTACTTTCAAAATCTGATGTGTCGAAGGTAGCCATTTCGACCCGTTTACATATGCAATTATGTTTATCTCAAATGCGTAGAATAAAATATAGCTAAAATAGAAACAGGTCAAATGGGTTAAAAGACGATCTAAAAAATGTATTTTTATTGCATAAAAATCTTTTCCATATCCATTTATTAAAAATATCATATTATTATCAAACTGATACAATATTTGTTATCACAATTGGCACACTGATTCTTTTTTCAAAAGAAATGGATAAAATAGTGTTTTGGGTTAACGTGATTTTGACCCGTTACCCAAGCCGCCCGTTTTTTCACTTTTGAAATGTTTAAATCATTAAAAGAAAAACTCACGTGAATATGAAATCGCCAATAGGATCCACCTTCTTGCTAATCCATTCGGGTATCTTTTTCACAAGAAGTTCAACTTGTTCTCCAGTCTCTTCTGCTTAAAAAAACAAAAACTTGATTATAATAAAAAATAGAAATACAGATAAATTATACCAAGATATGAAGAAATTATTCATACCGCTGTCTATGATGTCGAGATCCTTCCCCATGAGATTATTCACCATGATTTTGTGAACAAGGTCACTCTTTGTAATCGAAACACATTGTGCTGATTGGAATATATTGTGAATCGTCTTGACAAGATCAGATAAACAAGTAGATGTAGACTGATTTGCTTTTTGTCCAATTTGTGTAACGACATCTTTCTCCTCAGCCTATCATCAAAAAAGTAGAATTTTAAATAAATTGTCCTAATAAACATGTCATATTTTGTAAAATACAACTAAACTTTAAAAAGTAATCATAAAATTATATTTGTGGACAGGTAAGAAGTTTACCTTTGCAGAAAAAAGACTAGCAGACGTGGTTTTTACCTCGAGAGATACATCATCCACATTAGCGTCCACATCAGCGTCCATGAAATCCAGGACCCTTTTTGCTGCTACATTGCTTGCCATTACTTTCTCGAGTTTCCTATCTTCAATTCTTCCTGATCTTTTTGGAGTTACAAGATCAGGAGTTTCAACACTTATCTTATCAGTTACATTTACCAACGGATTTTTCATTGGCGTTTTTCCATTAGCAACTTCAAGATCCAAAGATGAACTAAAACCACTTTCTTCATCAACATCAGCAACGGCTTTAGTAGTGGAATCCGGAATAGGAGAAGGTAAGAGTTCCGTTTTCTCAAATTCTTCAACTTTTTTAACTGAGAAATGTCTACGAAAAGATGGAGGCAGATGAGATGGAATAAGTATGTCAGCTTCATCGACATTCGGTTGTGTTTTTTCCACAGGCAGTGGGATTGCAGAAATTGTTATCTCCTTTTTGTTAAACGGCTCCGGGAGTTCAGCTTCAGGCACATCGGAATCCTATAATCCAAATCAAATTAATCAGTTGTAATAAAACGTGTTGTGGAAGGTAGTGTTTTGATTAGCCGTATGTTGTTTGTAGTTGTAATAATCATCGGATAAAAGTTGTTTGAGTATTGGATAACTGGATAACAATATAATCTAAATAAGAAGAGAAATACCTCTGAATGAGAATTGACAAACTTCGTGAGGCTATTGGAAAAGGTACGAGAAAGAGCTATATAATTAGAATCTTCAACGTGATCCTTTACGACATCAAAAAGCAATGAAACTTTGAGGTAAGGTTCCATGCACAAAGTCTTGTTATTGCGTAACAAGACTTTATCAGTTTGAACAGCCTCAGGGAGAATGAACTTCATCTGTGCAAGATTTTTGTACGAAAGCTTCCTGAAAAATAAAAATAAATACATGAAATGGTTTATTTGAAAGGAAAAGGAACCAATTGTGGTTTAAAAATATCAACCTGGTCAATTATTTTACATCCATTTGCAAATGAAACATGTAGTAGTATGTTATAATATTATAGACGGAAATTACAAGAAACGACACTTTTTGGTGTACTTAATCTATAAAATGTCAACTTTTTAAGGTTTTTATAAAAAAAAGCCATGATTTCGCTTAGCCAAATTATTCTTTGGCAAAATTTGACCTTTTTGAAGATGGAAAAAGCAGAAGAATTTGACGAAATCCAAAATTAGAGAAACAGGCGACAGTTTTTTTTTAAGCTACAAAAAGCGTGTTCTAGTAAATTTTCCCTGTTGTAAATACTATAAGTAATATGAAATGAAAACGCAAAAAACATGATCAATTTTTATTTACCTTCCTGTAAGTTTCTCAACTGAACGACATATATTCTGAAAAGTAGGCAGCTGTTTCTTAAGATTAAGTATCTTCAGGGACGTAATCATACAATCAAATAACTCTGAGAGGAGTCTGAACCTGGTTTAAAACACAAAAATGCAGTTACAAAAAAGTGATTATAATAAACAGGTCAAAAGCCTAGATAGATAAAATTGCTGGAATAAATACAGGTCAAACAGCGGGGGGGAAAGTCAAACGATTCAAAATCGTCCAAAATATACTTTTAATGCATAAAACCTTCTAAATCATTACACTCAAATATTTGATTTTATTTTTGAAAAAAATATATTATTTTTGTAAATTTGTAATCGTATCTGACACACTAGCTTTAAAGGGAATGAACAGGTTTAACGGGTCAAAAATCATCCAAAGTATATTGTCAATGCATAAACCCTTCAAAATCGTTTAATTCAAATGCTTACTTTTATTTTTGAAAATGTATCATTTTTGTAGTCATATTTCACAAAGCAACTATGTTTAAAAAAAAATTGTTTTCAGACGCCCAAAATATTACCCGTTTTTACCCATTTACGCAAACAATTCGACTTGCTCATTTTGTCACGTTTAGGTTATACATAATTTAACTCATAAAATGCATAATGAACATATTGAAAAACTTACTTCTGTGGGAGTTCAGCAGGCTCCCTTTTGAACTTAAAGATCAAAGTCTCCTCGGTTTTCTGGGGTGTTGGAGACAAAAAGCTAGCATCAAGATGTTGGCTTCTTTGGATAACAGTTTTTTTTACTGGAGTAGATGACTCTAGGCATGATTTATTAGCCACCGACATATCAGTTTGACGTGACAAGTCCACGACAGTTTGTTCGGCTTCTTGTTGTTTATGATCCATAATATCGGCACAAATTGGAATCTAAAAAAATGTTCAACTACTTAGGACCGAAGAACAGATTAAACCAATGATCTGTTACAAACTGCAAGAAAACATATGACTGGGGACAAACTTTTCACTTCGATACATTCGAAAAAAACAACAGTTTAAGTAAAAGCGCGCGGACTTAACTTAATCGGGCGTCTGTTTAAGCTGGCGTTTTTCTAAAAGAAACAAGCACCAAAAAACGGGCTAATGAGATATAAACAAACCAAAGAAGCTCATAAGCTCAAAAATAAGCTAAAACAAACGCACCTTTATAGGCTTATTTGTTTCTGTTCATACGCCCATTTTTCCAACTTATGACCTTATTATCCGGATTTAAGTTAAAATAAAACGGAAAAAATGTGCTTATAAAAAAAATAAGGCGAAGCAAATAAACTCATAAGCTCAAAAAATAAGGTAAAACAAACACCCCCTTATAAGCTTGTTTGTTTCCGCTTATTTTTCATAAGCCCATTTTTCGACTTATGAGGTTCTTATCCAGTTTTATGTCAAAATTGGGCTTATAAAAAATAAGACGAAACAAATAAAACGTAAAACATAAAAAATTTAACAAATAAAATAATCAAAAATAATAATAATAATAATAATAATAATAATAATAATAAAACCGTAAATGAGTATAGGAATTAGGAACCTGTATAATATCGGAATCGGAATTTGCAAACTTTGTGGCGATCGGAAAAATTGTTGATTTTGCGGCTGAGAATAGTGACAAAGAAAAGGAGGAAAATGGAGGGAAAATGTGAGTGTGGGCGGGATGAAATCAAAATATTTAGGGATTTATGGAATTATAAATTACTAGCTTATTACCCGTGTGTACACACTGGGTTGTATAAAATTATTTAAAAATAAATAAATTTAAATTAAAACTCTTAAAAGTTTGGTAATATTCATAATTAAAAAAGCTTTATTGATCTTATTATAAATGTGAAATGTGGTTTTAATGAGTTTGCAAAATTATAAGAAATAATATATATTCCAACTTAAAAGCATAGTGTACTAAACGACTTTAAAAATCTATGATAAAAAAAGCAGTTAAAATTTTTAAGGCTTGTAATTTTTGAAAATAATTTGATACCACTTCAAATCTTAACTTGGTGTCCTAACCTTTATTTTTTAGAATCAAATATGTATGATATAACCTTAACATTATAAAGGTTTCGTTATATTTATATCCTCATTCAACAACATATTACAAATTCAATTTCAAATCATTTAATCGTATAATTAATGTAGCACTTTTCATTTTTAACTACCTTTTGAAAGAAAAACAAAATGATTTGGGCACTTTGTTGAACATTATATCGTTACATTCATAGTAAAATAATTCAATATCATTACATTTATAGTAAATGAGAAAAAGCCTACCAAGAACACTTATGTAAAGCATTCAATTCTAATCTTATTAGCATATGTCTAGTCTATTATATAAAAACAGTAAGCAGATACAATGTCACCTTAATTCACTCAAACTAAAGAAAGTAAGCAAATATTAAACTAAAGAAATTGCATAAAAGAAAATAAAAAAAAAACTATATTTTTTCTTAGCCCATAAAATTCATTTTCTTTAATAAAAGTTTAACATTTACACATCCATCACAATTGTTGATTTGAAGCTGTATAAAAAAGCTTAAGTAATGTCAAAAGATGATTACTTTGCCATTTTAGTTACACAAATAAAGCAAAAGAGGCAAGACGGCCATACAAATGAGAGGTCAAAACGGGTTTGATTGAAAACGGAACATTTTTGTTCAATTGGGGTTGACCTGTAAACATCTTTTGTCGTTTATTAGAAAATCAACAATAAGTAGTGGGAGGATAGCCCAAATAGAGTAAACAAATTAATATTTTTCCTATTATTGGTTCCAAATTAACAGCAAGAACTCCCAACATGATGCATATGAATGAAGTGTTTGTGTGTCATATACACATATACAAACCAAAGAGAATCAGCAGCATAACCAATATTATCAATTGCTCTTTTTTTCCTTTTCACCATCCCAAACACAGTTGTGTCACTTTAGTAGTCCCTACAATGGTAACTTCAATTAAATTAGTCAAATTTCATAATCAACCTCATGAATAATTCAATCACAAGGATAACAAATCCGAACATCTTTAATTGAAAAAAAAAAAAAAAAAAAATAGGTATCGTAAAGAAGATGAAAAATATCAAAACACAACACAAATCAAAATATAAACTCAACTCAAACCCCGAACTAATCATAGGGAAATGTATTACCTTAGCCGAAAAAATGAATCCATGAACAAAATAAGTAATATGAGATCGCATTCAAATCTTTAAAAAAACCTCTACAAATCAAAAATATAAATTTCTATTCGAACACTCTACTAAAATCGTAGTTATAAAAATAGAAAAGAAAACGTACCATCCCCTTGCAGATATTTCTTCAATCAACTTATATAATCCTACAACAACACAAAATTGTAAAATCAAAACCCTAAAAATGATTCATAGTCAATATTATTTGAATATTATTTGCAAAGAAATCAGGTAATGTATAGCTCACAAAGATGAATATGATTCAGATTGAAAAATCTTTGAATGTAAATTGAAATCAGTAGGTAGAAAAGCAGAGATCGTTTGATTAAAAAAAATAAGAAAATAAATAAAAAGGAAGCAGGAAAGGATTCATTGATTGTATTGCATTGGAAAAATAACTTTTAGGTTACCAATAAAATGAATAAAACCTGTAATAGAGGCTAGATTCAAAATGACCTTTCATTTTCTCCAAAAAGAAAAGGCCTGCTATTTTTCTCATCAATACATACAATGTTGGTTGAATAAATCAAATTTAAGTAAAATAAAAAATGAAAAAGTTAACAAAATTACACCTAAGCAGATGACATCACTATTTAAAAAACTGACCTACGTGGACAATCTAAGCATTCGCCAACTCAGCCAAATGACATCAATCTAAACTCCCATTTATTAGATAAAAAAGATACGAATCCGTCCATTTAGTAAAACTAATTATTTGTTTAGTCTCTCAAAAATTATTCGTTACCATTAGCTAATTATACATCGTCCCTAAAAGGGAAATAGATGCATTTTTTAAACGTAAGATGCAATTTTAAAATGTAGATGGATATTTTTCAATGTAGTGCATTTTTCGTAGTATATACAAATTCTTCGTAAAGTAGATATATTTTTTCAAAATTGCCGAAGATGCATATAAATATTTAATATGCCGAAGAGTATCGATCATTACACTTATACAAAGAAGTCCTATGGTAAAAGCTGAAACCCCCTCCACTTGATGCTCAAGTGGATCAACTTCTTTAAACTCTAGTGCTTGAAGATGTTGTACTGGCGTCAGGATAGTCCCGCACTAACACAATCAAATTCACATCTTTCTCAAAAATCATACCTATTAATTTCAAAAAAGATTAACAAATTCAATACATTGTTAATCACTTCTAAATAATTTAAAAAAAAAAATTAGGGTGTGTTTATAAATAATAAAAACATTTTATCTACTTTTCTTCAATTAAACGCACTCATAATAGTAACAAATAATAAATAAATAAAAAACTACTAAACAGATATTTCATGACGGTTCTCATAGTAATACTCCATGAGAGATTGATTGAGATAAATAAAATGAATGATAATAAGATGTTAGAAATTGGCGTGAAGGGTAATATTAGGGAAGTTTGTTATTTATAAATGTTTAGGATTTTGTTTTAAAAAATATTATTTGATTATATGTATAAATTGTTTTTTGGTGTTTTAGACTTTTAGTATACCAATTTTATTTTAATTATAGCTATAAATCTTTTATACGGAAATAATTAGTTTGAACGAGAGTGTAACGAGCTAAGTGAACCCGCAATCTATTCGATATCGACTAGACAACTATTTGAAATTTACTCAACTTAAATGATTTGAGCACAAGCTACTCCAGTGATGTTCGAGTCTCGAGCACAAGATATTCGGCTCACAAATCTTAACGAGTTTAAGTTAAACTACATTTTTACCCTTATATATAAATACTATATAAGGTAATATGTATACGAACCGAGTTGGGTTGATATAACGAATATTAATGGAGCTCGGGCTAAATGTACAATCAATCGAGTTCAAGTTGATATTGAGCACAAATTTTATTAACCGAGTTTAAAGCTAGGTCGAGTCGAGTTTCGAGCTTAACAATACTCTGCTACCTCAACACGATTAAATCCCTATTTTAGAGTATATTTTATTCCTTTTAAATGATATTTTACAAAACACTTGGATTGTTTTTGGTAATATATTTGAAGGAAAGTATATTGGGATAAAACTTAAAAGTATATTTTATTTTGTGTAAACATTGTGTGACTTTTAAAATTGTTTTATAATTTGATTTTTTTTCTTTCTATATGTAAATGACCCATTTGGAACAGATAAAATGTCATCAACAAAGATTTTATATAACTCAAATAAGTCAATAACTATCTCTAACTTTTCTAACTTGTAATACGATTTTCGTCTCTGAAAAGAAACAACTACCCAGATTCAATAATGATTTAAACCTTCTTTGTTGGTGATACATAAGGTTTTCGATATAATTAATAAAAACTATATGATTAAAATGGCAATCTATATGTTTTCAAGTATAATAGTTTGGAGGTTTGATACATTTCATATAGTTTAATCTGGTTGAACCATTTCTATTTACATTTTGACCAAATTATCGTACGTATATGTTTTAAAGTATAATGGTTTGAAGGTTTGATACATTTTATACATTTTAATGCGGTTGAACCATTTCCATTTACATTTTGACCAAATTATCGTACTTTAATAAGTAAATGAGTCAAATTATCCACCCACATCATTGAACCATTTTACTTTTTTGTTTTATGCAAAAAATATCGGAATTGAATGTGCAATTAACCGCCATCTTTTGATTCAAACCTTCTTCGTTTTACGAGTGTTTGTTTTGAGGGTATAGTCTTAAAGATATAAGGAAATTACTTTTATTGCCATTGTAAGTATTTGGTTAATGGGTTTGAGATTTGATAATAGGTATCAAAAGTTTAAAACATGACTTTTTCGATATCCACTAAATATGATGGATTTGAAACCCACTTCAAATAATCATACCCATTGTCATTTCCATTTACAACCAAACACCCCGCCGGTTGAGAATTTAATCATAAAATACAATATTCTATTTTTATAATGGTATCAATATTTTATTTATTTCAAAAAAATCAAATAGGAATCGGGATCAAACTTTCCATAGCACATTTTCATCGATGGACTCTTCACATATGTGAAAGAGTTTGAAGGAGTATGCAGGGCAGGTCCTGACTTTTCTGATACCTTAAACGAGTCGGTTAAATTATTTCTCTGTTAAATTTCGTCAATGAATAACCAATGTGTTTCAAAATTTTGGGATCAAATCAAATTAGGAAGCTCATCCCACATCGAATATTAACTAATCAAATTAGGAGGCTTATCATCTCACCTAAAATGATGTCTATATGTGCTTCTTCTAAATAACTGATCATAGTTATATTGTCCTATTCAACATTCGCTGTACAAATTAATTTCAAAACTTCAAGAGTTAATTACATAATTGGTCTCTGTGTTTGTTCTAAAACAACGGGTCCAGTCCCTGGGTTACAATTCGTTCGGGTCCAGCTCTGGAGCCTATCTTTGGTTGCACGTTTGGTCCCTCTTCCTAACGTTCGTTTATTTTGGTCGTTAAGTGAGTCACGTGCTTCTCACGTGAGGGGTATTATAGACATTCTCTTTTTTTACAGGGACCAGTTATGTACCTTAGGAATTTTATATTTTAATTTGTCACTTTTTTATTTGTAAAATAATAAACATCAAACAAAAACACCTCATTTCATCTCTCTCTCCTTCTTTCAGACCAAACCACCGCCACCCACCCTCCCTAACCACCACCACCATTACCTGACTTCTGAAAACCACCATTTCCAACTTAAAAAATAGTAGCAAAATCTTTTTAAAAAATAATAAAAAATAAAGTCACGACACGGAACGAATATACTTTACACCATTCCAATTTCCAAAATTTGAAACCCTAATCCCCTTTCTCTCCTTCACCGTCTCCGGCAGCCATCACCGTCTCCGGCAGCCATCACCGTCTTCGGCAGCCCGATCGTCTCCGGCAAGACGCACCGGCGTTGTCCACTATCATCTTCGTGGAACTTATCCGACGATATTCTTGTGCTAGACTAAGTTGTTTAAAAGAAGGTAAGTCGGTTCATGGTTTTGTTATAAAAAAACAGCTCGACCATGAAAACGATATTTTGGGGGCTGCACTGATCGATTTGTATGCAAATTGTGGAAAGTTAAAAACTTGCCACAAGATTTTCGATGCAGATAGGGACAGGCATGTAATTTCATGGAATATGCTCATATCAGGTTATACTCGAGAGGGAATGTCGGAGGACGCGATAAATCTATTTAAACAAATGCGAACCCACAAGGTTTTACCAGACGAATTCACTTTAGCAAGTATCGTTTCTGCTTGTGGAGACATAGGTTTCATCAGTCTCCGGCAGCCATCACCGTCTCCGGCAGCCATCATCGTCTTCGGCAGCCCGATCGTCTCCGGCAAGACGCACCGGCGTTGTCCACTATCATCTTCGTGGAACTTATCCGACGTCGTTCCGCCTCCGATTTGATCACCTTCTTCGAATCTGATTCCAGCACCGCCTACACCTCCACCTATGATCCGGCACCGTCTCCGCCATCGATTCTCGATTTGTTATTGCATAAATAACACATGTACGTATTTAATTTCATATCTCTCATAGCTAGGTTTTCAGTTTCAATCTGTTTGATTTGATTAGTTTCAATCTGTTTGTTTGATTTGGGGTGAAAGAGGGTTTGATTTGGGGTGAAAGAGGGAGAGAGAGATGCTTATGAATTTACCAAAAAAAAAAGTAATAAATTAAAATATAATATTTTTAAAACACATAACTAATCCCTGTAAAAGAGAGAATGTCTATAATAACCCTCACATGAGAAGCACATGACTCACTTAACGACCAAAATAAACGAACGTTAGGAAGAGGGACCAAACGTGCAACCAAAGATAGGCTCTAGGGACTGGACCCGAACGAATTGTGACCCAGGGGCTGGACCCGTTGTTTTGGAACAAACACAGGGACCAATTATGTAATTAACTCAAACTTCAAATTGCTAAATGTTCACCTATTCTATATCAAAAGAGTTACCATTACATGGCTTATTTGAAAAATTTATAAAAGTACCATCTTTTTTGAAACGGTGATCAAAACTACCCGTGTTTTGGGACAAGTTTCAAAACTACCCCGTTCGCGTCTCCTACCTGCGAACTATCAAAAAGCCACATTTTTAGCACATAGATCGCGTCTCCTACCTGCGATCTATGTGAGATAAAAAAAAAAAATTTGTGTAGAGGGGTCGCGTCTGGTACATGCGATCTGTGTAAGGGGAAAAATTGCCATGCAATCTACGTAGAGCATTTCCTATATATACCAACAACACCAACTTAAAACACACCAACATACACATAATACTTACACAACACATACACAAAAACACACATTTTCACAACTTAAAACACACCAACATACACAACTTAAAACACAAACTCAAACACTTTTATCAAAACCGTCTAAAAAATAATGATTTACGAGGTTGGAAATATTGTCGAAGTTTCGAAGAAAGATAAGTTTGATAACATATTTTGGCGTTGTGGTCGAATTGTTTTCGTTTATACTCGGTCATACATCGTTGATTACAACGTGTATCCAAATTTTAGTCACAAGCCGGATGTGGAACAAGTTGACGCCGAATGTATTAGACCAATTCCTCCGATATTAGAAACTTACAAATCTCGGGAACTTGGTGATATTGTTGAAATTTTTCATGATTTCGCTTGGAAGATGGCAATTGTTTTGAAATATTTTGAATGGGAATCTTATCTAGTGAAATTACCTGGATCCGTCGAAGAGTTTAAAGTAACCGAATTTCAACTTCGTGGTAGACAGACGTATAAAAACGATGAATGGATTGTCGTTGACGACGATTGTAGTGATCAAGAAGATGAAACCGTCAGTAATGAAGACCAATTCCTCCGATATTGTAGCGATTCCTCGAGTTCTAGTGGTAGTTGTAGCAATAACAATAAGTTTGAATCTTGTAATGTTAATCTTTCCGAAAGTGACGCAGAGTCTGCTTGTCGTCACTAGTCGTTATGATAATTATTATGTAATGAAGTTAAATTTTGAATAAAATGTGTTTTATTTTTAATTTTTGATATATTTTACCTTAGAATTAGATTTTGATAAAATGTGTTTTTTCACCAAAAAAAAAAGTTAATTATTTTCAATATGTTATATACAATAAATTGTAGATTATATACCAAAAAGTTCATAAAATACCAAAAAAGTTCATAAAATAAAGATTTGTTAGAATTAGATTTTCGATTAAAATGTCATGTTTACTCAAGGAGATCCGCAACGAGCAACCCAACAATGCTACTGACGATGATTATATGAAGAGGGCTCGGGTTTTTATTTTGCATATGATTGGTGGTTGTTTATTCCCCAACACTTCCGGTAACAAAGTTCCTCTATGTTATTTAGAAAACATAGCTGATTTGGGAAGTTCGGGTCATTTAAGTTGGGGGAGTGCCATTCTTGCATATTTGTATCGAAGATTATGCAAAGCAACAAAACCAAACATATCCGATATTTGCGGACCTTTGGGTTTGTTGCAGCTTTGGGCTTGGGTACGGATAAGAAGTTTGGCACCTACGGTTACCAATAAGCATTATAATTTTCAGACAGATGCTTACGGTGCACGATATGTTTACTTAATTTTTTTAATGTATTATTATTATTCATTTACTACATAAAAATAGTTGTATTTCATTATTACATTTAATCGAATTTATATATAAGCTGATATCCATAGTCATTTTAGATTAACAGTTTTAAACAATTTATATATAAGCTAATAAGTTTATTTGTTTGAATATATAGAAGCTAATTATTGATAGTGGAATTTAAAAAATAATGTTTAATCCTATTGATGATTATAGCACTCCATCTTACAATGATTCGTAATGAATTTTTTGACCAAAACAATATTGAAAAGAAAACATATAATATAGGCTCACCTCTCATTGCTCTCATAGTTATTTAAACCATTATTTTATATTAAGTCAAAAATTCTTTACTTCACATATATTTGATTTTAAATGTCAAATAGATAAATTTCAAAACCATATTACTAACTTATGGACCAAAATAAAACCGTTTTATGTGGTCTCTAACTAACATTTAAGGACATTCAATTTTAATTTATATTTCTCAATTACATAAAATCGTATAACTTAAACACAAATATTAATATTACCTGGAAAAGAATTTAAAATGTTTCCTTTATGTTTATGCTTCTTTGAATCAAAACTTTCATCATCATGACAAATAGATTCCCTATCATATTAATATCATTCTTGCATGTAAACTATTTATTATATATAATTATTTAACATAAGCAAATCCTAATTAAACCAAAATCACCACTCTTAAAATTAATTTTTCGACTCGAATAGGTTAAAAAAATTACAAGGTAGTCAGTCAATGTTGTTTACAATGCATGTTACCAACTATTTATATGTAGTAAATGAATCATATATCAGACTAATTTGATAGGTCTAAAATTGTGTAGGACTAATGTTGGGTACGGATAAGAAGTTTGTATTTCATTATTACAATGCATGTTACCAACTATGATTATACATTTTCTATTAATAATTTTATGATATGATTTAAAATAACAGTTTTGGAGATGAACATGCCGAGAGAAATTTTGGTAAAGTTACATCACATGTTTTGACAGCATGTCGATCACAACTTACAGCATTACCCACAGATGAGGTAAATAAGTTAACTAATTAAATAATATATTTTATTATATATCCTATTTATTAATAAATATTTTTTTGGTGTATAGTTTAACTGGGTTCCATACGAGGATATTCTACAACAACTTCCAGCATATTGTAGAATAGATTCTGAAAATTGGAGATGTGAAACGTATCTCGTGTTTTGGGAGATTGTCGAACCTCATCCGGTGAGTAGAGTAATGCGGCAATTTGCTATGTTTCAGGATGTACCGGGTCCCCCATTATTTAGTCGCGATGATTGTAGAGTTTTACACGCTGTATCTCGCATTGGTAAGTTTAATCATAGTTGGGCGGGAGAACACGAACTCTACACTGACGCGTGGGACCGACGATATGCGAATATTCAAATAGCACACTATGTGAATGATTTTAGTCCGTCCCCTGATTATATTGCATGGTTTCATCCTAGAAATGTGCAGTATATCACTAACCCAGGGTCGACGTCACATGGGTTTCAACCTCTTGGTGAACAACGAGAGTTTCCGGTATGTATATCAACTTTTATATTATTTTACATATATTAATTAAAAAAATGTTAACACTAAGTTAAAAAAATAAATGCAGATGGATGGTATGACAAGATGGCATCAGGGGGGTGAAAATTTGTCTCAGCAGTATATGGATCAGATAAATAGTACTGAACGATTTTCACACGTGCCGAGTAATTATATGGAGCACTATGACCCGGTACCCCAACAGATGTTCCAAAGAGATGCCCCTCGAAGGCGTGCACAGCCACGTTCTAACGTGGACGAGGCCGGTCCCTCTAACCCGGAACCATCGCATGGGGTTAACTTTGATACTTCGATGTACTATAAGACTCACGATTCAATGCCATTCCAGAGTCAGGATCCCGATCCCTTCGAATTTCCGAATCAAAGTTATACCCCTCCTGGAGGTTTTTTGTCACTTTTTGATTATACCCCTCCGCCTCCGCCCGAGGGTTATAATTATAACTATTTGACATCCCCACCAGCGATGCAACATCGAGGTGGTGAATCGAGTCATCAAAACCGTGACTTTTCACCTGTAGACTATCAGGAATATGGCTTTGACAATGAAGATGGTAATCGACGGTATCCGCAAAGAGAACATCAACCGCCAGATTGTTATACCCCAAGTGACCCGAATCCTCAAGTTCATCATCGTCGTCGTCGTCGTTAGAGATTTGTAATTTTTTTTTAAACAATGTTTTTGTAATGTTATTTATATTACTGTTTTTTTAATTATGTTTTTGTAATGTTCTTTATATTACAATTTTATTAACAATGTGTTTTTTTAAACATAAATTATAACATAAACTTATAACATTATAAACATAAATTATAACATAAACTTATAACATATTATTATCATATAGTTAATAAAAATATTGTTAAATACAGTATAAACATAAATTATAACATTAAACCGGTCAACAACTAGCATTAAACCGGTCAACTAGCATTCAACTTATAACATAAAACCGGTCAACTAGCATTAAACTTATAACATTAAACCGGTCAATTACGAAAATATATTATTATTATAAATTGTTATTTAATTAATTACGAAAATATAATATTAAAAGATAAACAAAATATTACAAAAGATAACGTTAAAATTTATTCAACATAAAAATAAAACATACAACAATATAAAAACAACAAATAACTATGCCGTACGTTTACTATAAAAACAATTAGCCATATGTTTGCGGAATCCTTTCGCGATCTCCTCGGATACATCACTTCGTATGTAATCTTCGTCCGCAAATCTTAGGAACCTATCTATAAACATACAAACATATAATGCCGAGTTCTCGTTACTACCCGGGTATTGTGAGACTTGTGCAACGTTTGTGACTGGATATGCACCAATTGATTGTCTCACCCTACCAAAAAAGGTAATCAAGTGCAAAAAGCCCAATAAACCGTCTTCGTATTTTTCCTTGACCTCATCAAGAAATTCATCCGGAATACTTGTATAATCCCTATCGAAAATGGTCAATTCTAATGTATAAATGTTAAACTGCAACAAAAACCAATGGTTATTCGGACAACATATGGGGATAAGTACGTCATCGACCTCCCACCAGGCAGGATATGGAGGTTTTGTCCCATTACACAGTTTTACAAGTTTGTTCATATTTGCCTCCGTGAACAAACCGTTAAACATGGTAGGCATAACGGCAAACTTACGCAAATTCTTACTCGGTTCAATTTGAAATAAACGTTTATGAACCATTAGCGACCTTTTTATCCACCCATCAACATGCTGCGTTAAAAAAAAAATTGTTAGTTAAATTATTAAATATTTTTAAATAATCACAACTGTTATTAAACTCACCATAACCCACAATTCATTGTTTTGCATCAAACCAAGCAAAACTCCCCAAAAGTTTCTTTCGCATTTGAAACTTCTTGGTAAAAATGAAATCAAACAGTATTGATCTTCGTCTCTTTTGCCTATATCCCCATGAAGATAGAATGTTCTTGCACTATCGGCTAAAATTACGCGGTTTGAATCATCAACTTCAACAGTATTTCCAGTAATCTCGTTAATTTCATTTTGCACTCTATTTCTTTCCTCATCCAGTCTAACTAGTTGTTCGCGAAGTTGTGCAAGTCGTGAATTTTCCATCAGAAATTTTGGGTAAATTGTGTTTGAGTTTATGTTGTAATGAGAGTGTAGAAATGTGTGTTTTTGTGTATGTGTAAGTGTAAGTGTAAGTTATGTGTGTTGTTGGTATATATAAGAAATGCTCTACGTAGATTGCATGGCAATTTTTCCCCTTACACAGATCGCATGTACAAGACGCTACCCCTCTACACAATTTTTTTTTTTTATCTTACATAGATCGCAGGTAGGAGACGCGATCTATGTGCTAAAAATGTGGCTTTTTGATAGTTCGCAGGTAGGAGACGCGAACGGGGTAGTTTTGAAACTTGTCCCAAAACACGGGTAGTTTTGATCACCGTTTCAAAAAAGATGGTACTTTTATAAATTTTTCTGGCTTATTAGTACCATCTTTTTTGAAACGGTGATCAAAACTACCCGTGTTTTGGGACTTGTTTCAAAACTACCCCATTCGCGTCTCCTACATGCGAACTATCAGAAAGCCACATTTTTAGCACATAGATCGCATCTCCTACATGCGATCTATGTGAATGAAAAAAAAAAAAATTTGTGTAGTGGGGTCGCGTCCTGTACATGCGATCTTTGTAAGGGGAAAAATTGCCATGCAAACTACGTAGAGCATTTCTTATATATACCAACAACACCAACTTAAAACACACCAACATACACATAATACTTATACAACACATACACAAAAACACACATTTTCACAACTTAAAACACACCAACATACACAACTTAAAACACAAACTCAAACACTTTTATCAAAACCATTTATAAAATAATGATTTACGAGGTTGGAAATATTGTCGAAATTTCGAAGAAAGATAAGTTTGATAACATATTTTGGCGTTGTGGTCGAATTGTTTTCGTTTATACTCGTTATTGTAATTTTTATGTTATGAAGTTAAATTTTGAATAAAATATGTTTTATTTTTAATTTTTGTTATATTTTACCTTAGAATTAGATTTTGATAAATTTTGTTTTTTACGAAATTTAAATACCAAAAAGTTTATAAAATAAAAATTAGTTATTATTACAAGTTGAAATGTTATGACCCGGTTGATTGCAAGCCAAGCAAAACTCCCCAAAAGTTTCTTTCGCATTTGAAACTTCTTGGTAAAAATGAAATCAAACAGTATTGATCTTCGTCTCTTTTGCCTATATCCCCATGAAGATAGAATGTTCTTGCACTATCGGCTAAAATTACGCGGTTTGAATCATCAACTTCAACAGCATTTCCAGTAATCTCGTTAATTTCATTTTGCACTCTATTTCTTTCCTCATCCAGTCTAACTAGTTGTTCGCGAAGTTGTGCAAGTCGTGAATTTTCCATCAGAAATTTTGGGTAAATTGTGTTTGAGTTTATATTGTAATGAGAGTGTAGAAATGTGTGTTTTTGTGTATGTGTAAGTGTAAGTGTAAGTTATGTGTGTTGTTAGTATATATAGGAAATGCTCGACGTAGATTGCATGGCAATTTTTCCCCTTACAAAGATCGCATGTACAGGACGCGACCCCACTACATAGATTTTTTTTTTTTCATTCACATAGATCGCATGTAGGAGATGCGATCTATGTGCTAAAAATGTGGCTTTCTGATAGTTCGCATGTAGGAGACGCGAATGGTGTAGTTTTGAAACTAATCCCAAAACACGGGTAGTTTTGATCACCGTTTCAAAAAAGATGGTACTTTTATAAATTTTTCAGCAATATTCTTGATAAGTTTTGTAATTTATGTCCATGAAATTAGAAAAACAAAAATAAACAATAAGTTATTGTTCGTATATCATATCATATAACATATTCAACTCCCATGTCATAATTGTTACCCGCCTATCCATTTGAATTTTTAACTATTAACCTTTTAGCAACGTTGCCTTATAGATCTTAATACTTGTATGATAATAAACAAATAGGCATTTTAGCACAAAATATAATTTAAATAATTTTATCACTATATTTAATATAAAGATTGGATAAATACTTGTGAATTTTTATTCAAAATATAACGTATTTTGATTTACAAAACTCTGAAGAAAAAAAAAAAGCTCTTAAAATACGATTTATTCTATTAATTTTCTGAAAATATGCACTTTCAGGTAAATTAAAAATAGATCATGTTTAAAACTGAAATTAATGTTATTTCCACAATATGTTACTAAACATAACTAGATATTGGAAAATATAAGCGTAAATGTTAAAACATGAAATATTTGAAAGTTAAGGGGTCAATTTGATTTTTCTTAAACTATAGGTTTAAACATGAAAAAAAGAATAAAAACTTTACATTTCAAGGATACATCATCTAAAACATTTATATATATAATTTTTTCGCCCCTATTAAAATAAAACCGATGCCTCCTCCGATCTATTATACATATAATGGTTTTAAGGATTTTTTGACATAAAATTAGTTACAAATGACCATAGTACTAAAAACCTCAAACCGTAAATTTATGTCCCATCTCATAGTGATGTTTTGGACGGTCGCCCACTTTGCCACCCACCGCCCTGGGAGTATATTAAATAGTCGAGGCAATTATAGAGGAAAATTAATTGCTTATTGATAAGATTTGAATACTCAAACTGAATTACAAAAAATATTTACCATAATTTTATTGATCTATTTTTATTTGTTTATTTATTACATATCAATGTTTCAAATGTGGTTCTAATGTTATGTGAATGAGGGTTTGATGAATCAACATCATATCATATATATTTTGCAAAACATTTCGTTGCTACTTCTTATATATCTCTAGAAGTTCAGCTATTGGAAGTCACCAAATTATTGAAATAAACACATTATTATTTGTCGAATTAGTTGAAATATATCGATCTTTTAAGAAGTTAAAGTAACCTTAAAAACATTTTTGTATAGTTTTGTAATTTAAAATTGTAGGAAAATAACATAAACTATTCTTCATCATCTATTATTTTCTTTTATATATTAATTCATAATTTTATTATTATTATTATTATTAAAAATACCGATATCAATTAAATAACAATTATTATATGTTTAATGCGTCTTGAAGTAATACGTCTGAATTGAAATGGTCACGATTCAATGACCCACATGACATATAATGATCTCACCCCTAATTTTTCTAATATTTTATTTTTTTATTTTTCCTTTCTTTTGTTTTGCTTTTTTATATCCCTTTTTATATAAAAAAAAATGGTGATCAAATATTACTAATTTATTTAAAAAACTATATAAGTAATTTTATAAATTTTATAAAATAAATATAATATATCTCACTTATTTGAAAAGAAAATGAATAATAAGTGATTTATTTTTTAAAACATATATATAAAAAATAGCTTTATTTAAAATAGTATGTTAAATTTTAATGATAAAAACAGTTTGCAGTGAAAATTCTCCCTCTACAGGCGTCAACAAGGCACAACCAAAGAGAGTAGTGAGGGGAGAGGAGTGAAAACCCGACTTATAGGTCCATTGTCTTCGATTTGACGTAGCCATATTTTGAGGATACTTTGTCACAAGCCATTCAATATCGTTCGACCCTCAGACACAAAACCTTTTGCCCAAATTGAAATCAGTAGTCTCCTTTTTTGCCGAGACAAATCTAACAATGAAGAGTCGTTTGATCAAAAAGAATGCTTGATCCTTGCGAATCCCGGGTTGTTAATTAAGAAAGTGGTGCTAACAGAAATCATAACGGATCCCATGCTTGATTCATCTTTAGTTCCTAATTAACCAAGATTCGTCGTCAATCATGCATTGATTCATGATTAGGTAACACATTATTATCATCTTCAACAATTAAACATTATCATGTTAAAGAGACTTAACCATAGAAAAATGTTTAAACAAACAATTACTTGGGTCCTCATTTTAACATTCTCATCATGAAGTTTCTATTGTTGCAATTCTAAAATAAAAGTTCACAGAAAACAGAGCGTTCCCTTGTTGCGTTTTGCTAATTATGATTATCAAGGGCAAATGCCTCAAATTTAAAGCAAGGAAGTTTGCTTAATTTTTTTCAACCAATTGTCGGAAGTGAGCAAATTAAACTACCACAGCTTGATTTGTATGGTTAAATTCCGTAACTTATATAACTACAACAAGATCCATTTAATTATTAAACAATTGGCTCAAGAATAAAAAGCATGATGAGATTGTGCATATTATGGGAGAAGATGAATTTAATCAAACTAGGATTTCAAGAAGTTGGATCAAGAGATTTTATTTAAACAAAATATAAGCCAAGAAATTGGCTCGATACTTCTGAAACATATCTAAAACAAAGGTTTAAGGTAAGACTAATATGAAAGATTTGTGATCAAACCAAAATGGCAAGACCTTCCTTCTTTGGAGCAGGTGGAATGCTCTTGTTCCCAGGGAAAGCAGTTCGTGAAACATCAACAAGAGCTTTGAAACTATATGGCTCATGCATCGACAGCTCTGATAGAACCTTCCTGTTTAGTTGGATGTTTTCTTTCAAAAGTCCGTGCATGAAGTTACCATAATTGACCTGAAATTGAAAAAACAAATTAAAATAAAAGACCAATATCATTAACTAAATTCTAAAAACATTGGACAAAAAAGTGCTAGTGGGTCAATCAGACTCGACACCCGCCCCATTTTAACATGCACTTAAATATGACTTGTTTTGACCTGAACCCGTATTAATATCACCCAACCCATCCATTTTGCCACCGGTAGTCTTGGTAACAATTTACTAACTCATGCTATTACATATAAAGATATGCACTAGGAAACCCAACAGGTTGGTTTATAGAATGTACAAGTTATAGAACTTGAAATAAGTACAAAAGGAGATGGGTTAGTTTGTCTATATTTTTAGAACGATTTGTAGATATGAAATCTGATTTGGATTATACACTTTGCGTATCAAATTTGATAAAAACACTCCCGTCAAAATGACAACCAGAGTGTCTTATTCTATTATAACCAAATTTCAAAATCTAAAATGAGTCAGAATGCTTGTATTTTGAGGTATAACTAGTTCTAGCAATTCTGTCCCAGATACCAAAATTACGGTCTGCATGGACCTTTTTTTCATTGTTCTGGGCAGATTTGGGCTACCCTCTTATTTGCTATGGGTCATAACAAGCCAGAACGGAAAGAAAAAAAAAGCAGAGGGCGGCGAAGAAAAAGAAAGGGTTGGTTATGCTCAGTCTTTGTGGTCGCTTAAGGGTTTCCTTAACAAGTTATTATCAATTCACCAATTAATAATCTTCTATTCATAAAATCGTAATAGGGGTGTTTTACTCATTTTCCTCTCTTTATCTGCATATACATGATTTTTGCTCACAGTGTCGATCAGTTCTTTTTCTTTTAAAATTTAATCAAATCAGCTATTTAAGGTCAAATTAATGTCTTTACAGAATCTAATAAATGTGGTTGGAGAGTAGTACTAATTTATGATCGAAATCATTTTTAATTGTTAATGGTATCCACTGCTTAACAAAATTTCATGCAAAAACTCATTATATACTAAGAATGTGGTTCTATGTTTTTTGCTTCTTATTTGTTCAGGACTTCAGGCCATTTTGAATTAAGACAAATTTAAGTTTGAAATTACAAAGAATTAGTTAAACAACTACAAAACCGACTGAGCTAAGTTTAGTTATGTGACTGACAACATATGTCTTGCTCGTGCACCATGATTAGTTTTAACTTGACCACGGGAAGAAAGAAGCCAGAAGAGGAAAGTAAAAGAGATAAAACATGCTTCTCGGCAGCCCACAAGGAAATAAGAAAACAAACAAATTTGAAATTCTTCGAAGATGAAAATCCTGTAATATGCAAGCTACAAACAACATTTTTCTATCAACATATTTTTTGTCAACTAATGAGCATTTTAACTTACTGTATTACTTTACTGAATTTAAATCACCTCATTTAAGGGTCAGTAGTAATTATTACGTTAGTCATATGATATTTTTTTTAAAACAACCCTTTTTGACAGGAACACATTTGATTTTTTTTAAAATGACACATTATGACCCGAACCCAATTTTTGTGAGACCTAGGTATAACCAATGCATTGATAAGTTACCCTCCTATCAAATGACTACAAAGCTCGAGTACAACTTTCTTGCTTGTAATTTTTCCAAGTTCTCAAACATAACGTAATTCAATGGATAAAGTAACATAACAAAACATTAAAGTTTATAAAATTTAAAAAGAAACAGAGTTGAAGTATCGGAAAGAGGGAGAGATAACATACACCGTGTACACGAGTGCCAGCATTGATACGTTCGATCCAAAGGGAACGCATATCCCTCTTCTTAGTACGACGATCTCGATAAGAATACTGAAGCGCCTTCTCCACCCTCTCTCTAGCTATCCTGATACAGTTTTTCGCTCTTCCCCTAAAACCTTTAGCTAACTTAAACACTTCCTTCTTATTCATCCTGAATCGAAACAATTAAACTGTCAACAAATCATATCAGAAATTTCCCAAATTTAGGGTTTGATGGAGGACAAAAAAGATGGTCACCTGAGGCAATTGATGGGGCGCTGCAGAAAGAAAAGGGTTTTGTTGGAACTGGGGTTTTGGAGTCGGATGTGTTTGGGATTTGCTTTTTAGGGAGCGACTGGGATAAAAAAAAGGTTATTTAAACGGGCTTACGAGGTTATCAACATTTACATAAACTTATAAATCCGTTATATAAGCCGAAACAAGCACTCTTTAGAGTAAAGTTATAAAAAAATGGAAAATAGGGGGTGACAACAACACCTTTTGTACATGAAAATTTCAAACTCAATTAGTTCGTGAGCTTAATTTAAGTGTATTTGGAAACAAATGAATCTTGGATTACATGAAACTCTAGTGTATTTAGTAAAATAAATTAATCGTCTATTCATAAGAGTCTCTTATCAAAATGGACGGATATGATATATTTACATCGACGGTTGAGACCAAGTTCTTCAAGATTAGTTTATGTCTATTCATAAGAGTCTCTAATCAAAATGGACGGATATGATATATTTACATCGATGGTTGAGACCAAGTTCTTCAAGATTAGTTTATGACATTCCTGAACGGGAATTTAGAGGTTATGAATATTCAACGTTTTTCATAGTACTGTTATGTTAAGTAAACGATTACAAAATGTGTATTAGAAGTAACGTATGTTTTTTACATAATCAAAATGATCAAATCTAGACCAAGAGACTCGAGGGAGTTTAGATAAAGTGATTATTAGTCTAACTGTTTGACAAAAACTGATATTATTTTACCTTTTCCAGTAATAACATTCGTATTTGGCCGAGTTTAAAGTTGTCATAACAAAACTTATTACTGAGATAAATACATCTGTAAGTAAGTCGGGATGAAAAAGAAAAACCAAAAATCAGTCAACATTTTAAGACAAGAGTGAGTAAAATTCCAATCATATTAGAAATAGCAACAAAATTTGACCTAAATTGCTAATTTTTTATAACATCATCTTTCAAATATATAAGCCTCAATCTTATGAAAACTTTGATGAAAGGTAACATTAAAGCCTAATTTCGGAAAGATATAAAGAAGATTTTAAGCTCCAACTTTAGCAACTTTTCTCTGCTCAATTTGACCGGTGGATGGACATTGCATTTCTGTCCAACTAATTGGAACCATCGTGCTACCTACAAATATAACCATGGCAACAACAAATTCGGTTATGAAAAGAAAAAAAAATTGTATAGAAAACACTTTGTGCCACTTTCGACCATATTTTACGTGCATGTTTAGTTGCCAAGAGATTAATTTGTAAAACGCTACTTCTACTGAGCCATAAGAAAATGAGCTGTTACCTGCCATGCTTTCTGCTGATACAACGCCGAGTTCATTCTGTGCAGTTGAAAGATAATATGCACGTGCATCTCCTAGGGAAATCTAATAGAAAATAATTTTGTTAAAGATGACAAGCCCACAACATTTCAATGTATAAATGCCAACAAAGATCGAGTGGATTTGGGGATTTAGAAGAAACTTAAGAATAGAGGTGACAAGATGGGCGGGTCAGGCGTCAAAACGTGGTCAAGTTGAAACATGCTGGATTAGGTTGACTAAGAAACACTTTTTTGTCCACTTTTATAAATTTGTTCAAATCATCTGACCAGTTTGAGATTAAAAAAAACCCAATTCGACCCATTCATAAGAAAATAGGTAAAAATTGTCACCCCTAATTTTGAACATGCACTAATGGTTTAATACTTTAATTACTGAAGATATACAAATATATGTAAATGCATAAAATATTAAAAGTTCGAAACAAAGGATACCACGGAAGCTTTGACAATGTCACCAGGGCGAAAAGATGAATGCATATCTACTTTGTCAATCTCGGTTGCTCTCACATCTTGTTGCCTATTCGTAAAAATAAAAATATATATGTGAATATGGATTTGATATTGATATATTTTATTTAGATACCAGCCCGAAATTTGTTCTCATCAAATTCAAATTTTAACCCAAATATTAGATATCGTATTTAGAATTCGCGATCCAAATACAAAACCATTTACTATATATTAAATTTAACCCCTGAATAGAGCAAATTTCAACATAACAATATATAATTTAACATATGTGTACATTTTCAAGCTGCCAGTTTCTGAAATTTACGATCCCGCCAAATTTTAAAAAGAAAAAAACATTTGAATCATTAAATTAATTCAAATGAGTTACAAACTTCTTAGCATAAACAAATATAAATACGTGATTACCTGATGATGCCAGAAAACTTTTCTCGTACAGATTTCGAACCAACACACATAATATCTGCTGAAGCCATCTTAGCCATCACCTTGGTTACCTATTGCAAGTGATTTACAGAAATCCGCTTTAAAATAAATATGAGTAGAAAGAAGATAAGTGTAAAATCACTAAATTTCCCTCAGAAAAGAGACTTACCCGAGTAATCACAACGCAACCTGGTTCAGGAACAGGGCCATGGGCTTTGTGTCCAATCACTTCGACAGTTGGCCTCTAACATTTGATTGATAAAAATCATATAGATCAAATTAATAAATGAGTAAAAAAAGAAGCAAAGAAGCCAACTAATGATATAAAAGAAGGAATAGTGGTAAAAGGACTCGGGATTCAATATATCAGCCATAAATGTAAAATAAAAAAGATCATTATGCACAATCAATAAACAGCTTAGCAGTTCAAACTTAAGCTACTAGCAGTGATAACTCCCCCAACTCAGAAAATGAGTCTCGCATAACAACCTTTTAAATTTTATTTTGACCGTTGGAAAATATTTTAAAAAATTAACGAGAACATGCGTTAACGTGCAATAACTCCCCCACAACTAAGGGTGAAAACGAGTTGAGTCGAGTAGCACTAAGCTCAAACAGTCAAACTCGACTCGGTTACTAAAACTTGGACTCGAGCTCGATTGATTATACAGTTCAAGCTCGAACTAGACAAATAAAAGGGTAAGAGTGTAATTTAGCTTAACCTTGATAAGGCTAGCGACAAAATTATAACGTTCCCCGTGGTAAAACCAACATAATAACTACCGTCTACCAGTTTTAACCTTTAACCGATTAGTGTCAAGCTCGCACTCGACTCGGTTACTAAAACTCAGGCTCAAAAATCGACCGAGCTTTAAATTTCAAGCTCGAGCTCGAGTGGGTTGCTAAAAATCGTGCTTGAAACTCTGACTCGAGCTCGATTGATTATACATTTCAAGCTCAAACTAGATAAATAATCATTCTATTAACTCAGACTCCCCTCGCTTCGTATACATATATTACCTTACATATAGTAACAATAAAAGGATAAAAGTGTAATTTAGCTTAAGCTCAATAAGGCTCGTAAGCCTCACGAGCATCTTAAAGCTCTAACTCGACTCCAAGTCTATCCTAGTAGCTCGACCTTGACTAGTTTAAACATAGTCGATACGAATAGTGTGCGAGTCGGCGAACAGACTTTTATGGCCAAACCTTCACGTATATAGTAACAATAAAAGGATACAAGTGTAATTTAGCTTAACGTCATAAAGGCTCACACAACCCGAGTATCTAGGAGCTCGAACTCGACTCGATTTCAAATAGTTTGCGAGTCTATGGTCAAACCTAATACAAATGAGCTAATACCTGGTCTGGAGAATCCGGTGACGGAGAAACGACGGAGCGGCGGCCGGTAAGGGAAGCGTAGACGGTGTTATTGTCACGTGAGAAGTATGCTCCTTTACCTGGTTTAAATTCACTTCCTTTACCCAACACTTCGCCAGGTGTCACCATTACTTCTTGCATTTTACAACAGTTTTTAGGGTTTGTTTGTTTTTCCGGCGAAAATATACCGACTAGTGGTTTGGTTTATACGCCGGTCCTTTTAATTTTTCTTTTTAACAAAGACCTGTTTTAAAAGCCCAATTTTTTTTCGGTTTATGAATTTATCAACATAAGCTTACGAATTTAAATAAGACATAAGCTCAAGTTGATAAGTTTATAAGCCGAAAAAAAATAAAGCTTATTAAAATTTATATATGTTCATAAGTCCGTTACATAAACCGAAACAAACAACCCGTTAATGTATAACGTTTGGACTCATTTCTAGACGAGTTTTAACTTAGATTTAATCTCGTCACGCACTCATTTAGGACTAGTTCGAATCAATTTTTTAACTAAAAAGTTCACAAGTAACTTGACTTAGTTACGCCCTTATTATTTCTGGTCAAGCCCAATTGGTTTGGTGTCTTGCGACATATTGTAGTTTGTAGAATAGCTGTAAAATGATTGTTCTCTTTTTAGTTGAATATAGAACCAATATCAATTAGGGGTGTTCAAAAGACACGGACCGGACCGAACCGGTAAAAACCGCACCGCACCGAGACAAAAAAAATCAAGAAACGGTGGACCAAGGACCGGACCGCTTTTTCCGTTTCGTTTCCGGTCCGGTTCCTAGTCGGTTCGAGCCGGTTTTTCGGTTTTAATACCTCACACAATACACAACATAGTAATAAAAAATGTTATTCAATTTAAAAAAGAAAAAAAGTAATGCAAAGATTAAGAATAAAGTAGGTTAAACGATAAGCAACACAAAAAGGACTCGTATCGAATTACAAATCATAAACGTAAATACGTAATAGGCATAGTAAAAAAATAAAACGAAACCAAATACGAATAGTAAAAACAAAAAACGTAAATTGTTTATTCATTCGTCATGTGCATTATCAATCATCTAGCTTCTCCACATCTTCCATCTCGACAATTTTTTCCAAAATATCTATAAATAATCAAATAATAGTTAGTAATTATATAAAAATACATACATATAAGAAAATCTTTGTTCTTATTAAAATTTAAAAGTTAATACCTTTATTAATATCTTTAAAGTCTTCCAAATCTTCTTTATCAATTTCAGTAACATTTTTTCTTGGATTTTTTATCCAATCTTGAGTACAAATCAAAGCTTGAACATTGTCCGTAGATAAGGAACTTCTAAAAGCATCCAATACACGACCACTTGTGCTAAAAGCCGACCCCGAAGCAACCGTGGAAATTTGGATCGCCAAAATATCTTACAAAAAAAATAAAAAATACACAATTAACGTAATAACAAAGTACAAAATATTAATTTAAAATTAAATAACTATAATGAGATTACCTCGTGCCATATTAGCGAGAATTGGAAATCTCGGAGTATTATTTTCCACCAATTTAAAATATCAAAATCTTGTCTCCCCAGTCCGGGTTCACGAGGTTCTTGAAGGTACTTTTGCAACTCCGTATTAATGAATATAAGATTAAATATATTAAAGAAAAAGTTATCTTTTCGGTTCGAACCGGTGAACCGCCGGTTTAGACACGAACCGCACCGGATTTATTTTTTAAGTATTTTTTAGAACCGAGAACCGGACCACCATAGCCGGTCCAGTTCCGTTCCGTTCCAAAGTCGGGCCGTTTTTACGGTTCTAACCGGTTCTCGGTTTTTTTGGTCACCCCTAATATCAATAATATAGTAATTGTACTGTATAGATAGTATAAGAACATCAAATTTAAACACATAAATGTTTTTTTATGTAATGATAAGGATTATTATATACATAAATATTAAACAAAACATATTAAGTGACAGACAATGACACACTTGTTAATAACACCATACTATAAGTATCACATGGGATACTCTGTAATGGTATGAAAACATTTCTCACATGACACATTTATAACTTTTGGTGGTTAAAATACAATAACTTTTTACATAACATTTGTTTCTTAACCATAGCTCCGGGGTCACATATTCCTTATTTTAATTAAATTTTATATATGATGTGAGACACGATCTGTAGTTCAAATCGATAAAAATCGTCTAAGTGAGATCGAAAAATATATTTTATAGACGATTCAATTCTCGGCCAATGGAATGGAAATAATTAGTTTCTTAGTCCGATCATATCCAAACAAAAACATATTATTCTATGTCATATGATCAATTCATGTTTCTTGAGGTGTATTTTTTTCCAACAGGAGTTGACTTTCAACCTCAACTCAATAAATCCACATTTCATACCCATCAGACCAAAAGGTACAAAACCCTATCCCCGGTCACCAAGAATTTAGGGTTACACAATTTTTTTTATGGGCAATAACGTCTGTTGTATACAAAAATGACATTTTAGGTTTACAGATTAAACATCATCTATAATTTCCGGTAAGAAAATTTGACTAATGTGTCTCCGTCATCATGGTATTATGAAAGAGTATAACTAAAGAACGCCTTGATTATAATTTAGGTTAACGACAATTAACAAATTATACCACCAAATTTTAAACATTAACCAGTAACCCAAAACACCAAAAATATGAGCCAATTAATAGATTATACTATCAAATCAACAAGTAGTACAAAACCCATTAAGCTCTTCATTGACCGCAACGTTCTATGAAATCCAACATGTCAAAATTACAAGTTTACAACTCATGGGAAGCTCTGTGAACCCATTCGACAAAATAATGGGCACTGGAGTTCTTTAAATTCTATAATTAAATGCATGTAGCATTTTCCTATGAATACAAAAATGTAAATATGGTAAATGCATGTCTTTTAAGCCTTGCGAAAACCTTGTATGCTATAGATGAACACCAAAATCATAGAGAATCTACACACATATCGACTACTTATCATCCACTTGCTGAATCGTCTTCACTGTCATCACTATCATCACTGCACCCAGTCAAAACCAGACAAATCGTTAGGATAAAAAAAGGTTTTTGGGACAAGACTCTCAAAGGGCAATGAAAACACGTGTTATGATCCAGTACCTGAATTCAGAAAGCTTTGATATCCGTCTTGCATCTAAGCCCGTAATAAATTTCTGTGCTGCTTGAACATTTTCTGTTCCTGAAAAAATACCAACATATACAAAAAAGTGGTTATTACAACTTCAAACGACAAAAGCACAAAACGGTTTGTTGCACCGCTTTTTTGCAATTGATTATTTTATTTTTATTTTCTTATTATTCAATGTTACATAAGCACTTTCAAACGCAACAAATATCAAATAATATATACCTTTTGTTAACTGAAGTGCATGCAAAGCACATCTTTCTGCTGCAAGTCTCACAGGCGTGCTACCGTCTTTTAAACATTCAGCAAGCATAGGACCATATACTGTGACATGGATTAATAATGCTGAAGCATTTGCCTGCAATAAGACGTTAATGTTAGATTTATTCTTTAAACAACAAAAAACTCTTAAAAAAACTAAAAATTATATACTTTGGCAACCGCTTTAAGTGCAAATAACGCTCTCCTTCTGACTTCACTCGAATCATCCTTCATCGCAGATGCAATGGACACAATAGTCCCCTTGTGTGCATTTGTGTTGGAAGAGTCCTTTTGAACTTGATGAAGTAGAAGCCTTCCTAATGCTTTTGTCGTTGTTTCACGAACAGGGAACTACATAAAAAAATGTCAGAAATATATTCAGTAACTGTATAGACATCATAATAATTAGAGGTGGTAATTCAACCAATTACATAAAAAGGGGACATCCGGGTTTTGTTTTAATGAATTATCTCTTACTGGTCGAAAGTTACCCAAAGATCACTTTTAATGCATACAACCTTCTAGGCCGGTTTTATTCAAGTTGTATTTAGATTTAGATTATTATTAAATATCAATATTGTTTTTAAATTAACTAATTAAAAAATGGGCAAATATACTAAAAATCTATGAAGATTTACTAAAATGGTGTGTATTTTAGGGTCAACCCAATTCTGTTTTAACTCGTTACCCAAACCGTCCGAACCCTTCGTTTTTGCTATCTCAAATTCAGAATGAAACTTGAGCAAACCTTTTCATCCTTCAAGCTATTTTTGAGGCAGTCGGAAACCATCGCGAAAGACGGAGATGCTGATATCACAGAAGGAATGTGTCTTAGCATTGATGAAATGGTAAGAAGTGAACCATGCCTAGCAAACCAAGTAGGAGATGAAGCTTTATCTGGAAGTTCCTCAAGTAATTCAGATATTTGATCATCTTCCAAATACTGCAATAGATTATAATAACAAAGTTGGAGGACTGCAAATGAAATTAAACAAAACTAAAAGCAGAAAAAACAGAAAATTGTGAAAGTAGATATAACAGAAAACCGTGAATAATATGCCACTTAAGCAATATTCAGTCATATACTACTTTCACTGCAGGAACTTAGGAACTAGAAGTGGCAATTTCAGCCATTCACTTCTAGCCTGTTTATTTTATGTAAGAGGGTTTGTGTCTAAATCTGAATACAACATCTGAATAACCAGGTGGTTCTAAAGTAAGAATCTAAATCATATATGGCTTTGATTTTTGAAAATCATGTTATAACAGCTTGTTTCGTTATATTAAATTGAAAAAAAGTTCAAAGGGGTGGTAAGTAGTTTACTTGCGGGTTGTAAGAAAGGAAAAAAGAGGTAATAAGAGGTAAAACTAAATCTGTTTTGTTCATAAAGCTTTTTTCACCACTTTGCTTTGGTCTACCTAAGAGGTTTTTAGATCTTTTTCACTAAAACAAACATCCATTTACAAACATATTACAAAAAGAGTTTTGGGTGAGCTCAACCCGGGCCATTTAAAACCATATACAAAACAATTTCTCCACCACGATTGAAAACATAAAAACCGTAAACACGGTAAACAAAAAAATAAGGATAGTAAAAGAAAGGATAAGGGCAAATAACACAAACCTCAGATATAATTCCCAAGATTCTTGCTGAGGAACTCCGTATTTGGTCATCCTCGTTGTATATCAAGTCCTTCAAATAATCGAAGACACGGGTCTTAACGGGAGCACTAACACTCTTTCCAGCATGCTTGACAACACCTTTTAAAGCCGCCAATATTGCCTCACGGACCCCACCATCTGATGCCTGTTAATATGTGACTTATGAACGTTAGACCATCCATGGATTATGACAAACAAAAGTTTGAAAGATAGAAAACAGACACACAAAGAAAAAATCAAACCTGTAAGTTAGATAAAAGATCACCAACTAGGGGATCAACCCTGGTACTTAGTGCACTAAGCTTCCCAAGTGCTGAAGCAGCACTTGAACGAACAGTTCTGCATTTGTGTTCATACAGTCAAATTGACAAGAATGCCCTCGTAAGTAATTTAGACATCAATACAAAAAAAATGAAATAAATGATTTACCTTGTGCTGTCCTGCAAACATTTGACAAAGGTTGTTTGTAGCTGTGGAAGAAACGGTTTCAGAGCCATTCCACCCTTTGCAATTATGATGGTCAAAGTTGACAAAATAGCACTTTTCACTTGCCATGGGAATCGATCCCCTATAATTCGAATCAGGGGCCTGGAATGATGAAAGTAAAACGAGGCATACTAGTTAAGTAAACTGAAAGTCGATAAAAAAAAAACCTGATATCCAATTTTTCCAGAATTTTTTTTTTTCATCATGAAGGTCAATTCGGGTGGTATTTTGTCAATAATGTGTAAAATAGAAATAATTAGCTGTTAAAAAGAAGGGTCAAATAGCTTTAAAGTTGTATCAGGCGTAAATAAATTGCTTACAAACTGCTAAAACCATCTTTTTTTTAACAAAACGTATTAACTTTTAGTATCATAAATTTTAAATGTTATAACAGAAAGTAGACAAAAATTGTTGCCCCATCAACAGAGAGTTGGCACTGTACTTACCCAGTAATAGGGATAACAAACTCCTTCAATGCTTTTTCGCTTGTTACTTCAATTAATTCTCCAAGACCTAGGGCAGCCTGTTCTCTCAGTTCTGCAGACCCACTTATTAGGCCCTAAAGTTCAATAAAGAAAACAAATCATTAGTAACCAAAATAACAATTAGGATATATAAGTTCCGGATTGAGACCATAATCTATACAATAATATTCCGGAAATGGTATAAACAACATAAATTGCCACACCAAGAAACTGTTTTACCTTGAAAAATGGTTTTGTCTTAACAAATGACCGAATATTAAAAGCCGTAAATCGACCAAAAAACCAACTGTGTGATAATATATATCAAAAAGCACTATAACAAGAAGCACCATGATAAACATTATACAAACACTAATATCCCTACATATTAGTCCAGATTTAAACACCAATATTATCATGGTTAAACCAACAAAGGATCCAAATTCATAAAAAGTTCCAAACATGATAATCAACCTCATATATTAAATAATCATTGGCTAACAAAAAACCTTAAGGGTGTGTTTGTTGTGTGGGAATGGGAATAGAGTAATGGGTATGAAAGTATTTGTTGTTGTTTGTTTGTTGGTAATGGGTTTTAACAAACCTATGAAATGGAGGTTTGAGAAAACCTGGCTAAGTGGTTGGGTTTCATAAAACCCCTAGAATTTGGCTTAAAAATATAAATAAAGGACAACTCTATCTTCTCTCTCTCTTGAAAGACACTGCAACTACATCTACACAATTCTTTTATTTTGTTTTTATTTTTCACCATTAAATCTCTCTTTTGGTACCGGATTTGGTTTCCCTCTAACATCGACGAATTCGGTTTCCCTCTTTTTCTTGTTTATTACAGACCAAATATTCATCACTATAAAGAAGATGATCTATCTTAGATAAACATTCTATTTTTTTTTTTTTTTTCATAAATCAAAATCCATACTTTCGATCTCTTCATGCTTATGATTTTATTTGGAATTCGTTATATTTTAAATTTGAAGTTTGAGATTGTCAAGATCCATTTTAAACCTGTTACACACGTTCATGTTTACATTTTTTTTTTAATGATGTGTGGATACATGGATAAGAATTGGTAAAGAAATTTGTTACTTGTTGGATGAAATTGGATAATTTTTTTATTTTTTTTCACAAAATTAAAATTTGATACTCATTCCTCAATTATCCTACCAAACAGTGTAATAGAATTCTGATACCCAATCCCATACCCCACATTATTCAAATCCATGCCCATAGTGATTCCAAGTATTAAACCAAACGCAACCTAAATAATGAAAGTAATGAATAAAATACAAAGACAAATCAAGCAATATGTAACTCCACATAAGTTATAACAAGATGTATACACACTCTGGAAAAGACTGCAAAAGTGAAGTTTGGCAAAACATAGAAAATGCATCAGATATGTTTTCTTGTTGAAATTCATCTGGGTTTTCTATGTTTCATAAGCAAAGCAATATTGTGTATGCCCTAATTTGCAGCAAGCTAAAATTATATAAAATATTTTGCTCAGTTTTGTCGCATTTGGAAACTGTATAATACAGAAATTTGTATTTCAATTGTTTGGAAGAATTCCATATGATAACAACGTACTTTAACCAATATAATTACTGCCATTCCAGAAACTTTAAGATGCAATTTCCCAAATTGTTTTAATTTTTCCAAAGTATTTTCACGCCTTATTTGTGCATTAACAAAGTAACCAGCTTATAGAGAGATTAAGTAGTACCTGAAGATATATGGGAAGCAATGGTTGTAGAGCTTTTGGAAGACAAAGTCCAGGTATAACAATTGGCCCACCCTGTATGTTCATAAACATATAGTTATACTTAACAAACTGAAAATGTATAGCAAAACCATGAATGTATTAATAAAAACTTAAGTGAATAAAGTTTCACCTTCTTCTTTCGTCGTTCCTTGTCTCTCGATGTGGAAACAGAATCACGAACTAACTTTATATATGACGGGAGAACTTCTTTAGGGACTGAACCAACAACTCTCGATAGTGCTTCCCAGGCAGCCTGTTATTTAGGTTATAAGATAAACCGGAAAAAAGGATGCCAACAAATATTAATATTTATTGAAATATATTACCGCTACTGTAGCAGAGTCTGTGTCACTTAGTAAAATGATCAGGGTGGATATCATATTTGGAGCTTCATCCACCAGATACATTTTACTATTTTTGAAGAAGTATCCAATTAAATATGATGAACTGCGCCTAGTTGAAGACTACAAATAATAACAGCATATGTGAGATAGAGGGGTATATATATAGAGAGAAAGATTATAATAGTTTCGGTAGCCGTACAAGGTTATCCCCAACACCCTTTAAGAGCTCTGATATCAGATACTCAACGCCTTCGTCATCAATGACCAACACCACGGTTTCTGCAGCCTTCTTCGCAAGATTCTGAACATCCTATAATCCAAAAAAGACAATTTAAGATGCAAGGGATTAAAAAATCAAGATTGCATGTAATCCTGGCTCAAGACTTTAACCATGTGTCATATATGATAACAAAAACTTATTTTTTTTGATAAATAATCTAGATTTTTTAATAAATTGATTTAGGAGGTTTTATCCATTATGAATACACTTTGGGTGACTTTCGATCCATCTTATATGTTTCCGATTAAGCTTAGTTTTCTAAATTACAACGAATCAAAATCGCCCCCTCTACTAGTGAGCGGGGGTGTAGTATGATATATGAGAAGTTAAAGAAATATATATATATATATATATATATATGTTATAATAGAAAGTAACTGCAATAAATCAGCATACCGCATGATCGTCGTCTCCCATAGCAGAAAGCAAAGCAGGAAGAACTGTTGAAAGATGCACATTTAAACCAGCACCCGCAACCTCAGCAACAGCTCCCAGAGCATGTGCATTGAATGCACTGGAAATCAAGTTTCCAAAAACAATTAGCATCTACAACTAAAGAGCCCAAAAAGAAAGAAAACTTGAATTCTAGGGTACATACGAGAGAGGGAGATGAACAAGCTTCGGCAATATATGAGGCAACACAGCTGCAGTCCTTACACTGTCGGAATAATCAGATGTTTTATAGTAATTAGTACGAGTATATTCTAAAACTATCAAGAAAACCTAGATAGGGTGGTATTATGTGTTCCTTAATACCTCAAAATTTGCTTTAGACCATCAAGGGCAGTATCTGCCATATCATCATCTTCCAAAGCATGGAGAAGTGTAGGGACGATTTCATCAATTGCTTGCAGTCCAGCACTCTACAGAACCATAGTTAATATATTAAGCAGAGTATACTAGATCTTGTAATAAGAATGTAGTGGCAAATTATGTACCTTATACAGAGTACTAAATGCAACCCCTGCAGATTCACGAACCTCAACCGTGCTGGAGACGAAATAAATTTTATCATATAAGATGTTAATCAAAATCATACCAAATGCTATTAATTAAGAAAATAAAAGCTATAAAAACAAACATTTACCTATCACAAAGAGCTGTACGGATGGTTGGGATAAGCAAATCCATGAAACTTAACAACTGGCTCCTACCAGCACTAGCCATAACTTCACTTAGTCCAATGCAGACACCCTATAAATCAGTAAACATTATACTAATTAATTACAAAAATATTCAAGAACTACAAAATTATCATAACTGAGGCATGTGTGATGGGATAAAATACTTGTCTTCTGCCAAAATCAGGGTCCTTCAAGCCTTTAGACAATATTGGAATAACCATAGGAAGAACTCTTTCCCCGAGCTTCCTTACAAGCTCACCCAATGCTCGTCCAGCAGCCTTTACACAACAACGAAAAGTTTAGCTTTCCAAAAGATGTTTATAGCTAGAGGAAGGCAAAAAGGGTTAAAATTGGGTGTGTTGTATAGAGTTGACTTGACACATAATTTCAAAAATAATCCGACTTTTTAATTGAAAGATTTAGGAGGTTTAATGTTAGATGCATTAGAATACACTTCTAGGGACTTCCAAACCATGATGTCCATTTCCGTTTGATCACATTTTTTTTGTTTTACCTGTTTGACCGGTTAGAGATATAACACAACCCAAATCAACCCACTCAAAAGTAAATGGGCTGAAATTCCCACATCTGTGGATAGCATATGTAAAAGCTTTAAGGTTAGATCACATATAGCTAAAATGACAAACCTGTCGCCTTTCAGATGACGGTGATGCAAGAGAAGTGATAAGGGTATTCATCAAAACTGGCATAATCTCCTTTAATGTTTTGGGAGTATTTACAACTATAGTCTTCCACACATGCAAAGCAGCCTACGGAGAAAAAAGGTAAAATTACATATCTGACCTTTTAGCTGGACATCAAACAAGTAAGTACCACCGATTATATCATACCTGGCGAACTGACAGACTCACATCTGTACGAACCATGTAGAGTGCAGCAAGCACCTCATTACGCTTATCTCTGCCAAGTACTTCAATGATTGCACGACCTTGTGCTTCAGTACTGGCACCTTCATCGTCACTACCACCCTCAAGAAGTGCTTTCCCAGAAGTCCCAGCAACCTAGATAGAATAAATTCAGTCATAACTAAAAAGTAATTCAAAGAATGCCAGACTGTGGAGGTTTAAAGTTCGACCCATTTGGTTACCAATGAGTCAATTTAATGTATAAAGGGTCAATCAAAAAAAAAATAGCTTAAGAGGAAACACGTAAAATGGTCAATCTAGGTCATACTGGTGGAAAGTAGCGCAAAAAACACTATCATTTTTGAAGTGTATTAGATACAAAAAATATTTAATAGTGGGAAAAAAATGCTTTGGGACGAGCGAACCCATTTTGACGTGAACCAAATATTTTTTTGTTTTTACCCGCAGCACAATCAGCCCATCTTTCCATCTCTAGCACACACGAAGATGAGGAGCACGTACCTTAAATAGAAGATCACCCAAAAGTTCTACAGAGCTTTGACGGATACGCCAATTATCATTAAATATGCCATCTTCTACAGCTGGAAGAAGCAATGGAAGAGACCTGACATGGAGAGTAAAAGAAAAATGCAATAATCAATTATTATGAGCAGGTGGCAAAATGGGTGGGTTGGAAAGATTGGGTAATGGACCAAATAGATAATCTTTTGGTCCTAAATAGTAGTTTCTTATAGAAATAACTGGTGGTAGAAATTCGCAAAAAAAAAAACGTGACCAACAACAATAATCAGCTCACACATATACTTGGAAAACAAAAAAGAGGCATAAAGATGCTATAAAATCACTACAGTTAATCTAGAACTCTTAGAAATGTAAATAATTCCAGACAGAGCTTACGATATAGCATAATGCTCCACCAGTATGTGTCCAGCTCCAAGTGCAGCTTCACGTACAGATTCATTTTCATCCGCAAGACCTGATGACAATATATGAATATTCCATAAGCCAAATGTATAATGAAAAGAATATTAAAACAATAACCAAAAAATATATTTTTAGAAAGCCCAATAACTACCATCTAAAATTGACGGTAGCACTTGCGGCAGGTAGTTTTGGAACTGCACACCCAATGATTTTGGTAGATACTACAAGAGGAAGAACTTTATGAGTACAACAATAAACACATGTTTGCAAGAAGACGGCTAGCAAAGTCATAAATCATTTAAAAGATAAAAATACAACTCATTTAACCAAACTGTCTCACCTTGAATAGGGTCAAATAACCATCACGCACAGGTGCCTTTTGGTGAGAGCAATTTCGAATGATGTCCGGAAGAAGGTGCTCGAAATACAATGTTCCAAGAGCAGCCACCACCTAGAAAAAGGGATAGAGGTTCTTTAATTATTGATCAAAGAAATCAGAATTTCCGATATATTTGTTTATAGTAATGATTTGAAACTATTCTACTATAATATAAAATTAAAATTAGCAAAATTATCCATTTTAATAATTAGGTACAGAGAGAATTGAAAAGGCAAGACCAAAGAAACAGGTTCTAACCTCACTCAGCCCTTGAGCAGCACCAGAGCGTTCAACATTGCTACCGTCAGACTTGAGTGTGTCTAGCAACCACGGAACAAGATCTGGGAAGTTATCTTCACCCATTCCTCTTATCAGAGATCCCACAGCTCGGGCTGCAACAGACCGAACTTCAGGAATTGGGTCCACTAATACCTGTTTTAAGTAACATATTAAGTAACAACAACATGACTATTATCACCATAACCAATGACAACCCATATAATAGTATCTTGTAAGAAGGTACGCAAGGCCCAGTCCTAAACAAGTTGGCAAGTTGCAACCGGTGCCGGGTAAGCATGGCTCTATACTTGGCAAAAGGAATGTGGTGCTATTATATAAAAAAATAGTTTAACTATATAATCATTAATTATCAAAAAGTATATTTTTAAAATTATATACATGTACAGCTATTTGATAAAGAAATATATTTTTTCTCTAAAAAATACAGTGGATTAGTTTGGTAAAGCATAAAAAAACATAGAAAACTTACATACACATGACATGTAACAACAATTTCTTTGTAGAAAAAAATAAAGAGTACGCAAAAATCAGAAAAACGACATCTCTGTTAGAAGAAAAACCAATCTTAAGGAATGGGTCCAAACGACCAGACCTTTAAGACTGGACTTTCACGCCTAACCGGTCCTGTAATGAGGTGTTGTGTAACAAAGGGTATAAAAAGAGACCAAATTAGGATTCCGATAAACTATTAAGCCCAGTATGTAACTTCGGACTCGACCGGGTTTTGTACCAGCCCAAGACTAATTGTACGTCTCTTTGCAACTACACATAAAAAAATGCCACATACAAAATACATATAACATACCTTTTTAATTTCAGGAAGAAGCAATCCTATATAAGGAAGCATATCCGTAGGGTCAGTGACTAATGAACACATATTGCCAGCTATTTGTGCAGCCTTCTTTTTTGTTTCTGCACTTCTCTCCCTCAATCCACGATGAACAATAGGTACCAAAAGGGCAAGCGAAGGGGCATCAATCGAATTAATAAACGTAGTCTGCAAAACATCAATAACCACCCAACAAATTAATAAGTACCAAGTCAAGTAATAGAAGAAAAAAAATTAATAAAAGAAAAGTTACCTGAAGAAGAATATCAAGGGAATATTTTGTATGGTCATTAGGGTCTGTAAGACCCAGCAAAAGAGTAGGGACAAGAGAGGCGATTTCTGGATTCTTTATGACACTACCAACCTATATATCATAAAGGGAGTTAAATATTTTAAAAAAGACAGAAACATATGATTACAAGAACTAATGAACTTGCCACCACTAATGAGAATAGAGTTAGACCTGTTGCAGTGCTGTCTGTCCAGCAGACTGCACTTTAGGATGGGTATCAGTTAGCACCTGAAATCAATCAGAAGACATGTTAGACACGTGACTATTTTAACAAACGATCCAAGTCTAAGTCAAAACTGAGTCGATATAGACTCCCTTCATGTCCAAGATACCTCTGTCAACTTCGGCACAATCCTAGGTAAACATTGAGAAAGTTGCTGAGGAGCACAATATGCCATAGATCCAAGAAGTTGAACACTACTCTGCTTTGTTCGCCAAGCTTTATCTTCAAGACCCTAAACATATAATTATACAGTGGCTATATCATTAATATGATGAAAACTGGATATTTATTAAGAATAAAAAGAGAGAGACCTTTAGAAGTGACGGAAGAAGAAGCTTCATCCCTTGTGCAGTAAGTTGAGACATCATAGCACGAGCAGCACCTTCAGCAGCTTCCCGGACAGCAATAACTTGATCAGAGAATGAAACCAAAAGCAATGGTAACAAGTATATTACATACCTGTGAAAGGGAAAAAGTTATCACGCGGTGTTTTAAAAAATAACAAAGAGAAAAACAAAATATTAATGGACACTTACGGTTCGAACAATTTCCCAAGTTTATCACAAAGACACTCAAATGCCAGTAAAGATCCTTCACGGCATTTAGCAGAGTTCCTATATTTATAGATTAAACTTTATGAGAACTGAAAAATAAACCATATAATAGTTTGTTGAAATACAATTTCGATAAATTTCAAGAACAAACCTATTTGCAAGTCCTTCACGTAGCACCGTGGCGACACCATACTTTTTCAAACTAGATATTCCGAACCCTTTAATAACACCAGCAAGTCCAAAAGCTGCTCCACGACGCTCTCCGTATTTCTCACTTTTCATTAGCTGATCTAATAGCCTATCAACAAGTGACATTGCATCTTCCTAATGGCACAAACAAAATAGTAAATTATATGTAAGTTCTAACCTGAAGTATGAATTAAGAATTAAATTTCCTAAACTCAATGTTACACTGCTTCCACCATAAATGGAAGATGTTACAAAATGGGCAGACCGAGTAGAGGATTAGATGGGAACTTTTTAGTTGAGTCAAAACAAGCTGGTTGAATTGACCCGAAACACTTTCGTTCATATATTATTTTTCTTTACTAATAATTTAGTGTACAAACTATAATATTTGAATAATAAGCTAAATTGTGTGTGTGTGTGTGTGTGTGTGTGTGTGTGGGGGGGGGGGGGGGGGGGGGGGGAATATGATTTAAACTTTTGAAAAGGGTTTTCAAAATACACTTTGGGAAACTTTTGATGTGGTCCATTCGATTTGTTTCCTTTTAAGAAAAACTTATTTACCCATTTAACCCATTAGAGATGAAACAAAACCCAAATCAACCCATGTAAAAGTAAATGGGTAGAAAGTGCCACCTCTAACAAAAGTTGTTTCTTTTTCAACAATTATTTGGTGCATAAGTAACACAAAAAATAAATATAAGATAAGAAAAATATACTTGTTTTGATTTCATTAACGGGGACAGGCAGCTTGAGACTGCTCTCTGAACGGCTTCTGATGGAGTGTTTATCACCTCCAGCAACTTCTCTACAACAGCATGAACCTTAGGATCATCCTGTTAAATAAATGATATAATGAGGAAATAATATATAAGGAGAGCATAATATGTAATTCTAAGAGGTTGCTGAGAGAATGATTTAAAACCTTGGATAAATGTTTTGCCAGAGCTCCAGTAAAGATGACCACACCCTCACGTACCAAATCATATCTTTCTTCATCCGACGCCTAAAAGGGTTAAATCACAAAAATTGTTCTGTAACTAACAGTCTGTAGCTTATTAAAATGTATAGAAATTACAAATATCAACTTTAAGAGTTTAATCTGATGAGAAATATTTAATTTACAACATACACCGACCTTTTTGTTTAAATAGTTTTCGAATATAGGAAATAACAGTGACACGTTATCTTTTCCATGTTTGTCAATGATCATAATTCCGGCATTGATCATTCTTCCTCGAACATCAGCATTGGTATCAGCCTGCCGTTAATCATTAAAAGAATTTCAATCACCGCATTCAACACAATAATAATTTATAATTTCTTGGGGAATGTACTAAATCTAAATAAACAGAAATTTTTTCTATTAAAATTTGTAACATTAAGAAAATTAAAAATTATTAAGAAAAATACACAAATGATTTCAAGGTATGCGTGTGCACAACCAACGGACTACATGGAAGAAACAAGGTAACAATAACTTATTCTGAAAAAAGGTGCTTACCATTTACAAAGTAAAAAGTACACATGCTAACTTTGTGAATGGCTTACTCCAAAAAAAACTTACAAATAAAGTAGTGCATTAAATGAAGGAAACAAAAGGCGAGTAAACCAAGAAAGTAAAGACTTTTCAGTTATATACAAATCTAATCCGGTACTAGTTAAAGATATTATTCGTGTGAAAAATAATTTGACACACATAAGGACATGAAAGTAAAGGTCTCTAAAAACTCATTTAGTCATTAGTTTCCTTAGACAATCATTATTGTTGCAGTTGGTATGAAATTAATTATTGGCCCGTAATTAATCAGATAATCAGAAGCAAATTGTTTACCAAACATTAAACACTGATTATAACGAGTTAAAAATCTCAATAAACTGACAAGCAATTTCATAGTACAAATTCAAACACCCCCTAATATGTTGCAAGATTAAATGAATAAGATACAAAACGAAAACTTTACCAGGGCTCGGGATATCAAAAATGTCATAACAACTGGGAGATCTTTGGTTCTAAGTACATCAGCTGCAGCATGTAGAGCCAATGCAGTCCCTTGTCTTCCTAACCAACCAGAATCAATGCTGTTCGCACCAATACCACTATCACGAATATAAAGAGAAAACAAAGTCGCTAGTGATTCCTGAAAATACATAATTCTGTAAGAAAACAATTCCAACAGCTTAAAACGATTTGAAAAGAAATTGTAAAGTTAAACAATTTGGTTGGTAGGGACGATTGGTTCAGATCATATAATGACAGCAACTTTTGTAGGACTTGGGTTTGGGTCGACTCATAAACACTTTTAGTCGAAATAATTTTAATTTTCCTATAAATATTTAGTGACTATAATATGATTACAAACTTATAGTTATTCCATTTCGGTAATAACGTAAATTTTAAAATATAATGATTTACGTGGTTTTATCCAATTTTCAAAAAATCCATGGGGCAACTCCTGGGGAGGGTTATGAGTTAACAATACACTTTATAAGACTTCTGACCCTTTTGACAAGTTTCTTTCTAAGCTATTTTTTAAACCGTTCGACGTATTAGAGATAAAGCATAGCCTAAACTGACTTATTCTCAAAAAATGTGTTGAAATAGCCACCATTGAAAAATTGGTAGTCACCTGTAAGGTATCTGGGTTCTCATCAAATGCAGCAGCCAATGCATCTGCAGCAGCTGTTCGAACATTGTAATTAACATGAGAAAGAGCCCTGAAGAGTCCGGAATAATTCGTCCCAAATTCATGGTCATAACGATCCCACACATCCTCTGCCACTTCGGCCACTGACTGAGAATTCAATAACCATTACATACAAGAAACGTAAGTAGGGTATATAATATATACATGCAGAAATAAGAATAAACGAATTTGTTATTTGTACAGTACCTTTTCAGGATCATGCAGGGCAATCCAAATGCTAGTGGCAATGTCTACATCTTGAGGTACAGAACGAGTTGATATAGCTGGAATGCATTTTGAAGCATTTAAACAAGCCATTCTAACATGAACATCTTTAGCATAAACACCAGATAAAGCCTGAAAGCGGAATTTCAAAAAAAGTTAGGCATATAAGGGCATAGAGCAAATATGACATATTGCTAAAATTAAACTACTACATACAGGTGCCACTTCTTCTGGTGACAAACCAAGACACAACTCATTTAATGCTGGTCCAACAGACCCTTGATAAGAAGGAATAGCACCAAGCACATGATACAGAACCTGCCAAGAAGCACAAGATAAACATTAGTCATACATAATAAAAAAAAGCAATAATGCGTAGATAACTAGAATCTGAAAAATAAAAAACTTAACTGAAAGCATCTGAAGTCTAGGGAGGGGTAATATTGGATCCATGTGTAGAAATAGAATTCGAAGTACATCATCATGAAGTCGTGTCTTCTTAGGAGATGACAGTATTCTCTCCATTATCTTTTAAAAACAATGTGATAAGCGAAAACGCATTAGTTTCCAAAGAAGCACAAAATATAACAGTACTGGTACAGTAATAGTTGGTATAAACTAATGTAAAATGAAATAATAATAAAAAGACTTACCGGAAAAACAAAACTAAAAGAATCGACTGGAATGGGGCCAGATTTGCATGATACAGATAAGCCATGCATGACCCTTTCAAAGAGACTTAAGGATGACTTGTGATTATGATCACCGTCACCAAGAGACGAAAGTAGGTCCCACGAAACGTGAGCTTCAGTGGTTGCAACTAGCCTTAAGGCAGTAGCAATGTCTAAGCCCCAATTAGATAATGGAGGAGCAGTACACTTAGCTAACTTCACCATTGTTTCATAAGCTATATCATAAACTATCGGAGAATGCAATAACGGATTCACGAACTTGACCTGATACATGACCACAGGTAGATCAATATTAATAACTAAATTGGTAAAACAGCAAAAATAATAAACTACTATGTTATTGACCCACACGAGCAACTTTAAGATTTTTTTACAATTATATGATTAATACATTGAAAAATATTATCAACCAGTAGAATAATTGAATACATAATTAAAAGTCAGATGAATATGTTTTTGGATGACTTAAAAGGTAAATAAGTAAGATGTAAATCTTGGAAGAGGTGATATATGTTTTAGTTTTTGAAACTTTTGTATATGTTTAGTACGGTTTATACATAATGTTGGAATCTAATAAATAGTAATTTTACGCTTCATTAAAAATTATGAATCATATTAACGTGATATTTGTAATGATTGAATTATCTATAATTACTACATTATTAAGTTTTTACAGATCACTTAAATAAAAGAAAACATAATTAAAAGAGAAGATATGAAAATGTAACATGATATAATATTATTAATTATAAATGGGGTATTAATAAAAAATGTTATGTTTATAATGGATAGTAATGAAATTGTTGGACGCATGGAGAATAGGACAGCCAAATGAGGAAAAACTAAAAAGAATAATTATTCCATTAATGAAAGATAAGATATGTGAAATATAAAAAGACTAACCAGGGAGGGTAACTCGCTATGTGTGAAAACAGGGTTGGTTATAGCCATCTCTCCTAAAGCTTTCAACAACAAGGAAAGATTCTTCTGTATTTTCGTAACCTTTTCACGTACATTAGCTTCCTCTTGAAGCTGCAAGTCACGTGCCTCCTCCTTTGATGTCTTTTGTTTATCTAAATTTACCATAAAAAAATGTTAACGTATTGGCTGGTTGGGGAGCTAGCAAAATGGGTTCAGACTGAAATGGGTCAAGTGTGGGTCAAACAAACTAGGTCAGGTTTGGTTAACCCAAAAAAAACTTTTTGACCTTTTTCTATACACATTTAACGCATTAATTAATGATTACTAAACCAATATTTTTAATAATAATCTAAATCTTTCAATAAAACTATTTGTGAGGTTGTATGTGTTGGAGTAGACTTCGAGTGACTTTGAACCCATTTGATCTTCCCTTTTAATTGATATTTTTATTGACCAGTTTTAGATAAAACACAACCCAACCCATTCATGAGTAAACTGGTTGAAATTGCCACCTCTATTTGCGAATGAAAGAGATAAAGAAAATACTTACCAGGCTTCTTTGTTGGTTTCCCTGTATCCTTCTTCCCGACAGCAGCACGCTCTTTAGCAGCAGTGTCTCGCCTCCCAGAAGAATTGGAGTTGCCATTTTCCTGCACACGGGAAAAGTTATGGTTTATGTTGCTAGAATTGCTTAAATATTAATATCAGAAGAGCACTGAAGAGCACTAAGTACCATGCTGTCACTGTTGTCGTAAGCCTTGAAGCGGCCTTTCGCCTGCTTCATGTTATTAGATGCTACAGACTCTGCTATATAAACGCCTTGCTCTGTAGAGAGCATCCCTTCAGGGGTATTGAAGATCTACCAATGTCAGATTAAGGGAAAATAGTTAATTCATGAACATACACAACAAAACATTAATCCAACTAGATTAGTAGAAAAAATAACTGCTTACAGTAGACGAATACTAGAGAACAAAGAAGTTTTTATTTTATAATATGATACGTATATAAATCAAACTCACTTGAACATCATTTTCGGATAGCAAATCGTGTGCACTCCGATCAGGAGAACTTTTCAAGTGCTGCAAAATTAAAAAAGTCAAATGATGACTTCATTCTGATGCTTATCAGATAATTCATATGAAGAAATGTGCATACAACCTTATCAAATTCCACATAGGTTTCTGCTGGTGTTATAGTCATCAAAGTTGACAAGGCATGTATAGCAGCTTCTTGTTCCAGATGACTAGTACTCATCAACCCCATTGGTCCAAGCAAACTCTATATTATAACAAAATAAAGGTCAGTTATAACCAAGTATATAATAAGAGTAATTTTAACCTTTAATAATCTGTTGATATGTAAATACTTGACCAAACATCAATATTAATACCATGATATCAGCCTGACACCCACCGTTTACAACTTATGAAGTCCTCAATGTACAACTTTAAGTTTGGTTTTACTATCACGCTAATTACAAAATGTTAACCATATGAAAAAACTACTCTTTCAATCAATGCTACAATTACCTGACATAAGTTCCTGACATCAGCCATTATATGTTCAATGACATCAAAACCAAGAGCTCGCAGACACTTTTGTAATCTCTGAGGAAACAGAATATTTTTTGGTTAGCTAATAATAATATAGGGATAATCTCTACCAAACAAAATTAGAGTAACCAGATAAAACTTAAGATCTGCATGAACTGAGTTGACTCACTTTCCAAACGGCATCTTTTTTTGCTGTACCAACTAAGCATGGATGATGAGAGCAGAATATAAGTCGTACGCAGGAACTGGGTGTAGCAGCCAAGACGCCAGATGATATTACCATTAAAGCCTTCACCAAAACCTCCACTGAAGGCACAAAAGCTACTTGAGTGTCCAATGAATTTTCTGATTCACTACAAATCACAAACTTAGTAAATCAATGGGTATTTAAATACGATCCATTTGATATAAAACAGAAAGCTAATGTGAAAAACACTGCCAAAAATAATATGAACCACATAACTAATAAAGTGGAAACCATAATAGATCAGATAAGTATATGAATGTCATAAGTCAATAGCAGGAGTTTAGCTTCAAAATCTACCAAAACACCAGTTCACTAACTAATTTACAGTTATGGCTAGAGGTGCTAAAATGGGTGAGGCAGACAGATTGGTTAACGGGTAATTTTTTATACAATATGGTTAAGCCAGAAATCTTTTTGACCAAAAACAATAATGAAAAGTTACTGTGTCAAATACTAGCACACAAAACAATATAATATCAATAATAATCTAAATGTGTTGATAAAATGATTCACAAGGTGAACGCATTCAACAAATTGACTTGTCTCCTTTAAAGCAACTTTTTTATTTTTTCCATTTGACCCGTTACAAATAAAACAAAATATAAACTGGCTCATTCATAAGTATATTGGTCGAAATTGTCACCCCCATTTATAGTTGAAAGCAATTCATAGAATTTGTACCTCAATTTTGCTATAACTTTTTCCCCAACAACGGTGAGGTACTCTGAATATTCAATTAAAAGAATTTCAAAAAGTTTTGGAGAAGCAGATAAAATTCTCTTGGTACAGCCATAAGCTGCTTTGCGTATATCCCAACTTGAATGGCGCAGAAATGTAAGGATAAGCTGCAATAACAAAAAAATTAGCGTCTGGCAAAGTTCTATAAAACTTAAATTGTTTGACATAGCTTCACAATACTTACCTGCATGAGTGATCTCACATGAAGTGTCTCGAAAACTCTGTAGAATATATAAGAAAATTACGATGATTGTGAGCATTAGTAGAAAAAAAAAAGCCAGCTATGGTGAACAGGATCAAATGTTTGCAGAAACAGAAACCTGTGAGGATGATCCACAAAGAGTGATTCAAGCAATTCAATACATGTTTCACAGTCCTCCACCGATAGTTTAGGAGCCTGGATAGCAAACACATTCAATATATATAACATCAAATACAGACAAATATAGAGGACATATAATGCTCACAAAATATTGTTTTAAATATTGCAAGTGGAGCTGGCAATTTCACCTCGTTAAGTTATGAATGGTCGAGATTCCATTTAAGTGTTATCTCTAACAGGTCAAAAGGGCTATAGATAATAGCTTAGAAGGAAAAAAGACAAGTGGGTTGGAAGTTAGCCAAGGGGTACTTTTAATGCTTAAAACCTCTTAAATCATTGAACTTACGAAATTGGATTATTAGATATAATTGTTACAATCACATTTAACACAAAAATTATGCATAAAACTTCAAAAAAAAATTGAACAAAAAGTGTATCCGGTCAACTCCACATGCATGACAATAACCCGTTTTGACCCTTACTCATTTCACCTCTGAGGCTCTAACTATCATCATCAATGCTAACTAGCAAAACAGATGTTACACATCTTTCATCATTTAACCGAGTTAAATTAGATGAATTAATAAGTAAAATTACCATAGTTACAGGGACAACTGAAGGCTCGTTCTGTGAAATCAAAGACCAGACCTTTTCCTTTGACACAGTTTCATCTTCAGAAGAAAATATCAAAAAGGTTATTATTTAGAACAAAAGCACTTTCAGACATAAGTCAGTAACTGGAAACAGGTAAGAAAAACATAAAAGAAGAGGTTAAAGGGTACACCTGCTTTCATATCAGCAGCTGCCATTTTGACCACAATGAGAAAAGCATAAATGCCATCCAGCCGTTGTGCTGCTTTGGTAAAACCAGTTTTTACTAGCTGGACAAGAGGCGTGAGCAGAGAAGATATCTAATAGAAATAATCACAAAGCCTTTTAGTTACATTAAAAAATAAAAAATAAAAATTAAAAAGATCAGAAAATCTTATTAAGGTTAGTTTCCTTACTGGTAAAACAGCTTCGGCATTTTTGCATATGACTCTTAAGCATCGAAGGTGACCTCTTCGTAATGATTCTTTCTCCTTAATCCCCGAGGCAATAAATGAAACAAGTTCTGGCCCAATAGCATCTGCAGATCTTGCTACCCAAGAAGCTAGAGATGTTAAACATGCAAGCTTTACCTCCTCATTCCCTGCAGACAAAAAGTCACTACTCTGTCACTTGTTCGTATGGCTAGTTCAAAGCTAATACATAGTGAGCAAGCTTAGGAAGGATTAAACAAAGCCAGACACGCAAAGGGGCCACTTTAGATGCATAAAGAGCAAGCTTAGGAAGGATAAAAAAAAAGCCTCAGTTGGACTCGCGGTCACACACTTCCTGTCAGATCGTTGTCCAATTTTTCAACCGTTCTATTTAACAAAATTATTATATATATAAAATTATATTTTTACATTACAACTACCGAAAGTGTTTCAGATTAAAACAAAAAATTTAAGTTTTAAATAGATAGAACTTCTATCAAAATATGGTTCTTAAAATCATTAAAATAGTTTTATATGGCAATAAAATACACAAAGTTATATTCACATTACAAGTAAAGTTATTTTAACAAACAAGTAATATTAAAAAGGATATAAAAAATTAGAAAATTCGCCTGACAAGGAAGACACATCATTACGTAATGGACTTTAAAACAGAACACTTCGGCTTTATAGGTTCTAGGACTGGACTTTGTCTGAGCCTAACCAGGCTTGTCGATCAAAAATTAGGACCTATTGCAACTTTCCTCCTCAGACAGGCCGGGAAAGAGAAAAGTAGGTCTGAAGGTAAAAGGAAAAGGAAAAGACAAAGGATGCACCCACCATCATCCTTGTAGGTGGTTAAAAGAAGGCCACAAACAGACTGAGAAAGGTTGCTAAGATATTTTCCGTCTGGGCATTTGGCCAATTCCTGCAGTGCATTTACCATTCCAACTCTTTGATATGGAAAAGCGAGTCTTCCTTCAGACCCTCCAATTACAGACTTAACAGCATTGACCATTGACTCAATTGCATCCGGATTACTTGACTTTTTACTTAAACAACCGACAATATCCAAAGCAGCAAGTCTTCTTGATTCATCTGTATGACGAGCCTGTGATAATACCACTGAAAGAAGCTCAACGCCATACTTACTTAAATCCAAGTTTACATGTCTCAAAAGAACCTCAATGGATTCCAAAACAAGCTCAGGATTTCTTTTTAGCATCTTCACAGATGACGGAACAACGACATTCTTGAAATCTTCATGTGATAGATGGAAAAATAATGAACGGAAAGCTTCACTCAAGGTTTTTGTTGGTTTATCCTTCGCGTTCAGAACCGATTGAACATACATATCAAGATATACAGGCTGTGATGCAGTAAAGAGAAAACAAATGAGAAAAATTAAACGTTAACATTTTGTAGAATTTAATAAGTGTACAATTTCCAGGGCAATTTCAATATGAATGTGTCGATATGGGTTTCATCTTCTCTTAACAGGTCAAACGGGTAAAATAAAAAGGTCAAACCCGAAAGTGTAAATTTGAAGCATAAAACCTCCTGAATTAATATTCAATATTATTAAAATAATATGCTTTTTGTAATCATATCTCTCACTGGTAATCTAAAAAACAAATCAAAAAAAATTGGATAAGAATTATACAAAGATTACAAGTTTTGACCAGAAAACACTACGACCCATTAGCCAACCCACACGACTCTTCCACTTGGCCCCTCTACTAAATTCTTTTTGACGAAAACTGTTTTAAGTTAACCCGTTTCGAACAGATCACATGTTTCAACCTGACACCCAACCCCGCCCATTAGCCACCTCTATCTATCCGATATCAGCAGCAGCAAGCATTGGACAGAAAGATTCTTACCTTCCACTGTTCAAACAGTGTCTGCTTTGAACTTGAGAAGTCCAACATTACACATAGCATCTCTGGACAATTTTTATATGAAATTCTTGCACTTTTCAATTCCTCCATGTACAAACTGAAAATGTTGGGTGACTGATGCAATGAAGAAAAACCAAGAAAAAAATTAATAAAAGACGCATAATTCTGTAAGCATGCATCGATAAGACTTTATTTAGGTAATTAACCTCTAAAAACGAATGAATGAAAGTTCTTCTGCAAGCTCGGCGTTCATGAGAAGATGCCTGCAAGCTAACTTGAAGAGTTAAAGCCTGTGCTGCTGCTACTCTGCTAAATGCGTTTTTTGATACGGATATAAATTGACTTTTACAAAGAAGCAGACATGACCATTTCATAAGTCTATAGCAGCCAACATGAGACTGAACTTTCAACTGTTTATCCATCGTCTGCACAAGATTTGCTGCAAATGTTTTCATAAATGTAACTTCATTTAACGATTTTACGATTAGATCATCCACAGCTTTCCTTGACCCTCGGTCATCATAGATATACAATGTCATGAATATTAAATCCACTAATTGTGATGTAGACTCAGTTGACATTTCTGCATGTTCAAAAAAAAAAAATGTTAATATAATAATTAATATACCATATCAAAAGTAGAAAGAAGACCATACATCAACTACCACCCAAAGAGTTGAAGCAAACAAAAGTAATCAACTTCAATGTAATCCCAGAGTTTAGGTAAAAGCTTTTCAAAAATGTAATTATTAACAAATCCTTTTAAGAACATTATCAAAAAAGCATTGTAGATCACAATAAACCATTCTCTTGCCACACTAGGGCAAATCCGTAATGAGTCCATGAACGTTGAAGGATAAAAACAGACTCATTAACCAGACATGATAAAAACAAATCTGGTTTGAGCAAGTACAGAAAAAACATATAATAGATGTAACATATGTTTTTAGACAGTTGCCTATATGACATACTGATAGTAAATATGTAAGGAAGAAAATATATTATTCCTCCTCTCGAGTTGGAACTTGGAGCTATAGAGTGTAAAATAATCGACCATTATGTAGACAATACACACATCACTCAATGTCCACCCAAGTCCTCTAACTAAACGAATACCATTTCATTGTAAATGTTGTTGATAATTACTTAATAGTATAAAACAGGTTTATATAAGATAATAATAAACGACCGTTGAGCGCTACATACAACACTCTGAATTCGTGCATGCCAAATTATGAACATATATGGTTTGTCTATTTATAGGTCATAACATCCATTCTTAACCATACTTTTTACGACTATAACCGAATCGATCAGGCTTTAAACTACCTCAACTCACATCAATTAAAAAGTAACTTTACCATTTATAATTCCCTCCATATGGTGAAATCCACACTATATAGCACATAACGTAACTTCTATCGAGTAGTCTCAACCTGTCATTATCTCCTACTCTATAGCTATATACATACAGCACATCCTACTACTATTTTAGCTCATTCAAGACAAGTATAGCTTACACTTACATTATTTACATCAAAGTGTACTTTCCTAAATTCCATTGCATTCATAGCTTACAACACAACAGACGAAACATAACCATATAACTTAAAAAATCATATCAGTAAATTATATATAGCAAAATTACAGTAAATTTAACTGTAATTAGCTTCTAATCTATAGCTAAAACAGATTCAACTTAACAACAATTACAAAATGTAATTGCATTCATAGATTACATAAGGATAAGATAACAATATAACATCAAAAATCACAATCTGTAAACTACATAGATCAAAATTACAGTAAAACTAAATGTAGTTAGCTCCTACTCTATATTTATAACTAAATCAAGTTGAAAACAATTACAAAATTTGATTGCAATCATAGCTTACAACACGATAAATCGATAATGATATGAGTGAGTTACAGTAAAACTAACATCAGTGACCTGAACTAAGCATAATCAAAGAATGAGTAATCTCAAAGCAAAATACTCAAATTCTTGTTTCATAGAAGAAATCGACACCGTAGATACTAGTGATATAATATACTAATCATACAAGACATCTACTACTATTTTAGCTAATTAAAGCTAACCACAGTAACTACATTCACCATGACGATAAGATAACGATATAATATCACAAATCAAAATCAGTAAACTAAATATATCAAAATTACTGTAAAATTAACCATCAGTGACCTGAATTAAGCATAATCAAAGTAATCTCAAAGCGAAATACTAAAATCATTGTTTCGTACACAAAATCAAAACCGTAGATTCTACTGATATTAATATACTAATCACACAAGACATCTACCACTATTTCAGCTAACCACAGTTACTACATTCACGATAATGATAAGATAACATTACAAATCGAAATCAGTAAGCTAGATATATCAAAATTAGAGAAAAAATTAGCAAATAGTGACCTGAATTAAGCATAATCAAAGTAATCTCAAAGCGAAATATATACATGGTTGTTTCGTAGATGAATCGACACCATAGATGCTAGTGATTTTTATATACTAATCATACAAGACATCTACTACTATTTTAGCTAATTAGAGCTAACCATAGTAACTACATTCACGATAACGTAACGATAAGATAATAAAATATCGTAAATCAAGATCAGTAAGCTGGATATATCAAAATTACAGATAAATTAACATACAGTGACATGAATTAAGCATAATTAGAAGTAATCTCAAAGCGAAATATTAAAATCGTTGTTTCGTAGACGAAATCGAAACCGTAGATTCTAGTGATATTAATATACTAATCACACAAGACATCTACCACTATTTTAGCTAACCACAGTTACTACATTCACGATAATGATAAGATTTCATCACAAATCAAAATCAGTAAGCTAAATATGTCAAAATTAGACTAAAATTAACAATCAGTGACCTGAATTAAGCATAATCGAAGTAATCTCAAAGCAAAATACTAAAATTGTTGTTTCGTAACCAAATTCGACACCGTATATACTAATGACATAAATATACTAATCACACAAGATATCTACTTAGCTAATTAAAGCTAATTACAGTAACTACATTCACGATAAGATAATAAAACATCACAAATTAAAATCAGTAAGCTAGATATATCAGAATTAGAGAAAAATTAACAATAAGTGACCTGAATTAAGCATAATCGAAGGAATCTCGGAGCTAAAGATCCGAATCCGTTGTTTGGTAGAGGAAATCGGAATTGAAGATGCTAATGAAATCCATGGCTCCATTGAGCTCATCGATCGAGGAAAACTGAATTGTTCAGATGAAGAAATGGATATGATGGCGATTTTGAGGTGTGAGGTGAGTTGGTGTGAGGAGTGTGTGTATGGCGGATGTGTGTGTGTGTGTGTGTGTGTTGTTTTAGGGTTTTAGGAAAGATGGGTGCTAGCAGACCCGAAATGCAAATGGTGCACGGGGCTTGGAGTTTTTCTTTTGTTTTTTTATAATTTTCAGCGATTTTAATCGAAATATCTGTGATTGTTTTCAAACTTTATTTTTATCTTTGATATGTTATAGACATGTTATATTAGGTTATGTTATTTCATTTGTAAATATATCTATTGTTTTAAATTATATATTTTGTCATATGGCCGACTTTCTTTACTACTAAACCAAACATCATCGGTCACTTTTCTAGTTTAACTGTTTAAGTCGTATGACTTGTTGGACGGATTATGAATAACAAAAGATGAGCTAACGAAAAGAGTGAGAGCAAATTTATAAATCGCAAAGAAAATAAAATCCGTAAACTTAGATGACTGGATCGCAAACAAAAAAACTTAAAGAATTAAACTATCAAAAAATACAATTTTAAGGATTAAACCAATATTAACCAATTATACTATTATATTCAAAGTTTTACTACTTAAAATACAACAACATAATGCATATATATTCACAGTTGGTGAACGTTTTTAGTTTACGAGAAGAGAACATGTCAAAAGATAATATAAAGTCATATGTCACTTATATAACATATGCTTAACTTAGTATAAACATAATATTAACCAAGCTTAATTCAAATCAGGAGGCATTTTGTCTTGATAAAAAAATAAAAAATAAACAACTTTATTAAATAAGAGAGAAGGAGGAGAAATAATTTGGAAAAAACTAAGAGGACAAATTATAAAACCGAAATTTGAAAAAACTAAATTAGCACTTTACAACTCTTACTAACACAAAGATTTCTTACAAGTTTGAACATTGATAACTTATGATCAATGTTAGTTAATTATATAAATAATAATATATCAATGTCGAATACTTGATTTATTAACGTAGTTAAGACTCAAGCCTTTATATATGTGACAACCCACAAAAATCCAGGTTCACGCCAACTCGACCTCTCAAACCACTAGTATATGTTTTCAATTATGTACGACCGTTAGGTCACACTATACATAAATGATGCTTAATAACTATGTCTAAACATATACGGATACCGAAATTAAGTACGGTATTCACTTTACGTAAACGTATATATATTTTTACAACTATATTTCTAGTCCAACATGAAAGGCATAAAACTCTAACCTTGCGTTCATCATCTTTGCATGAATTGTTGCATGCATGTAGTATAAGTTACCAAAACTTGCATAACTCACCCACTAGACATCAAAACATCCCTAAACACCCTAGACCTTGCAAAAACCACCCAAAACCCCCTCCCAAGGCTCCATGGCCGTTCACAAGGGGCCCCCATGGGATCCTTGACTTTGTTGTCTAGATTGTGATCACTTGCTTGAATAGTAGGTTACTATGGAACTAAAAACTCCATACCAATCATGACATCACAACCATGGTAGAAACAATGGCTAACTAGGGCTAACTTCTAACCCAACCTCCCCTCTATAAATAGAAAGCCCTATCATTCATTTACACTTGCTCAAAACACAAAAATCTCTCCCCCCTCCACTCTCTAGAACCGGCCAAGGCCAAAGGAAGCAAGAAAACACCAACAACTCACATACTTGCATAATCAAGGGTTTAAAAGTTAGAGATTTGAAGCTTGCATAAGTCCTCCTTTCATAATCACTTAGTAGGTAACCTAAACTCTTTTCATTTATGTATTATACACATGTTTGCATATCACATATATCATGAAAACATATAACCATAAACTACTCTTGAAGAGAAACTTGTAAAAACATAGAAACCGGAAAAATGTTTTATCATAATCATGAACTAAATATATGTTAAAAGTGTAATAAAGACAAAGGGTCTTAAACAAAAGTTAAATATATGTTTCATAACAAACATACTCAAAAATGGGGATTTTTGGATGGGTAATGATACTCAAAAGATGCAAAACTTACAAACATACCCAAACACATAACCTGCTGCCTACCCGACTGTTTTTAGTGATCTCAGAGAAAACGTATTTCGAACTATAAAATGAGACCTATCCCATCTTAAAGTTAACTCAAAAACAAACTTTTCGATATAAGATTCGTTAAAAACGGATAAATATCGAGCAAGATATGCCATTTTAAAGTTTGACCTAATTTCTTGAACCACAAACTGCTTACCAGTGGACTTTTGTTAAATCTGGGAAAATATGGTTTTGAATTGGGACATGAGGCCTGTGGCATTTGAAAGATAGTTCAAATGCCTACATTTCCATAAAAAGAACACTAAAAACGGATAAACGACCAAGGAGTTATGATATTTTCAAGTTAACATGTACTATGAGAAAACCCTGAAACATATTGTTAGTATTTCTGTTATAAATATCGGTAGACTTTCAATCTAGTTTCAAGGCCTAAACCATTTTAAAGGTATTTCAAACGCGGTCGTTTCTATATAAGATTCATTAAAATCGGATAAGAAACGGGCGAGATATGTTACTTTAAAGTTGGGTAAAACTTAAAGACACTTGCTGAGTTTTTATAAACTTTTATAAAAACTAACTTTTAAAACCAACTCGATAATAATAGCGATAACACAATACTAGGGAGCTTTGTATGCAATGATTCCATCTCGATATTTCGTAGTGCCGAGCTTGTTGGATTTACGATTTAAAGTGTCCTAGCTCCGCATGCGATTATAGAATGGTCTTGTATATACTGGCCCGAACGGTGTTAGTTTATTATTATCAAACCCGAAGCCTAACCCTACCTTATTCATACATATACATACATTTTCATGTGCATTGGACTAGAATATAAAAACCTAAATTCTAAAACTTAATAGGTCAAGGTTAGACCTACCTGATTCTCGGATTTGAGACTCCTACGTGTTGGCTTACACACACTGCCTCATTACTTTTAGCTGGCTTGCTAAGGTGAGTTCATAGCCCCGCTTTTTACTTGTTTTATACTTGGGGTGAGATACATGCTCTTTTACTTATGGACACAAGTACTTAAAACCTTTACTAGTTGCCTAAGTTACCACTAAGCCAAAGGAAATTCCCCTATCATGAATCGTTAGTTAAGGACTTAAGCGCGATTGTATTGGATAGATCTATTAGGGTTTGACAACCCTCACCCAACGGCTAGACGATGTAACCCACGTCTACCACAACTAACTCGTGGACTCGAGTAGGGTGCTTTACTTTTGAAACTATATATGTTATTTGGCTATAACATAGGAACACTTATGGGGTAAGGAACTTTGTTACGCTTCGATGTCATGAGCTTAGGTGCAACTGTAAGACTTTACTTAAACGGAAATCTTGTGGTCCACTTTATTACTAAACTAAACCTATGAATTCACCAACTTTATGTTGACTTTAGCATGTATGTCTCAGGTGCTTAGTCGAAAGGGCTTTCGACGGAGGGATTTTGGGATATGACAGAGTCGCATATTTCAAACTCACGCTTTTGGGAGATTTCCCTTGCATTACTTATTTTCTCTTAAGTTATGTAATGTAAATCTTTGTTTTGTGAACTCTGGTAACACTTTTCCTTAATCATGTAAAACTCTGATTTTCAATATCAATGAATGTATGTTTTTCTTTAAAACGACTCATATAGAGGTCGTTCGCCTATATATCATTGCTATCTGGGACCCATGAAGTCAACACCTCGAGTCTCGGGAACACGAGATTTTTGGGTGTGACAATATAAGAGATATGTTTTCACCGGAGAGATTTTAGCATCTTATAAGTTGTATGTTTTATGTCATTATTTCACGAGTTTGTGTAATATTTGAGTATTTGTTGCATTGATTGGTCACCTCAAAATTGATTCAGTAGTTGTGGTTGGCACGGCATTGTGAGATACTCGTCAATCTCTCTTAATCGTTATACCCCAAGCCACGAAACAACCCAATCGCAAGCAAGCTCGGCTGACCAACGTCCTCGAATCATTCAATGTCATCGACTGATGTAGATTATATTTGTTTATTGTATGGAGTGGCATATATATTCAATATGCAAATGAACCTATGTATGTATTGTATGCTTACAAGTTACACACATACTTCAAGTAATTGTTTGTTTGCAGATGGCTTGTAGCATGGTGGTATGCAAGTAATCCAATAATCTAGAGTTCGTGAATTCGAGTCCCGAAAGTGACAATAGTGAAAATATATGTATGGTGTAGTGTAGTTTTGTTTTGAATAAATAAATAAATAAAACATACAAAGAACCGTTATTATATTTTAAGAAAATATTGTACTACAATTACATATATGAAACGTTTTTTACCTTATCTTGTTTATCATTATCAAATATAACGACATATCGAGTCCACATGTGATTTTACTACTCTAATCGTCGGTTCTTCAATTTAGTGGCAGTCGTGAACACAATCCAACACCTTAGTTATTAATTTATCAACTCGTAATATTACCAGAATATGATCAATGCAAGGAAATTCACCGCCAAGTGAAATAAAACTCTAAAGGTGAAAATATCGTATAGATTGTTAGCCCTCGTTTTTGTAAAAATTAGTTGTGACCTCCGTCATATAAGAAATATGAGTTGTGAACTTCACCTTTATAGACTTGGGATACGAGTCGTAATACCAAAAGGTATTGATTGTGAATTACACCGTGCATTGAACATAACTTGTTAATCACATGCTATCGGTATATATGTAAACACAAAAAAAACTATTCGTAAAACTCGACATCTAAAGTTGTATCCACGATTTGTATGACGACTTTATATTGACTTGTCTAACGTAATAGACTATGCTACGCTCATATTGGTTAAACGACAAATGCATGAAGTGCTACATAACAATTTGGTCGACACTCCGACAACAAAAGATAAAAGTAATTAGACGTGGAGGCACGTAATATCTAAAACAAGTATAACGGTTCTAACAACTATTTCTTTTTTACTACACAAAACTGGTTTGATTACACAAAATTGGTTTGTAAGTATATGAACCCTAGCCTTGATCAACCATAATTAATGTACACATTTCTCATCTTCAAATTCATACAACTTGATATCTATAATGGATTAAGCTAATGGGGGGTTGTCCATCGATAGGAGGTTGTTCACCCCCAGGGAAGGTATCGGGTTCAAGTCTCCCTATGGGGTTTTATATGCATTAGGATTGATGCGAGTAGTGTAGAGTTAACTTCAATGTGCATGAAAGTTTTCAAATTGGTGAGGTCAATTACTATGTATAGTAATACGATATAAAAAACACATCTCCCATGTGATTAACATTCAATTCAATTTTTGCTATCTACTTATAATCCATTTTACAAAACTAGGTAGATATTGAACAAAGAGGTTTTATTCGGAAATACAAGCTTTTACTCAGATATAAAAAGCTTAATCTGAATATCAACATAATTGTATATTAACTATTTCCTATGCTATACAATAAGTTTATTTAAAAAGTTTCAAACATGACCTTTACGAAAATATCAAGACAACCTATTACTATACCACTTTAATAATGGTTATAATCCAATATTGAACGAGCTAGATTAATTAGAGTAAAGAGCTGTTTGATAGCTGCAGACTGAGTTGGAATTCAGACTGAGTTATGTGCTGACTGAGTTTGTTGTGTTTGATTATGTCTCGGACTAGCTATGCTGACTGGGAAAAATGACTATTTTACCCTTCTGTTTATTTTTATATCGAATGTCGTACAAAATCCAAATTAACCATAAATCCAAATTAAACATAAATTCAAATGTCTTACAAAATCCAAATTAAAAAAATTCAAATTAAAAAAATCCAAAATCCAAAATAAAAAAATTCCATCTCATCTCATGATGATGTCAACACCATCTACTTCAAAAACAACTGCTATGTTATCTTCTTCGTATTCATTTTTATTCAACATGAGTACATTCAAAACCTTGAATCAAGTAGTAGTAGTTGGAAAGAACAGATCTAGAGGTGGTGATTTGTCATGTACTTGTATGTTTGGTCTTGGTATGCCGGAGCTAGTCGTTATTGTCGGCGTTGCTACACTTTTTTTTGGTCCTAAGAAGCTGGCGGAAGTTGGGAAAAACATTCAAAAGCTTCCAACAGGTACCTTTTATTTCACTATTTTTTAACGGGTGTGGAGAGAAGGGTAGTGGGATGGAAATTAACATTGGTCTGCATTTATTCAACACAGATTCAGTCCGCGATTTGGATCCATGGTGTGGACCGAGTCTGAACCATCTGTGCCTTATCAAACGCGCAGACCACAGACCGAGTCCGGATCCGTGGTTTGTAGTAATCGCAAACAGGGCCTAAGTTCAAATATACACTAGAAAATGAATTAATAAAATGTCAATGCTACCTAAGAGCATCTGTAATGGATTCAAATTTAGATAGTTTAATGGATTGCCACGTCACAAACTTATTTTCTTATACAACTCTCTTTTTTATATGTAATCCATATAACTTAGAGGGTGTTTGTTTTAGCTTATGTAAATGGCTTATTAGCTTATTAGCTTATGAAATAAAGATAAGCCCCATTTTAGTGTTTGTTTAAGCTTATTAGCTTAGGCTTATGAGATTATGTAAGAGGTTTTCATAAGTCCAAAGTTTGTGGCTTATGAGCTTATGTAAGAATTTCCTCTTACTTTACATGATAAGCTAATAAGCTAAACCAAACACTTACTAAAAATTTATTAGCTTATATATTATAAGCTATAAGCTACTTATAAATCATAACCTAAACTCATAGCTTACATAAACATCCACTTAGGCTGAACGGAGTAAGGGAGAACTCACCTAGGTGAGTCTCCCACTCACGCGTGAGTGCTATTCCGGAGCAAAAATGGTGACAAAGTCACCATGACATGGCGGTGAGTGGAGGTGGATTGTTTGGTTGAAATGGTGACTCTCTCACCTTGTGGTGAGGCATAAAGTGGTGGGGCCCCCCCAATTTCCCACCGTTGGAAAGTTTAAAAAAAAAAAAAAAAACTTTTTTAACCCACTAACTCAACCATTTTTAAACACATATCTTCTAAATTCATAACCATTCTTACTTTCTTCAACCAAATTACTTTCTTCTTCAAACAAAATGTCTAACCAAAACACTCTACGACCCAACAATTAATTTTTTTACGTTTACTTAATAATTAATTTTTTACGTTTACTTAATAATTAATTTTTTTTAATAATGTTTACGTTTACTTAATAATTAATTTTTTTAGTTTATAAATAATAGTATTTAAATGAAAATGGTATGGTGAGTTTGGTAAGGTGAGTTGGCGGTGAGTGCGTGGTGAGTGTTATTTCCTGAGTAAGGTGAGTTTGTTTTCTGGAGAGAGAAAGCTGACGTGACAGTGTGGGTTGGTGGTGAGTTTGGCTTTCTATTCCCTTTAGCCTTATAAAGTTTAATAAAGTTGGTCCCACTTTATATATTATATACTTAATTAATAATACTTATTTTAATTTAATTTCTTTAAAATAAATTAAAAGACACATCAAATGTATCTAAGACTAAAATAAATTTTTAAAATAAAAAATTTAAACGAGCAAAAATAACCACTTTTGAAAACTGTTAAAAAGGAATTTTGTTAAGCAAAATTATTTTAAAAAATGCATTTTTAAAATATTGAAAACTTCATATTTCATGAAAAAAAAAACCGTTGTTTAGGTTTATTAGAAGCTTGAAATATAATTTTTTTTTTATAAAACGTGTAACATATAGATATCTAAATAAAAAGCAAATTAATCTAAAAAATTTATATTTTACAAGTTTCAATTGTATGAGATAGGCATAACGGTCTCAATTTGAACATATAGATTTATGTTTCCTATTTGTCATAAATAAATTTCACCAACAAAATAACTAATGATGCTTTGTTCATTCCAACCATTTTTTTTTCTTCCCTTTTTATCATATTTCAAATGCAATAATATACGTAAGCACAAAAACAATCGGAACCAATTAACTTTATGAGCTATAACTTCAAAGAAATCGAATTTGGATCAAGATTAAAACCGCGCGGTTCTGAAAATATGAGTGTAGATTTACTTTTTACCTAAATTAAGAGGTTGATGTTAATTTTGATTTATATATAAGTAAATGATTGGAGCGTAAATTACACAAAACGTCTTTGTGGAATGTTGTTAGCGGGTATTTACCTATATGGTATCTCATAAGTTTTTAATCATTTTTCTATAAATTTGGTCCATATAAATCTGGTTGCTATGTTATATAATATATACTCCGTATTATATATCAATGTTGTCTATAAGACTAGTTAGTGAGATTCTAAAAGATAAAATACTTGTTTTTAAATGTTTTGATTTTTTACTTTTTATTTTATTTTATAAATTTGACTCATTATACACGAGCATAGATTAAATAAGCCTAAACATATTTCATCAATTAAATAGTTAACAAATTGGTTCCACTAATTATATTTCCTTATTTTCAGTTTCACTCTTGTCATGTGTCTTGATATTTTTTCTTACGCATATTTAGAAATGTATAATTTTCCATTTCATTCATACTATATTTTCAATATTTTATTATAGGTTTGGTATGTATCTAATATTTTTAAATATTTATATCAACATTATTAAAAATTTGTAATGAAAGACTAAAGGTATAATTTAACATAAAAAGATTTAATGAGTTACGTAATACATAGTATTGAGTAAATTTTACAAATTATAGACTATTTTACGAATTAAATTGGGTTACAAATTAACTCTAACATATCTTATTGTATTATGGTAGTAATAAATTAATAATGATACCATAGAACAACGTAAGTCAAAATTTGTAGCCATTTAATTTCAAACAAATCAAACAAAAATACTAATAAATAAGAAACAAATAGGTTGAATCAATAATATCTCGAACATAAATTACTCAAAAATCAAGTTTGTGTTCCTCATTTTCGTTAACTCGTTACTACGTTACATGTTCCGATCAGTGGACATGATGTGGTTGAGATTCATCGGGTACATGTAATCGTGTGTACCGTTCATAATTTGTTGTACGATTATTCTACATGCTCGTTCAGTTGGATGGAAAGCGTCCCAAAATACATACTCGTCTCTGTTGGGGCAGACCTTTGAAAGAAAATTACATTGACCCGGCAACCCTTCTAACATTCCGATTCCATCACAACAAGCCCTCGTTGATGTTACAAAGCCTACATATTCATTGTTAGTATGGATTGATAATTCAATTATGGAATATATAAAATATATAATTTGTTAAAGTAAAAATAGTGGAAAGTCACACAATGTATTTAAAATGTATAAGACCCGAATACGTTTGGTGCGAGTTTTTTCAAGGGATTTTAGGACTTCAAACTTTTATTTAAAATAAAACTCGTTACAATTATGAGTTTTAAAAAATATAAATGTTTCAGACTTCTAGTTTCTAGCTACAACTACGACTAATGTATCTTAGTTGTTACGAATTATAGTTAAATCTTACCAAATGCCTTGGGATCGGAGATCATATCATGGTGCATGAGATGAGTGTTGGCAGCGATGAAAACATCAGCGTGATATTTTAGGTTAAGGTCTTGAACCATTTTGGTGAGTTGTGGTTCGAATAAGGCAGCCGCTTCTTGTAGATCATTGAAGCACTCACCTCTATCGCTGTGCATCATTCGTTCAGCTGGTGCACACCCTAAAGGTCCTGAACCCAACACGATCACTCTCCTTGCTCCCAATTCGTATAGTTTCTACATTGTAGTTTAATGAACGTTACTATTTTTCTATTGACAAAAGGATAATTTGGAATCTCATTCTAACTAGAGGTGCAATTTTGACCCAAATGACTTATAAACAAGTCGATTTTAATTATGTTGTATCTTAAAAACATCAAAATGGATTAAAAAAAAATGTTACCTTAAAAACAAAACGGGTGAAAGTAAACCAAAATGCGTTGTTTATGCATTCAACATATAAACCCGCTTCACGAAAGAAAAGAAAAAAGTAGTTTGTTCCTAAAATAAGGTTATTTTGTATCCTAACCATAATTAAAACGTTTCAGTTTGTTATCGGAAAATGTATTTTAGAGTCCACCAACACCCTTTTAACAAGGACACAAATCATTTTTTGACTTATTATCCAACCCCGTTCATTTGTCCCACTTTGCATTCTAATTGGTGTACATAAAGTCACATTTTAATGGGATCGAGTCGTGACATTTATAATAACAAATCAAAATGTTACATTTATAGTAACAAATCGAGACGTTACATTTATAGTAACAAACAAGCTTACCTCCAAGATCTTGCGATATTCAGTTATAACATAAGTAACATAATCAGGAAGACCGATTTCAAAAACCTTAAGAGTATCCGGTTTCAAGAAATAGTTGTTCACAAAATCGTTGCCACCCACTGAAATGAGGACCAACGCTTGGTTTACGAGCTGTTTAGCTTGTTTCTCGCCGGCCACGAGACTTAGTCTTTTTTGGTACTCTTTAAAGTACTCGAGTTGTAATGGCATTCTTATAACATCCAACTAAAAAAAGTTAACAGGCTTAAATTAAATCTTTATTACATTCAACTCACATAAATAACCAAAATAAAACCTAAAAGCCATATCTAAAATTAATTTGTGTTATAAAAAAAACATTTTGTATTTATTACTTTCCTAAATAAATCTTAAAGATATAAATATGGATAGTAAACATTAATACCTTAAAAATGTAAAAACTCATAATTATTTCTTATTAAATTAAATCAGAATAATATTTCATGATATATATTTATACCAATTTAAGACAAAAAATGAAATGAAATTTAATATAATACAACATTATTTAGAAGAAGAAAAAAATGATACAAAGTGATTTTCACTTACAAATTGGGATCCAGTGTCGTTAAGTACCCCGACTCCTGCCGACGCAAAATTTGCACCAACGAGAAGATTTTTACCCTTAAGTTCAGGGCTCAAAAAGGGCAATGTGGGTTCCGATCCGATATACTCACCTTCAAAAATCATAGCGTACAAATAATTATTAATCTTAACTTTAATATAGTAACATGTAACCGCGATATATATTAAAGAAAAAGTAAATAAATAAATAATTAAACATACTAATAATATCGGGAATATTGAGGCCATTAGAGAAACGACCGGTAGCAAGATGGTCAGGTGTATCGATACCGTAAGGTGGCATATTGGCTCGTGCAACTGTTAACAAATAATTATTGTTACCATTATCAACTAACGAGTCACCAAACACAAAAAATGCCCGAGCTTGCTTTTGTTTAGGACTGGCACTCGGTCCTCTTGGTACCGCATGACTACGGTCGGGTGCACCATGAGCCCTATTAGGTACATCATGGTTTGGTTTAGGACTCGGAGTAGACGCTCTTGGTGGACCATAAATTGGTTTAGGGCTAGGCATAGGCCCTCTTGGTACACCATGATTTGGTTTAGGGCTAGGCATAGACCCTCTTGGTGCACCATGCTTTGGTTTAGGACTAGGCATAGGCCCATGAATTCCATTTGATGCACCGTGATTTACTTTGGGTTCAACATGAGTCTTGTCGGATATGGCACTTTTGGGTTCAACATGAGTCTTGTCGGACATGGCACTAACTGTTGCGGTTAAGCATAACCCTAGAATGAACCAAAGACTGACCATTTTTATCCGAACTCGGAAATTTGATAAAGATGGATGTGAAGTTTGGGTCTACAGTGTGAATGAAGAAAGGAAATGTTCTATGGGTTTATATAGATGGTTTGTGTTAAAAGACAATAATGTTTTTGAGTCCTTTATAGGAAATAAAAATATGATATTTATTGTAATTTGATTAATGTTCCTATTAAGAAGTCAACGTTTACAATATTTTCATTTTCTTGAAAAGGGTTAATATGATTAATGTGGTCAACAATTCTAATATATGAATTTTTTTTATTTTTATTTTTATCTAAAAGCAACATGATTCGAACTTGGTACCCCCATCTTTGGTGTGAATTTTATCCAACTTCAATTTGTCACTTTGACAACTCCACTAATATAAAGTTTGTGTGTAAAATATATTATAACTTTAATTTGTTTTTGCTGTTCAAAAAAAAAAAATAACTTTAATTTGTCAAACTAATGTAATAGTATTTCATTTATACTTTTAACTCCATGTAAAATATTTATTTTTCCTGGTTTAATTAACAAGAATGATCAAGCTGTTATTTAAACATCTTTACATAAAGGACTAAAGGTTTAGAGAAATTATGAAACGATTAACAGTTCATAACAACATATTTCCGTTCACTGTATGAATTAATTTTTTTATGTTAAAAAGGTAATTGCAATATTACACATAAAAATAACGTAAGGTTTATATCAACTGATATTTTAAAATTAACAATATGATTATAGTTAAAATTGACTTTTCAATATAAAGTCGAAACATTACCAATGAATTAACACCTTCAAGCTCAAAAAGTAGACCATCTTAAGCAAAAGAAATCAAATAAAAAAACATAAAATTAATTTTATATAATAAAAGTATATTTAATAGAATAAAATATTAATAAAGACATTTTTAAACAAATAATAGAATAATACTAAAAACATGATAATTAATATTAATATTAAAAAAAAAAAAAAATCAATGCCATAAAGATATAAACACTGAGAATTATTTGGTGATGTTATAGAGTGAACTCAATTACTGTTAAGTTGAAATGGGTAGGTGGTAAATCAATTCAACATTGTGATTAAGAGAATATCTTAAATAAGTGATTTCTTAGTTTCACAATACATAGTTTAAAATAATACTAGTTTATTTTCTGCATATATACAAGGATAATAATATTGATTCTTTTATATATCATTAACAATGTAAGATAACATGAGTTGTGATTGATATTTATTTTTTCGTTTATATGTACTTGTTTTTCAGATTCACATTTAAATTTGAATATGTAGAGAACTCTATCGAATATAATTAAATTATAACAAATAGAAAATAACATGAGTTGCGATACCAAATATTTGTCGTTTTGTTTATATATACGTGTTTTTAAGGTTTATTTTTAAATCCGTGTACATAGAGAACTTTATCAAATATAATACAATTATAACAAATAGAAAATAACATGAGTTGTGTACGTTTCTTTAATGTTCATGTTTAAATTCGTATACGTATAGTACTCTATCGAATATAACACAATTATAACAAATAAAAAAAATAAAAAGAACGTTGTCTACAAAGAAATTCATTAACCATGTAAGACAACATGAAATATATTGTCAAATATTATAACGATTCGATTATACACATGTTTTTTGTATTATATTAGAGGTGTGTTATTAAATATAATTTAGTTTTTAGTTTATATTGATGTGGTTGACTTCAGCTTTACCTACAAATTCTTATTTATGCGAGTAAACAAATAATACATTTTTTGATTTTTTTTTTTGGGTAAACTATTACTTATAAATAAAATTATGTAGATATTGTATATGTAAAGATATAAAAGAAAAAACGTAGAACGTAGAACATAAAATGAAAAATATATTATATAACGGTCTTTTTAAAATAAATTTGAAATTTATGTCTTTTTTTTTTTCTTCGCAGTTATATGTTTTATTTAGTTACAAAGAAAAAACAAAAACAAAAAATCCGTATTTTATTTTATTAAAACTATAGTCTCATAATAAAACATATATAAAAAACCGATTATAATAAATAATATTTATGAAAAAAAGTTTAATATGATATTGAATATATTTTAGGTTTTTTTTTTATTTCATTCTTTTAAAAGTCTAGTCTCGTGTTAAAAGTATAAAAAATCAATTTTAATGAATAATTTTTGTGAAGAAAAATTTAATACATTGAATATATTTTAGAATCACAGTAATGTTGTCAAAAAAATATTTTTTGAATATTATATTAAAGTTAAAAGGTTAAAATTGAATTTAAAAATGAAAATAGATAATAATGATGTTATAAGATATCATCATTTTGATCTAAGAGTTTAAATTTAATTTTGAAACTCATCTAATGATGTAGACTGCACCATGTGGCTTTTAATGTATATGTTTTAGTATATATTATTATAGATTATAGATTATAGATATGTATCGTACATGACTTATGTCTTAGAGCATTCAGAATGGCTTGTTGTGGTGTCCGTTCTCCTTTTACAACGAACCAAACCCCTCGTTATTACTCCGTATTGGTTTGTTGTGGGGTTCAATGATTTTGTAAAAAGTTGTCAATGTTTTTTTTCTTTTTTTCTTACAACGGCCAAAAAACATGAAATAAAAAGAAAATAAAAAAATTTAAACTCCAACGGTTATGCAATGACTATATTTGTTTTTTTTTTGTTTTTCTTTTACATCTTCTATAAATAATCTACCAAAAAACTTATTTTTTAAACAAACATACAACATTTAACTCTTCATTTAACGCAACACACAAAATTGAGTTCACTATCTTCAACCGATCATGATGTTACGGATTCATCATCGTCTGAATACGATATGGTCGAATTTCTACTTATGGCAGAACAAGTTATTACACAAATGGAAATGGATGAAAATGAAGCAGAAAGTTCACGTCGACGTGCAAAAAAAGAAGAGGCGATATAAAGCATGCAACTTTACAAGATGAATAAGTTGAGAAGAGTTATGTATGGAGGTACCATATTGCACAATATGATTGTTGAAGACAACGGACGTGCGATTTATGAGGCCAATGAATGGTATGGTCATCCGGTTACGGGTGTTAACCGACCTTATAACGAGAGAGTGAATGAACGTATGTGGATTAACGAAGAGATGAGAGATAAGGATACACACGTCAGACTCCGTGATGATCTTGTGCGGCAATTTCGACACTTAGGGATAACTATCGACAACGTTAGCTATTTTATTTAATGCATTTGTATTTTATTTTAAATATTATATTGTAACTTTATTATTATTATTAATAAAATGTTATTTTTATTCTATTTAAATGTTTTAAAAAAAAATCATAGGACCCACAACAACCGTTATTACTCCACCAAAATTCTACCACATCCACAACTATAGTTATCATTCTATGTTCTCTTATACTATAACATGTCCAAAATAATCGAACTTTTCAATATAAACTCAAAATATTATAGATGAATTAACACCTCTCGTAATATTTTAGACATTTATAACCTATCAATATCTTGAATTTCGATGAAACTTAACTATAAACTTAACTATACTCTAAAGGAGTCATCAAATTATGAATATTCAATTTATTTGAATCTTATTTTAGATGCTTATTGTCATTTTAGTGTGCACAAATTCGACTCATAATTCTTTTAGTGTGAATAATATTTTGATTATACAAGTGTTTGGAGGTCATATAATTTGCAACCAGTTGAGGGTTGGGACAATACAATATTCAACTAGGAAAGTCTAAAAAGTTATTGATCATTATCAACACTTAAATGTATAATAATCATTGAATCACTTTAGTAAGTAAACCTTCAATAATTAAAGCTCAAGTGAGCAACCTTAGAGAAACACATTTAAAGCGACAACATTTACCATAATCTTTACTAAGGGTAATATCGTAAGGAGGCATGACCTCGATAAATAAACATATATAAAATATATAAAGGGGAGTTCAAATAGAAACAATTTGATATATAGGGATTATAGTAACCACCTTTTAACTATTCATTTAAAACTCATTTTAAATTAATAATTAACTTTAAATTAACCAATCTAGAGTATAACTAAGTTTTAGAAAAAACTAAATTACACCATTGAAAAAAACATTTAATTATTTTTCCAACGAACACCCACTTGATATATTTTTTTAGACAATTTTCTTTTTTTTTTGGGTTTCATAGATGAATATATATATATATATATATGCATACACAACTGAATATACTTTTATTTCACCGATGTATGAACTAGTTAGTGACTTACATTCTAACCATATATTAACTAGTAAATACATATGTATATACGATGGTATTAATCATTGCATACAATGCAATTTTTCAATTTTTTTAGAGTTTGTGGTATATACACCAATGTATAATATATATATATATATATAAGAAAAAGTCATCAAAATTTAAAATGTTTGTATTTTTTCAAAAGAGAATTAAATACCCGTTTTAACAATATATTTTTATTTTGTAAAATTTTATAATATAAAAAATATTCAATTTTGAAAATAAAATGAGTTTTGTTAAATGATTGCTTAACTATTGATTCATAAATATTTAAAGATTTTTATTTAAAACCAACTCATATAAAAATAATATTAATTTACTTACCTCGGACATACAAAGTCTAACCAAAGTATATTGTTAGAGTTTTCTTTATTTGATCGCCCAATACAAAGTTAAATATTATATTGTCTTCTAAACTAGAGAATGAACCTGATACAAGTTTTGTATCGAACCACAATCATATCATTTGGTATTAGTTTTATAGAAGAAATTCTAATAATGCACCGTATATAACCGATACTAAAATGATACCATTATACTTTTGCTCACTATTCGACTAATCTCACACCGAAACGATATATTACAGGTAATACCTTTCCATTATCTTAAACCTTAAGAACACTTTGAATAATTACACTAATTTCCCCTTTATCACTCCTCATGGATCCAAACCCTAGAATCTTCCCGCCACACCACTACCACCACCACACAACCACCACTCCTCCGACCAACATCCAACCACCACCACCACCACCACCACCAGACCTCCAAACAACTCTCTCAACCCTAAAACACCTAATCCACCAATCCAAATCCACCATCACCACCCTCACCACCATCCTCCCACCCACCCCACCTACCCCCACCACCGCCACGTGTCCATTCAACCACCACCACCACCTTCCTCCACCCTCCCTCTTCCACCACCACCTAACCTGCCCGAACTCCCCTGCCCGAATCAATCTAACAAACTTTCATCATTCAAATTTTTTCTACCGAAATTGCCCCTCAGCTGTCACTTTCCCAAATCATAACCAAATCCAAAACAATAACATTACTTTACCTAATGTTTTATTAACCGATTCCGTTATCGAAACCGATAATATATACGAAAAACTTTATTTACTTCCATCAGAATATTTTAATGTTAGAATAGAAATTAGTAAATGGAATGATTTTCCTTGGTTTTATTCGTTTTCCGTTATTCGTTCTATTATACATTGTTACATTAACATTCCTAGTAAGAAAAGTTTAACTGAATGGATTATAACGAATTCGTGTTTTTACGGTGTTGTCATTGATACGTTTGTTGCAGATCATATATTTTCGTTAGTAAGGGTTTGTTTGAAAGGTATAGCTAGAGAAGCTATTGGTTATTTAGATTCGGGTTCGGTTTCGGAATCTGGTGAAAGTAGTTTTAGGTGTCCTGTATTGGTGGAAGTGTTTAGTTGGTTAGGTGTACAGCTTGGGGTGTTGTATGGGGACGTAAACGGGAAGTTGTTTGCGATTAGTATTTTGAAGCAGGTGTTATTGGTTGGTTTATCGGATTGTTTGTTTTCGTTTGATGAGGTTAATGGGAAGACGGTGAAGGAGAAAGATGGAACGGAAAAGGGGACGGTTTTGGCTTCTCAGGTGGAAGAAGCTGTTGCTGCGTTACGTGATAGGTTTGTGTTGGAAACGAGAATTAGAGCGTTACGTGGTTCGCGATTTGTTCCTGCTTATCAAAGGTATTTAGCTGTTTTCGTTTTATATTTACTCGAAATACTTTTTGTATTGTTGGTAAGTTTTTTAAATATGTGCGCAAATGTTTGATTAGTTTAATTTTACTGCAGAGTGCAAGAGCATGACTATTTATCAAAGCAAGCAAACGAGGAGCGTAGTAAACGTTCAGATTATAAACCTATAATCGAACATGATGGCGTGCTTTGGCATAGGGGAGGTAATCAGGTAATTCAGTTGCATTACTTTTGTAACAAATGACGTTTTTGTCCCTTATTGTAGACACTTCATTTGCTGTATATCTCAACAACCATGTCACTATATAAAACGTAGTTTAAGAAAAGTATAATTGCTGCAACTTATATTTAATAGAATGACAGTGTTACCCTTTTGTGATGTTAATTTCTGTTAGGGGTAAAATGGGAAAGTTAGTCTGCTATATGTATTTATATCTAGGAGTGAATAGTTATTTCGGGACAATTAAGATAATGAGGTGGACAATAAATCTGCCTAGAAGTGTAATGGTCACACCTTTTGCTTACTTTTATCTCGGTATTTTTGGTTTTGTAGGATGGAAATAAAAATAAGTCACGAGAAGAATTGTTAGCGGAAGAAAGGGATTATAAAAGGCGTAGAATGTCATACCGTGGCAAGAAAATGAAAAGAAGCACAACTCAGGTGAGCAACTTATTGTTTCAACACATAAGCTTGTTAATTTGTGTTAATTTTTTTATTTTATAATTTTTATTCTGTTAAAGGTTATGAGGGATATAATTGATGAATATATGGAAGAAATTAAGCACGCCAACCTTGCATCAGAACCTTCTGCAAAAAGTGATATAGATGCAAATAATGAAAAAAGGACAATAACACACAACTCGTATAAATCAAACAAAATGGTTCCACAAAGTCATCTGAAAGAGGCTGTTTCTGATATCAGTACGAGATCTACAGGATCCGAAGATGAGATTAAAGATAAAAGACGTGATGGACATAGAGGTAGTAGCCGATCTTATGATCATGAACATCAAGATGAGCAGAAACGCTCCAGAAGATACCATTTCTCAAGCCCGGACAGAGGTCATAGTAGGTCACGTGATAAATACAAAAGGAGCAAACACGATGATAAGAGATCATCTTCTTCTGTATCAACAGAATTTGAGGACAGATATGATCCTTCTAAATCTCGTAACATGGATGACGATGATCTCTAATTTGACCAATTTGGTTAGTCTTCAAACCTTTAGTTATTTTATTTATTTAATTTTAATGGTAATAAGCAAGGGTTAATTTGAAATTGTGACCGTTTCACCAAATTTGCAGTAGGAAGTTATTCCGGCTTCAGAAGTTTATCGAAATCTGTATCCACATTGTATCCTTTGCAGTTTACTGATGCCTTATACAAATTATCTTTTCATTCGATATAAGATCGTGTTTTTCTACTTTATTTTGTCCCTTATGAATATCCATTGGCTGTCAAAGATGTCATTCATGTCTTAACAGGTTAGTGGTGGAAAAATCGATTGCTTGGGCGGGTGGGTAACGGGTCGAAACAGTTTTTTTTGGTGGACCTAGTATTCTGTTTTTTTATCATTGACGAGCGTGTTAAATACCCGAATTTGATTACAAAAACTATATTATTTCAACCATAACCTACTTTTTTGAATATTGTATGCATAAAAACGTCAAAGTACACTTTTTGTCTATTTTCAACCCGTTTACGTTTTCACTTACTTTCTAATCTTTTATATTACTCGTTTAAGATAAAAGTATAACCTGCATTGACCCATTTTTAAGCCAATGGATCAAAATTGCCAAATCGAGCTAGTACTAGACCAAACTATTAAAAGTTAAGCTGTGGCGCTCCCTTGTTTTATCTGTCCCCAACCGTAAGTCTAGTTTTATTTTTAATATTTGTTTCTGACTTTTCTAAAGTTTGTGCATAAAAGGTATAATAGTTCAGTGGCTCTTTGATGGACGGGTTCCGTGTTTATCAGTCATTCTCATAAAATGCGGATTATATTTATATTTTTTTAAGTTTTGCATTAAAATTCTGTTCCTGCGTTTGCTTCTTGCATGTATTTTTTTTTTCTTCTTTTCTTATATTATCTTCACGTATACCGTTCCAGCTTCCTGTAAGGTTAAACGAATTCTACTATTATTCGACTTTTGCAGGTGAAAATGATTTGGCTTGTGCTCCAAGAAACATATAACATTCAACAACAAGATGATCGGCTTTGTAAGCTTTTGAATGTTATCTTTCTGTGTAATTGCCCTTTTTATAGTAGATGGATTGTTTGTTAGGGATTTTGTTTTCTTATCGATTTTGGATGGTTGTAATTTAAAGCTACTTACTAAAGTTGCTTACAGTTCCTTTTTAACTCAAATAACATCGGTAAATTGCATTAATTTATTACTTTTACTATGGTGTGGGGAAACTCGTATTCTATAGGTTTTGCAAAACTCATATCGCTTGAACAAACATCTAAAAACACTATAAACAGATACCCAATTCCTATACCCTTCAAACATATATATTCTAATCTTTTAAATCTTATCATTTTACTTGAACTGATAGTTTATTAGGGATTCTATTTCTTATCGATTTTGGATTGGCTGCAGTTTCAACTTATTTCATGAGTCGATTTGGGTCGTGTTTGTTTTAAACATGTCATATAAAGATAATTTTGCTAAAAAGTGAACATGTCTGCTCAAAGTTCTTTTCTAATCAATACAACCTCAAAAATAATGTTATCCGTTCATCAATATTAAACCGAAGAATAAAAATGAAAATGAGTCGATTTGGATTGTGCTTATCTACAGACTTCCGTTAAAAGAAAGCATTAGTATTAAACAGAAGCATAAAAATGAAAATTTTGATGTTGCAAATTGTAACTGATAATTATTGTAGAAGTATATGCATCATGAAAACATTACAAGAGCTCGAGTAGCTAGCAGATATTCATCGGCGGCACCCTTTTCATCGTTTTGATATATGGTAAATAAATGACAAAAGTTTTTTAGTTCTACACATTGATTCAAGTTATAAAAACAAGAATCTCTGCAATGCAATCAGTTGATTTTATACATAAAATGCATGACTGTTACATACACACGCTCTCCATAAACCATTTCCGCTACTTACCAACAAATACACAACCAAGGACTTCTTTCTTACCAACACTAAAACATGAGCTCTCTTCCATCTTCAGTTATGTGTGAATGAGACGAGGCGTTATCATTTTCATGTATGGTTTTCTCCACTACTTCGAGTTAGATATAAGCCCGAGATTTCTTTACACGACTAATCCTTTGTAACCCACCTACGTCCATGAACCTGATACCCACCATAGATCGGATCATTGCTGCTCTCACCACCACTTTCTGCACTTGTATAACTTGCTTTCCGGCGATGCCTCTTTTTCTTAGCGACACCACTATCACTAAAGCTTCCGTTTAAAAGGGGATCATCGATTCCACGTATCACCCTCTTTGTTGGTGAAATGTTAATGCAACTGTCGTCTTTGGTTTTTCTATCTTTGCCGCTCTTTATGTTTTGGGAGATCTTATGAATTTTTTGATTAAATCTCGTGAACCCCTTCTCTACAGGCTCTACAGCTTGAGTCATTGTGAATTTCAAATCATTAACAATCTGTAACGAGGAGCATGATAAAATACGTTATATATACGCTAACAATCTGCAAAGATATAGAAAAAGCTTACGTATTCGCCGCCACCGACAAAAACATCACGGACACTTTCTCTTATGGCTGTTTTACTCCTGACATCATCGTCAGGTTGCGGTAGACGTAGTTTTGTAGGGCGTTCACTATCCCTAACCTCGTCAGGGTCAACAGGACAGTCGGTAGATGCATAGTCTCCAAGAACCGAAACATTTCCTCTAAAAAGGTCTCCCATTAACTCGTATGGTTTCGAAGGGAACACATATAGGTGAACCACAGAAGCAATGCCCATCTGTTCTGAATTAATACAAACACTTGTTAAGCTAACCGAGTTACGGCTAACCAATAAGAATCTGATGTAAGAAAATTACCTCGATGCAAATAATGAAGTCCTGTATACTTGATTTGAACTGTAATGTCTGCGCTATCGGACTTCTGACTAACCCAAAGGAATAGAGAAGGGCGATAGCCACACCTTGCCACCACGTCAAAAATACAATCGACTTAAATGTTAAAAACTTAGCCAATGGGTGAATATGAGACAGCTCGTCCGCTGTAATCTCGTAGAACATAACTAAGCAATAGAGTGCCCATGACTGACTGAAATTTAAAACAACCGCCATGTAAGGGTACCTATACGTTTAAACAAATTCAAAAAAAGTAATGTCAGTAAACTATCTAGTCTATACGAGACGTTAAATATCGAAGATATTGCAGTTGGGCATCTTACCCGCATCCCCATTTGAAGTCTCCTTCGCAATATACATCAAAGGCTTCAAGAATCACTGCAAGAAGAGCTGTAACAGCTTTTATAATCATCTGTTAAAAAAAAAAAACAGCATTTTTCATCGACAACGAAAAATAAATTTGGTGAACGTTTGGTTTGCATCTCAAATGAGAAAACTTACATACTGTACAATACCAATTTTGATGATTAGGTAAACCCGCTGACCCAATCGCCATGGTTTTAAGAAAATATTCATGGGAAATATATGCTTAACGGTTCCAGGTTCATGACTTTGTTCTAATAGAGGGGTTTTTGGTCCCGCACGTCCTTCTCTCTCTAAGAACTCGATTGTCCTGTTCTCACCTCCTTGCAAAAACAAATACAAAAAAATCGTTACCTCAAATACAAAAATATATAACCCATAAAAAATAAGGACCGAAAGATAAAATAAGAAAAAACATACCCAAACATGCGACAAGATATCTACCAAAGCAATACATTGCAAAAGCTTCATAGCAATCTCGCAGAATCCCAATATCGACTGTAACTGATGGATACAACAATGACACAAACTGAAAAACAAAGGTGTAGCTATAGTAAATATAACTACGATCTTAATATATAAAATAAGAAGATTTTATAAAATGGACAGCATTTAACCAACTAAAAATATTATTTTTGACAAAAATATTCATCAAAGTGATTTAACTTGATCATAAATTATATGCAATGTATTGCAAAACTAAAATAAGTACCCACACGGTCTTCCTCTTTTTTTTTTAAGTTTAACAGAGAAGAGTATGAAAATGTATCAAACATTACTCCGAATTCTATTTCAAATGTACCAAACTTATATGCGCCTATTATATGTATTCAACTTTCAAAATTGCGATTGAATTAGTATATATCCAACCTATAAAAAACTTGTAAACAAGTGACGTGGCACCTCGTGGTAACTTATATGGATGGCACCTATATCCCGATACATACAATAGCCATTTTTACACACAATAGACGCATTTTAAGTTGGATATATACAATAGATTTTGGAGTAAAACTAATTTAAAAATAGATAAATGTTTAGAAATGCATCAAAATTTACCCTTAAATCTATAGACTCCAACTTTAAACGGTATTTAACTTTCATATATCACTATTTTATTTATCATGGCATAGGTGGATTCCATATAAGTTGCAACGTTAGTGCCAGGACATCACATGTTTGCAAGTTTTTAACTGATCAGATACATACAATAAGGATATTTGAAAGTAAATAAAAATATTTCTAAACATTTTCCCATTTCAAATTGGCTCGAAGAAACAACGTTTCCATCGAATTTTTCTTACCGATTCAACTGCGTAACAAGGTGCCATGATTATAATGCCAAACAAAAACTTCTGTTCCTGTTAACCAAATAAAAATAATCAAACATCAGTTACAAATTAATAATTAAATAATCATTTATGGGTAACCGGACTTAAGTACAATATTATTATACGTGTCTGAATATATTAAACATATCCCGGGCTATATTTAACAATATCGATAAATAAATATACCTCGGGATTCTTGTAAGCAGAGAGGTGTTCGAGCAACAAGTAAATCGAAAGGGTAACACTGATAAAAACAAAAACAGCAGCAACTAAAGTTGGCCATGTATAATTAACAGAATCTGCTAATCCCAAGATGTTCATCAGCATCAAAGATAACGAACGAACCCTAACCCCTGGAACCTAGTCAATTGTGTTTGTGTTTGTGTTTGTGTTTGTTTTTGTTTTTAGTCAAAATGGTGTTTTTTGGTTTTTTTTTTTTTTTTTTTTTTTTTACTATTTTTATTTAATAAGTGGAATTAGATGACTTACATGTCACTCTAACAACTACAAAGTATATTCCTTCAAATAAAGCATTTTTATTAAAGTTAATTAGTTAATTGGTTTATGTGTGTTTTTTTTTATCCATTTGTTTTTTTTATTTTCAATTTTTTAAATTACTTTTACGGTTTATTATTGTTATGGAACCGGTCATTTTAGGTTTATGATTGTTACAAGGTTGATTCGTGTGATTTGTTCTATTTGGGGTTTTAATTGGATGAACTGAAAGTTGTGTGAACACTTACAGATTAAAATATTTCGGTGATATATTTGAAATTTATGATCGGATAAGGCTCCGTAATTTTAAATAGATGAAAGTGACGAATTTTGTGTAGAATGAATTTGCAACACACCAGTTTCTCTTAACCAACAAATGTGGAGTTGTGGACGGTTTTATAAAACTGCATAATGTAGTTTTATTAACCATAATATGGGTCAAAACCGAATTCAATATCTAGGGTCAAAAACGGATTAAACTAATTTTTAGGACATTTTTAATATAACAATATTAATGTGAAAAGAAAAAAAAAATCAACTCGACATCAGCAAGGGGCTCTGCCCCTTAGACCCCGATATAGGGGTCGTTGCCCCCGAACCACTGATATACACATTTTATATGCTATATTCGGTTGTTTTTCATATTAACACATGATGAATATTATAGAATTTTGCATTTAACCGTGTGAAAAGTGTTTTATTCACGTGACATGTTAATATGATAGGGAAGTGGAAGATTGGTCGAGAAACGCAAGTGAAAAGACGTAAAATGGTGAAACTGGCAGCTAGTGTAACGCAGTTAGTAGGGAGATGCAGCGCAGTCAGTCAACAAAAGGTCAAACGTGCAAGAAACTTCTAGAAATCGTATTGCGGCGCAGTAAAGTAGCAAGGTGTGGCGCAGCGTGGAATTTGAATTGGTATCAAATTAGGAAAGATGTCAGTGCGGCGCATTAGGATGCTTGTGCGGCGTAGTATGGTGTTTTATGGCAATCCGAATTTCTTCCTATAAATAAAAACCGAAACTTCACAACAATTATTCAGCTTTTTGCATTCGATTTTGGAGTTCGACATTCGGTTTGAGAGCTGTAAGGAGAGTTTGAAGCTTAGTTTTGAAGTCTTATCTTCAACATTAACGTTTTACGCAATTCTTACATTACTTAATCGAATTATTGGTATTATGTCTACTTCTTTTCTATTTGTTTACCTTATTATGAACATGAGTAGCTAATAACTTTACCATTTGTTTGGTAATGGACATTTTGTGATGATTTAGCTTATTATGATTGAGTGTTTTTAGATTTTTAAGTTTAATCAAAGAACTTTTATTGTTTACGTCTTAAATAATGTTCAAAGTTATTTATATTCAATTTGTTAGTTGATATTCTAGGTATTCGAGAGGAATGTAGAGCTATATTAGTTAATTGAATGAAACTAATCAATCGGTCTTTAATTGGTTTAAAATTGTTAATATTCGAGAGGAATTAGTAATAGTAACTTAGATAATTAGACTAAAACGAGAAAACTAATTAATAATTACAAGAGATTGGATTAGAAAACTAGAGAAACTATTCGAGAGGAATCTTTATAAGATTAAATCATAAAACATCGGCTTGTTTCTTAACGTTTAGTTATCTAGGACTTTTTACTGCATTCGATTGGAACGGTAGAGTTTGAAATAAATAAAGTTAATTAGGTATTCGAGAGGAACTTAATTATACATTAGAAGTTAAAAATAAACATTCAATTACGTAAGTTAAATTAGATCATTAGTGAAGTTATCAAACGAGTGTATTCTGCTTAATTGATAACAACATGGACGATATATGTAATTTTTAAATACAACAAGCTCCGGAACTAACTTAGGTTACACACTCAACCATTCAACCTCCTTTATGCTATTCAATTATTACTCTATATAAAACTCAGTGTAATCCGTTATACCAAAACTAAACCGAAACCAAACTATAAAGTTTGATCGTTTTCTATTCCCGTTCAATTTCGATATAGTCAAGTACAATCAACATTTTGGCTTCTATATAACAAACAAAAACTAGATCACTCCATACTGTTTCAAAATCACAATAAAAAAAGGACTCTTTCTGCAACAAACTAAAGTTCAAGGGCCTTAAATGCCATTTCTCATAACCATTTTCTCTGCCACGTGTCCTTTTCCTCCTATAAAAACACACCCAAAAAAAAGCAGACATTCTCTTTTTCTTTTTCCTTCCAAAATTTTCCGACAACCGTCACCGACACCGACACGGCGGATCACGACGGATCACCGGAGACAATGAAACTTTTACCGGAAAACAAACTGGAAACAAAGACAAAATCAAGTAATGACGAAATTAAAAAACAAAAAACAAACAAGAGGGAAATGTTGTTAGGGTTAGGGTTTTGGATGCAAGGATTTCGATGTTTTCCATGGACAGGTGTTAATTTCTTTCTAAAAGATGGTCTTTGTTTGGATCCATCTACGATGCAAATTCTCCAGAATTCCGCGAATTTGCCCATGGTTGCGAAACCGGTGTATGGACTTGTTTCGGATTCGTTTTATTTGTTTGGGCAACATCGGGTTCCGTATATCGCCATTGGAGGTATATTTCATTGGTTTCGTTTCATTGTTAACGCGTTTTGTTATTGTATATATCTGACTTTCAAATGTACGTTTTATATTAGAATTTTAAATATTAGTGTTTGATGTATTTTTGTTACGTGGAATAGAAAACAAAAAGTTGATTAAACGGGAAAAGTTGGTTACATTTTAAAAGGATAAGGGTGCGTTTAGTTGTAGAAAACTATGAGTGTTTTCTAGAAAATTTTTATATACAACATAAAAAACTGGAAACCATGTTAAATATGATTTTTCAAAAACCATTTTCCATGAAAACAGAAAACTCAGTTTTCTAATTTATAACTTATACTCTAGAAAACTCACTTTTATAGTTTTCTAACTATTTCCCATTTTAGGAATGGAAAACTCCTTATGTTTTTCACTTAACAACTAAACGCGTTTCCAAAATTTTCAAGGGTTTTCTAGAGAATAAAAAAAAACCCTTTTCATTTTCTTGAAATTTGAAAATGGAAAATTAGAAACATTTTTTATAAACGCAACCTAAGTATCTGGAACGGGGTCTAAATACCACTAGTGTATGTATCTGACCAATTAAGCGACTTGCAAACATGTGGTGTATCTTTGAATAACAATACTGATATTTGAAAGTTAGATACATATTCATTTTAAGTTGGATACATAGAATAGATTTTAGCATATAGTTGTATACAGTTTTAAATACTTATACCAATTTTGAAATAGTCTATTATGCTTTTTGCAAATTAAAAACTGGTTTCGTTTTGAAGTCTTCATAAAAAACCTGTAATTTAAAAACATATATATGTAAAGCATTGTGAATGGTAGGATGTTAGTATATTCCGTTTTTGATATGTATTAGGTTTGCCATGAAATTTGGTTTTAGTTGGTTGACCGGTAGAAAATGTGCATGATTTTTAAGCAACTATTAATCTTTGCATTCAAAATTTCGTAAAAGTTTGTTACGATTTATGTGATCGTGGAATTTAGTTATATAATTGATGAATCTTTTTGTTGAAATAACGGAAAAACGCAAATCTTAATTGACTACTTTTTTTATAGTATTCCTCTGTTACATACTGTAATATTTTACAGAATTAACTTGTATGGAAATTTCATTCTTAAATGAGTGAATTGAGATTGAGTTTTATCTCTAACGGGTCAAGCATAGGGTCGAAATTCTCTCGATTTATGTTTAGTGAATGAAAGAACTCCTAATCATTTTATCTACAGAGATTTTGTAGTTTTTGAAATGATATAATTTGTGTAAATCATAATTTTGAAAAAATTGAGTATAACCCATTTTGACCCGTTTTCATTTTTGGACCAGTTTTTTATGCTTGACCCGTTGGAGATTAAACTCAAACTCAATCGACTTGTTCACAAGTAAATAGGTGGAAATTGCGACATCTATCTAAATAGAATGAGATTATAGCAACCTTCTTAAGTTTACATAAATTCGGTTTTGGTGCGATTTATTTTGTCATATATTAACCGACTTTATTCTGGTTATCTTTTGCAGCTTTATTACAAGCAATATCTTGGTTTGCAATTGCATCGTTACCTTCTTCAACAATCTCGTTCTTCACAATCACCGTTTTTCTCCTTCTCGGAAACCTTGGTGCGTCTATAGTCGAAGTTGCAAACGATGCCGTAGTTGCAGAATGTGGAAAAGAACCCAATAACAAATCTGATCTCCAATCATTCGGGTGGGTGGCTGGATCAATTGGCGGTGTTTTAGGAAACCTTTCAGGTGGGATTTCCATTGATCGGTTTTCCCCTCAGACAATGTTCTTGTTCTTCGGAATCCTGCTAACTCTTCAGTTCTTCGTCACCATTTCCGTAAGTGAGAAATCACTCAACTTACCAAAGAACCAGTCTATCCATCATGGTATTAAGAGCCAGTTTTCAGAACTTTTGCTGGTTCTAAAAAAGCCCGATATCTATCGTCCAATTTTATGGTTTTCTGCGTCTTACGCCATAATTCCCGCTTTAACTAGCACCATGTTCTTTTACCAAACTCAACATCTAAAGATCGAATCATCAATTCTAGGAATTTCAAAAGTATTTGGTCAAGTGGCTATGTTATCATGGGGTGTTGTATATAACCGACACTTAAAATCCATCCCACCACGAAAACTAATTTCATCAATCAAAGGAACAATGGCAGTCTTAATGTTATCAGATGCGTTATTCGTGAACGGGTTTTATCGAACAATGGGAATACCAGACACCGTCTACATCTTGTTTGTGTCTAGCTTTCTCGAGGTTTTATATTTTTTCAAGATTCTACCGTTTAGTGTTTTGATGGCGAAACTTTGTCCACCGGGTTGTGAAGGATCTCTTATGGCATTTGTTATGTCCACTATTTCATTGGCGTTTATTATTAGTGGATACTTCGGGGTTGCTCTTGCTTCATATGTAGAAGTCACAGAAACTAATTTTTCTGGTTTACGAAAAGGCCTTATAATTCAAGCCGCGTGTACCGTTTTACCTCTTTTCTGGTCTTCGTTTATTCCAGAAAGCCCGAAAGCTGAATCCGAAAAGAAAGAAATGTAAGAAGAGAGGCTTGCTGCGGAAATAAGATAGGAAAAAAAAGCATATTAACATTTGTTCATTGATATTATAGTTCATTTAGTTCTTTGTGTATATTACATATAGATAGATACGGATTTTCAAGACGATACATTTGATGATGTTACTTGATTTTTACATACAAATCTATTACTAGAATGAAACAAGTACGTTGCAAGCATACTTTATTTTGCGTCACTAGAGTCGTTGAATCTGTGAAACATGATACATTTTACTTAAATGGGTACGAAAACAGTACCTTGCATAAAACGACACATACAAAGGATAGAACAGACGTTAAGAACCACAAAACATCGATACATTAGTAAAACACATAAAGATAAGTCACATAAAAGGAAACATAGCAATAAACAGCCCGAGTCAGCTAGAGGCTGAACAAGGTAACAAACAGAAACAAGTTTCCCGAATTGTAACAACAAAACCTACCCTACAGACACAAACATAGCAGTGTTTTAAACTTCAAACACGACCATCCCACAAGCAGTCGGCGCCATTTCCATCAGATGTCAAGAGACGATGGATGTCTTGAGGAGGGTTCAACCCCAATGAAGAAGCCCGATTCCAACGATCCATTCTTTTCATCCCAAGACATGGACCATACGCCATGTTCATGTCAAATTGCCTCAACACCTCTTCATTTGCATCATAATTCTCTGTCGATACACAAACAATAACACTTCATATCAGAAAAACAACATTATTTTATTATATAAAAAAGGCAAATGGCATAACAAGGTATTTTGGCCGTATTTCAATCTAGTCGAAAATTTATTTTCTCATGCCAAAAAGGACTTGATTTTCAAAAACTTTTGGTTTAGAACTGGTTTCATGTTCAACATCATGAAAAAGGCAACATTCTTCAAGGTTACCAACATGTTATCTCATTTTTTTGGAGCGCTAAAACACTTTATAATAAGCTAAAATGTAACATGTATCCAAACACATAAAAACCCAAAAGCTCTACAAATAAAAACGTAAAACAGAGTTTTAAATGTTTGGGTAAAACTGTGTTTCTTTTCTACGGAACTAACCACCAGATGCTTACTTTAAACGCACTTTTAAAATACGCAATCTCAAAACCGCATTACTCTAAACACTTCACACTATGAAATCAATATCATGATTAGTAAACTAAAAACTACTCGACTACAATAAAACACTATAATCTCTCATTTCTCATTTTCTATTTCAAATCAATTTCGCTCGAATAAAAGTAATTATAAACATCAAATCCACAACTCTAAATCAACAACAATTCATCATCACAACAATTTGTCCTAATTTCAAACTTACAAAACCCTAACTCAACAAAAATATCCCAAAATCAAATTTTTTTTTTTGTTTCTAAATAAGAGTGTGATCTAGTCACCTTGGAGATCAGGGGAGCCATGGGAGATGAGAGCAGGCGGTTGCGCAGCATTCGATCCGAAACTGGCAGAGTTTTTCGATTTCGATTGCGGTTTCGATTTAGTTGAAGAAGGTTTACTGATTCCTGCGTTTTTCTTTGATTGTTTATAGAATCCTTTCATGTTTGTTGATGATGCCATTTTTTATTGATATTTTGAAACCCTAATTTTGTTGTTTGGTTTTTACTGTTTTTTGAATTTGAATTTGAATTTGAATAATGGAAAGGGGGAGAGAGTCGGTTTATCTATTTATAAAGGAGATGTTTGACGAATTTAGTTGGTTTATATAAAATGAAAACTCAACTTCAAACAAGATCCGTTAATCAAACAAGCGTAAAAAGAGTTTAGCTACGCATTATTAAGTCTAAAACATTAAATAAAGTTGTAGAAAACATTCTGGAAAATCAGTATTAAAAAGGAGAAAAACAAACTAAGAATTCTTCAAACGAATCGTGACCGAATATTACGAATAACGAACTCCTAGCCTTAATTCCTGCCTCCAAACGTGAATTCCAGCTCCAGAACTTGAGAATGATAAGAGTTTATAAGTTTCTATAATTTTTTATTAGCTTATAAGTTTTTTATTTATTTATTTATTAGATATGACTTTAAATAAGCTATAAACTAGAAAAATAGAATTGAAAGCTAATATCTTCTTCGCTTGTTTCTCATTGTACTCTTTGTGAAACTCAGCCGGATTCTCATGCACATCTTTTTTTCGACTGTCCTTATGTCAGGCAAGTTTGGTTTCAAGTTCGGGGGCATGCTGGCCTTCAGGGTAGCCCTCTATGTCTCACGGATATTGTTGGGTCCATTTTGCCAATAGCTCATCGTCGTTCTTCGGCAAGTGTCATTGCTAAACTGGTTCTTGCTGCTGCCATGTATTTCATATGGCGCGAGAGAAATGAAAGATTATATACGGGGTCCAAAAGAACGGTCAATGTTCTTGTGGCTAATGTTTTGGCGGATGTTCGTTCAAGGCTGGTGTCATGTAGGTTCAAGAGTTCGAAAGCGGCTTTGGATCTGTTGAAGAATTGGAATATTCCGGAGTCTCTTCTACTCTAGGCGATTCCGTTGTTTAGTTTTCTTGTTCTTGTATTGTTAGTATGTAGACAGATGGTTTGTCATCTTGTCTTAGTTTGTTCAAGCTAGTCTTGAGGTTAATGTGGTATTTTAGCCACATTCCATTGTACTTAATTGGTTTTTTGGTGTTAATATAATTTAGCGGGGTAATTTCCCTTATACAAAAAAAAAAAAAGTCGAAATAAACACTCTAATATATTTGATAAATTAGATATAAAAAAATATATCTTAATTAAATGAACAATATAAACAGCGATAAATCTATGACCGAAATTAATAGACATCTAATAATTATTTTATAGACCTTAATAAATAAATATATAAGAAAGAAATATTCGAAATTTATACTACGAAAACACGACATTCAGAGAGTTGAGAGATATCCATAGCTATCTGGGTTATAACTATTCTCTGCATATAGATATAAATGTAATTTTATTTATCATAAGATGGTCATATGGGTGTCAAAGTGTTTCGTTATATGGGTGTCATCTCTCCAAGTTAAGTTAGTCGGCTAATGTGCATTATCCAGATATAGTAGCATAAGGGTGTAATATGATGAGTTATTGTTAGTTATCGTAACAAATGTTGAATTATGATAGTGAAATGTTGACGTGACTTGTCCTATAAAAAAAAATAGAAAATAAACTTGTAAACATGCTTTTAAAGTATAAAAAAGATGTACATGAATTTTCAATCAACATTTTTCAGTATTTAATATACACTTCATTATCAAAAAACATTCAAAAATGATGATAATTCGTAACGAATAGTGTGTATTTTTCATGAGTACTATTAGTAAATTCATCATAAGAAATTGCAATTCTCACTTTCTTTTTTTTGATTGGAAATAAGTTAGAATGCTTAATTCGGGTTAACGATACAAAAAATTTGGGATTAACTTAAGATCATTGGTGGGACGACCGACCCGTACATTTTTTTGTTACTTGTATTGACCCATTACCCAACCCGCTCACTTTGCTACAACAATTTGCACTACATTGCTAGAGTTGAAAGGCAATACTTTTTTGGTATTACATAATCATTTTAGCTTTGAGTTTCAGAGACCAAAGGCCACCCTCTGCACATAATCAGGACGTCTTTTGCTAGGCATCCGAAGCAATCCTGTGATTTGAAGCTCCGTTACAGCTCTGCAAAATCGTGCTCTGTAAAAGACAAGGTTAAGGATTTCAAATCCATCCACAATCATACTATTTTTGTGATACGACAATGGAGCATGAAAAACAATTTTCAGTGAGATGCAAAGCGGAAATAAGATGGTAATCAAGGATACTGAACAGAGGCTTCTGTTATATTCTGAGGTTCAACGGTTTTCTTTCTTTTCTTAGGAGATGGTGAAGCCTTTATCCTCTGCTTCGCTTTAACAGTTTTTTGAAAAACTGTCGCTCTGAAGGATTGATACCAATCATGGAGATTAATAAGATCACCATGCTCCTGGGCAAGGGTATACCTGTAAATTTACCAAGTATGTGAACCGCGAGTAAGATATTAAAAAATGATCACTAGAGGATAACGAGTATAAACAGGTTCTTGTTAACATGCAAAATTTCAAACATTTCTTTTTTTGAATATTTTTCAACTTTTTTTAATAAATAAATAAAGCGACTTACATTAGAGTTGTATCAGGCATCGATGATATCGGAAGATTACTACTTTTGCTGCAGCAACTACCCTTCAAGAAGTTGTGGCATTCTAGCAGATCGAGTTGAATCCTCCTTCTAGGATCTCCTAATAATGCCTAAAAACAAGTAATTTACGAAAAAATTGTAACTTTAAATGGCAACTTGTAAAAAACTGTAGAAATATACAAATTACTAACTTGTTTAGCCGCAATTTCAATTACAAAATCACAATTGTATCTTGACTTACAGATTGCAATTTGTCGACATTCTTGAAGCAAACAATTTCATGGAAAGGAATGCACTCAATGGGCTGCAAATGCTCTCTGATTGATACACAAGCAAAAAAACTCGATGTTGATCAAGCAGCCAATCTTTATTGTTTTCCTTAAGGAAAGGAAATATGAGTTTTGGAATAATTTACGAAATGCAATTACCTTGCCATGGAATTAAGCAGTGCAGCGGCTTTCTCATTTAATGCTTTCGTACCTTTATCCAAATTTCCAGTATTCCGGATTACTTGTCTCCTGTCATATGAATAAAGTTCATGTTTATGTCATAAGTTAATAATAACTGAGCTTCTATCATTTCCGAAAGTAAATATTTCCAGAGCTATAATATTTTCTTATTCCTCTGATTCTTGGATTAACTCGCTAACACAATTATAAAAGCAATATTATTGCAATATTGATTTAGATGGCAAGTTCAAATGAAGTGTTACCTGGATCTGACTGCGGGTTCTTTCAAATTATTATCCTCGAATTTCTCTTGCATCTGAAGCTCCTTTACTTTTGCATGGATCTAGAGTGAAAAAAAGAGTCAAATGGTCAACCAGAGGGAACATTAACACCCTCAAATTTGAAATACGGCAGTAAAATAAAACATGGCATACCTCGTTGACACCATCAGTTTGTTTACTCCACTTCTCAAGTAACTGAAACATAGCAGTGGGCGACAGGTCCCTTGATGATAACAAGACAGTTTACTATCAGAATTATTAATATAAAATTTAAACAAAAAAAGAATATGTATAATGTTTCTTACTTACCTTATCTGGCGAATCGTGTGGCCAATTAAACCACCCTTTTGTGTTTTTAACGATTGCCCATGCATATTGTAATTCCATAAAGGCCTTTGAGTATCGGGTTTTGACTCCAAGTAATCAGAATGCCCTGAGTTGTACAGCTTTGGATTCAGTGCCTCGTGATACAAGTCTAAAAGTGTGGTTTTCTGATTCTTTCCCGCTTCATGCAAGCACTGCAACAAGTTACTTTTTTATAATTTCACTTTATGTACCAATAATCTCATGCAACAGTAATCCCAAAGAACTAAAAATGAAAAGGAAAATGGTTCTCACCAAAACTACCCGGCTCCACAAATTCAACACTTCCTTCATTTTTGATGCTCCGGCTAGACGAACTTCGCTTTTTGGTTCAGAAAGTCTTGCAAGAAGATTAAAAGCATAACTTAGCACACATCATTCTATAGGTTTCCATAGATCACTGACAAAAACATACGACTATCTAAAATACCTTATACAAGATGGAAGATCAAGAGCTTGGGTGGGCCATGCCTCTGTCAACAAAGTAGCTTCCGCGTTCTACGTAGCAGAATAATGTATTCTTAAAATGATATCAATAATGAAAAAACTTAATAAACTCAACAGTCAACAGTGCACACATAATTGGTCGCAAAGGAACTCCTGACTAACCTCGTCATCAAGTAAGCCTTTCACTGTGAAACTTAAGGGCTCCATAAGAAAATGTTGGACGATTGCCATCTGCAGATAAAAACAAATAAAATTATAATTAATAAGCTAGTAAGCAAAAAACGTCAATAGCAACAATGTTTCTAGTCGAACTACCCACCTTTACGGTTCTAACTAAAGAAGTCAAAGTTCCATCCTGTTTCAAAAAGCAGTTTATTATGAAAGCTGCAACTTTGTGACCGAGTAAAAAGCCAGAACACGGTTTCACCAGAACTGCTTCGATTATTGCATCCAATCTATCAGCTGGAGATCCCAAAAAGAATCTGGAGGGAGATAGATGTTGAACTGCTTTCGAAGAAAGTATGTTCTTTGGGGCATCAAGTGTCGTTGCAACTCCAAGTATTAAGATCACTGGGATCTTAATCACCCATTCACTGTTTGAATTCATGGTTATAAGTCATACTTAAAATAATACTCCATATGATTAAATAGTAGATGTGGCAAATTTAACCCGTTTAGTTAAAATTAGTCGACTCAATTCATGTTTTATCTCTAAGTGGTTAAACGAGTCAGATAAGAAGTTACACCTGTAAAGAGACAGGTTGAGAATTTCCTAAGGGCGTGTTTATAATGAATAGAAAACTGAGAAATGTGACCCATTAGTTAAAGCAAAACTAAGAGCTTTGGAAAAAAGTGTTTCGGCACAACCTACCCTGTTTGCAACCCGTACAAAACAATTACCCGTTTTGACCCATTTATTTACTTACTAAATGGGTTAAGGGTATATTTATGAAAAAACTAGAAAATTAGAACAATAAATGGTTTCAGCCAACACGACATGTTTCACGCTTTTAACCCATACAAAAAAATATCCATCTTGACCCGTTACCCAACCCGCTCAGATAGCCACCTTAAGCAAATAGTGAAGTATCCATGTTCTTGGGCTACTGTACCTCAACATGAGTATGAAATCAGAAAGAACAGGTCCATTGCACCTATCCATATCTTCTATAATAACGACCATTGGGCGCTTATCATTCTCTTGCTCCACATACCAAGTTGCTAAAATAGATATATCGGCAGCCTGTTTTTATATAAGGTATAAGAAACACATTAAAAATTAAGATGGGAACATAGAAAAGACGGTTTTTGAATATATGATCAAAATCTTACATCAATGTTACTCTTCAATATCTGCCTTGATAAACTTTTCAAACAGCCTCCGATTCCACTTTTGGTTGTGAAATCAACTGACGAAAGGTTAGCTACATGGCAACCATTGGATTGCAAATGTATACCTAGATCCGCAAACGTCTGTAGATCATCAACAAATTCCATGTTGTCTGCAAATCAGCATTTGGTGATATTTAGTCCTTAGTATTAGTCATAAAAAAAGATAAAAAGAATCGATTTGAGCCATGAGTATTAAACTTAATTTGGCGTGAAAAATACGATTCCAAACCTATTTCCTTTATACATCCCAAAAACATAGACGGGAAATCTTAACAAACTAAGAACTTATAGCACTTAATTTAAAGGAAACTTACTCATTACCACTAAGGCGGTGAAAATTTGTTTAGCTGTAACATCAGTTACAATGGGATACGAACAAGTGGCTTTTTTGATATCGAGTTTCCCACTTGAACAAATTGCATCAAACGATTTATGCACCCAAGAATCTATCTCGTTAAATACATCAACATTGATGTTATGCAAAACATCCTGCATTGCGAAATCAAAATTTCAAATAAATTGGCTGTTTTACCGCCTGTAGAATATTATAATAACGAGAAAGTGATGTTAACCTTGATGGTTGATTCAATTTTCACCCACGCGTTTTGAAAGCTTTTCATTCTCGAGGTTTCTAGCAACTGATCATCCAAAACTTCAGGTTCATCACTAGAAGCTAGCGACGATGATAAATTAACCTTGACTTTTCTATTACTCCTTCCAACTGGTTTTCTAATACGTTGTTGACTAGTAGATGCTTTGTGAAGTACAAAAAACGGCTGCAAAATATAAATAAAAAATCAACAAAAAGTCTTCATTTTATCTGATAATTGCGTTTTCATAACACTGATAAATCATAAAATAGTGTATGACAAACTATCTGGAAAAAAAAAAGTAATCATCTACATTTTGTCAGAGAGAAATCATATTTTGAAAAAGCGAAATGAGAACTTCTTTATAAAAACACAGTTTTGTAAACGCTTTGCGTTTACAAAAAGACGTTTTAAAAAAAAAACATGTCTCAACTCGCTTTTTCAAAATATGATTTCTCTCTAACAAAATGTAGATGATTACTTTTTTTATCCAGATAGTTTGTCAAACACTATTTTATGATTTATCCGTGTTACGAAAACGCGATAATTATAAGATAATCTCCCTCGAAACACACTTTGCATACCATAAATCAGCTAAAAAAAAATTAACACACATTTAATTTGTGCTCCGATTTATATATATCCCACAGAAACACTAAAGTAATATTTAATTAAGATTTTATGAATTGTAAATTGGTATAAACTAATAAAAACCACATTTAATTTAAAATTAAAATAAATAATTAGAAGAGTTAAATAAGGAAGAAGAGTGACCTTAAGATCGTTATCGGAAATATTAGGAAGAGATTCTTCATCGTCTGATGCCATCGATTTGCTGCTGCTGTTAGGGTTCTTCCTTTACTTTTTTTGGCGGGAAAATCAGAAAACGGGGAATGGAGTAAGAAATGTGAGATATATTCAGTTTAGGGGGTGTTTGGATGGTCTTATATACCATTTCGGTTTACGTTTTATAAGCTTAGATTTTTCGGCTTATGTGGCCTTATTACTGTTTGTCATGTTATAATAAATAGTAATAAGTTCGTAAACGTATATATAAGCCGAAAAATCCAAGTTTATAAAACATACGCCGAAATATCAATAAGTCATAGGTCGCTTATATAACCCCGAACAAACACACCCTTACTTTACTAGTCTACATTTTTATAAAGGAGATTTACATCTACGTCCTTACAAAATTTCAATATTACGTCAATATCCTTGTAAAAATCAAAATTACGTTAATATCCTTCTAAAACATGAAAATTTCTCATATATATATCCAAAATAATAAATTAATAATATTTAAATAATTTTAATATTTAAATTATTCATCTAAATATTAATTAAACTTTTTAGTCAAGTATATTAGGTTTAATCAAACATTAACAGATGTACCTCAATTTCATAAACTAGCAATATAGATTTAAAAAATATTGATTTCTATAATTTTGAGCATTAACCAAAATAAAAAGGTTGCAAAACTTACTCGTATTGATTGATTAATGTTTTGTAATATATGTTTAAAACAATTTATTCATTAAATTTAATCTATTCGGTTCATTCGGTATTTGATTATTCATTGACATATTTGTTTAAATAAACATTTGGATTAGTTTTATTGATTTATTCAGTAATTTAGAATATTAAAATGATTTAATTAATATTTAGATGAATAATTTAAATATTAAAATCATTTAAATTTTTTTAATTTATTATTTTGGATATATATGAGAATTTTTCATTTTTTGGAATTATATTAACGTAATTTTGATTTTTATAAGGACATTGACGTAATATTAAAGTTTTATAAGGACGTAGATGTAAATCTCCCTTTTTATAAACCCATTCTTTTATTCTTTATTTTTGATTTTTTATAAACCCGGTTTGACCTTCTAATGAGAATTGAAGCCCTTTACGTGGCGTCTCATCGCTAATATTTGTGTACACTTCATGTCCTATGGTAGTTGCCAAAGCTCCGAGTGAACCCGAATCAGGCCATGGACTTGGGTCTATAATATACCGACTTGTCACGATTGATCACTCACACACAATTGGGTTAGGTAGGCTTGGGGAGATAATCTGAATCGCTATCTAGTGGTAAATACTCTTGTATATTATCCATCTCACATTTCTCGTTAGCAAGGATAGAAAGACAAAATGATAGCTTCGAAAGTAGGCATAAACTTATTATTGACCAATTGGTCCTACTATCATAGGCGACCGAAATGCCGTAATGAGTGAAGTTATTGAAATCTAATTAAACCTAACAATAACAGAATCACGCTTTATAAGATTTGAATCTACGACATCAGGTTTTGAAGACCTATAAGCTAGCATACAACAACTATTATAAGTTATAGAGATATGAGACTATCGAGAGCATTCACTATAGGTGGAATGTTTGAGTGTAGTAGATTGGTCCAACCAAGTGTCATATTTCTATTGGATATGGACTTTTCAAATAATCATAGGGCTTAACCTACATTGCAACGCCATTGTAAATTTCCTAAATTGTTAAAATACAAGTTTCGATGTAAAATTCCTAATTTGCTATATACTATATACTACAAGATTGAAAAATGTTCAAATAAAATACCTAGCTTTCTTTTTACAGCTATTAGAGTTATTTAAGTTCATTTGTCTTATTTAAACCTATGTAATTAACTTTAAAGCCGGTTAGGTGCTGTTCTTTTTTCAAAAAAAAAATTTAATAGGCTCTGAACTCTGACCCGGTCAGACGTTTTAAAAATTTTGTTGTTCTTTTTTTTTTTTTCAACCAGAGACAAAAAACCTCTTTTTACCTCTGATCCAACCCTACATGAAAAACCTCTTTTTACCTCTGATTACCTTTTTCTCTTCACCGATAAGTTTTCCATCCTTAAATTCAAATAATTTTTGATTTTTTTTCAATGGTTTGTCACTTGATTTCGTTATATAAATTGATATTGATGATTGTTTGTTAGATTTAGGTGATATAATTTTTTTTTAATATGTATTTGTTTTCGATTGCCTATAAACTCCTACTATTACATTGACTTTTATGTGAACTTTTCTTTTGTTAATTATTTTTATATCTTGAAATTGATGTTAGACAATTAGTTTATTAATTTGTTCAATCACGCTCACGCTAAACTTAGAAACGTGATTGAGCGTGCTTTTGGTGTTTTGAAAACACGTTTTCCTATCTTGAAGAGAATGACTCCGTATTCTTTGGTGAAACAAAGAGATATTACTATTGCATTCTTTGCTATTCATATTTTTATACGAAAAGAAGGATTAAGTGATGATTTTTTCTCCGAATATGATCGAGGTGAAGTACATGCTAACGAGAATGTACAAGATGGAGACAAGTATGATGAGGATGAGGTTCAACCACATGGAAATACAACAGATCAACAATATATGATCAATTGTCTAGATCAACTTGCGGCACAATTAATGCAAAAATGTTGAAAATGTTGTTTGAATATTATCTTTATTTGAAAAATGTTGCCACTATTTTTGAACATTTTATGAATATTTTTATTTAAGACGTTTTATAAATGAAACAATTTAGTACTAATATAGTAAAACAGATGTTACGAAGGAAAAAAGAACATAGTATATTGATTCAGATTCAGAGTTTTGGACCACCCCTGATTATTCAGAGCTGGTATTCAGATTCAGAGGAAAAACCTTTGGTTCAAAAGAACATCACCTTAGTCTTTTTAACTCTTACTGACGTGGATATACAATATAAAAGAAGTTGGCTTCAATCTAAACCCGTACAAGCAACACAAACTATAAGATTTCATTTAAATAAGACGATAACAAGAAAAACCATAGACGAAAAACCACCAAAATATATCGTCAAGAGTTAACGAGACTAACGGGGTTAGGAGTTAATTACATAGGTTTTAATGAGCACGGGGATATCTATTCTACTAAATGGGCTACTCGATGCTGTTAACTTGGGCCTATTAAAGTTTAAAGTTTGGGCTTTTATTTGATTAAATGTTTTATTAGTATCAGCACTAGTTATTACATTGTTGCTAATCGACTTTCTTGTTCTAGAACTTTAGCTCGTAAGCATAAAAGTATTGTACGTGCTTTTTTAAAAAGATTCGGTTTGGAATTACTGAAAGAATTCTCTACGGAAGAAGAACAAGTTTTTTCGTTAACCTTTCTAAGAGTTTCTTCCATTTCGACAAGGTTATCTAGAGGGCGGATATGGTATTTGGATATTATTTGTATCAATGATTTGGCCAATCATGAATGATTCGTTATGAACCTACGAAACGTTGTAAATAAAAATTAGATCAAATCAAAAAATAATTTGAAACTAATAATAATAAGTAATTAAATAATGAAGAGCGGAAAAATTATTTATTTCTGTTATGAAATGTTGTCAATAAATATATTTTTTAAACGATTTATGTTTTAATCCACAAGTAACAATTTCATTCACTATATCGATTAGTTAGACTCGTTTTAATACGTTAACTGATAATATGGAAGATTAAACTCAAATATAACTCTTAAGCCTTCATACGAATGTAATAAAGTACGTAAGATTATAGTTCTAGTGAACGACTAACTATAAGTAAACAAACTCAACAACTATCGCGACCAACGTTGCAAAACAAAAACAACCTAGTAATAATTAAGCTACTCGTAAAAGATATTCAATATAACATGCTAGTCGATATGCTAGCTGATATAGCTAGCACCACCAACATCCGCAACTGCAACATTTCCCCTAACTTGATCGTGTAGCTCGGGACCGGGTAAAACCCTAGTCCCTTAAAGCCGGATTTTGGAGTGATTGGGGAGGCCATAGGAGAAGCTGCCACAGCCACAAAAGGAATATCAGGCAAACTTTATATTATATTTATAGCGACTAAGTAATAAATTTATGTGTCTTTAGAAACATGAATATTTGAGTTTTTAGCATTTACTTACAAGAAACCGTAGAATTGTTAGTCGATCCTAGAGAAACTTGTGGCGTAGGCGATATGGATGGCAAAGGTGCGCCTTCGTGAAAAAAACCAATAAGTGTTAGTGAGTTGGAATATATAAATCCACAAATTATCATTTACGTTTGTGACAAGAATAAAAACCAAACCTGTGCAAGAAACAATGTCGAAATCAACACTACATATATTTGGAAGTTGCGTAGCAAGAGTTGTGTTGATAGGAAAGCTAGAGCTCAAAGCCGAGTTATTAAGCAAGATACACAAACAACGGGGCTGTTGCACATTAACATGCCTAAGATTATCACAACAGACTTGTGTGGGTTCACTAGACACCCCTTGAACAAACGGTGCACACGTGGCTAATGGAAGAATACGAGGGCCACATTCAGCAATAGTTGGGTGTTGTGGCAAGTTGGGTTGGGCAATAGTAATCGAAGGAATGTATGTGATGATCAAAAGAAGAAACATGGCAGCCGTTGAAGAGTAGGAAGACATGGTTGTCGGGGCGTGGAAGTGGTGGTGTTTCGAGTGATCATATATAGATATTAGTCGCTGTTTTAGTGTGATTTGCAACACGGATTATGTGTGAGTACACAAGGATACAATGTGTATATAGTTTGACTACATAAATACATACTACATGTATTGGTGTAGTTGGGTTTCATACTGCTTTCATGTGTTATTTTTGCTATAAAGGCTACTAATTTCTCAAGTAATTTCGGGATGATTGTATATAATAGCAAAAGCTCGACATAATGGTCGAGTTTGACGATTATACTTTTATAAATCAGGGGCGTAAAAGTTATGATAATGAGCTAATTAACATTTTTATGCTCGTATACGGTAATTAAAGGCTTCAATGTTGATTCTTAACTTAAGAATATATACAACTAGCTTAAAAGGCTGAATTTTGCGAGCATGCATGGTTAATCTCACCGAGATTCTAAAATCCGGATTTCATAAATTTCGAATATTCAGTTTTTCATATATTTTCAAAATTTCGGATATTCGAATATTTAATATCAAGTTAAGTATTAAACATTTCATTTCGACATCATCATATTACCAATTATGGAAAACTTGTGTATGTTGATTTTAATTATGACAAGTGAGAACTTATAATAAGTAGATATATAGTAAATAACTAAACGTTACTTATGTTAATTAATTTTCTTGAATATGATAAAAACAAGAAAAACAAACGTTACTAGATTAAAGAAGCACATAAAGCAAACTCGTTTAGATGCTCGCGGCTTATGGGATTTCTATCTAGAACAAAACTCAGAGTTGTCGAATGTCACGAGAGACAAGTGACGGGTTCACCGTCGTGTGAACGGTAATAATGTATCGTTTGTGGTTGGATGTGTCATGAGCGAAGATAAATAGGGCAGTGGTAACACTTGTGATTTTGTGAAGTAGAGTTTGGTTGATAAACAATATTTTTTAACACTTTTGGTCTCCAACGTTGAGATCAATTTTAGATTTTGTGGAATTCTAAATGAAACAAGGAAAAATGGCCCGACAAAGACACACCTTTAGATTAACTTTAAATTCATGAAAAACCTCCTACATGAACGGAAACCATATCACGTCAATTATTTGTAGGTTTTAGCTTTTGTTTCTGGGTTACTTAAGATCTGTTAATTTAACGTAACCTTTTATTTTCGGGTATTAAGTACCTATGTTTGTAATTTTAGGTTACGGTTGTTCTTAGCTTATGCTTTTCAGATAATTTATTTATTTTAAGTTTGAGGTATTACCTTTTTTATTTTTGTATAAGTTATTAAATAACATAGTTACGTATGTTATTTTGGTCGGTTCCTCATAATTTGCCCGATTCATACATTTGTGTTACCGTACATTGGTGTGATCCAGAATCGTGACAGATGATGAAGAGGATTATTGCTTTTGACCAATTTCCTTATCCTCATACGGGTCAAAACTTATTTCATATGTTACGAGATGTTTTACAAAAGTATAATTTGGAAGAAAAAGTGTTTTCAATTACATTTGATAATGCTAGTAATAATACAAATGCGGTGGGTAAACTAAAACTAAAATACAAACCACCAATAAATGATGACTTTTATCATAGTCGATGTGTTGCACACATTATAAATTTGGTTGTGCAAGTCGGACTAGAAGTCACCGAAGTAAAAAACGTCATAAGCTCTTATAGACAAATGTTAGGCGATATATTTTCAAATCACAAAACTAGAGACAAGGGATATATGAAAGTGTGAAGGAAACGAATTCCGTCTTTTTGGCCCCTAATTGGGATGTTCCCACAAGATGGAATTCGACTTACAATATGTTTGTATGTGGTTTACGACAACAAAGTACTTTAACCTATTATCATGCCGAGTTAGTGGGTAAATATCGGGTTACACCATTTCCGCTTGAATTTGGGATATTATTCATAAACTAAGCCAATTGCTCAAAGTTTTTAAAACCGCAACAACTTTATTATCGGATGTTTATTATCCCACTAGTCATTGAGTCCTTAATCAAATTAGTTTTATGGTTACAAAGTTAGACGATTTTGAACATCAAGGTGGATTGTAATCCCCATGAAAGAAAAAATGAGAAAATATTTTTCTACATTGACACCTTTAATCACCGTTTTCGCCGCATTAAACCCTGTGTTTGAACAAAATTGGGGTGGAACATGTAATGCGAAAAATCTTTACAAAATTGGATATCGTTATTGACCCATTATATGCCGATAACGCCATAGCCGATTTTGATAACTCTTTTAAAGGGTTATTTGAGGTTTATTTTAACAAGTATAAAACCCTATCAACTGTGGGTGAATCAAGTTCTTCTATGGCGTCGACCTATTAAAACTATACTAGCACGGACCCCGAAATTGACTTGTTTAACAATTACAAAATGAGAAACACTTAAACGTGCTAGGGGTGATGGGGATGACCAAACAAATACCGAATATGGGAGGTATTCAGGAACTGATTTTTTAGCCACTATGGGAGCTGAAGAATTTCCCAACTTTGAGGTTTTGGCTTGGTGGAGAGCACGTGAATCTCAATTTCCCGTTCTAGCCCCATGGCCAAAGATCTACTAACCGTCCAAGCTTCTTCCGTAGCTTCGGAATCCGCCTTTTCTCTTAGTGGTAGGGTATTATCTTTACGAAGAACAAGACTCACACCGGCGACATTGGAGATGTGCATTTGCTTGAAGAATTACTTAGACGCGACCGAACGTACACAAGACCACCAAAATCTTGAAGGCGAACTAGAATATGAAGGCGAAGTACTCGATATCGAGGTGGAAGAAGGAGTTGCAATATCACTTTCCGTATGAAGAAAATCGCTATCGATGAAGCTACCCGAGCATCTAGCTCCGAAGATGAACCCGTTGAAGATGACTTTATTGAAGTAGACGAAGATTAAGAATGAAGAAATCAATTTCAAATTTCCAATGTTATTAGTTACATTTTATATTAAAAATAGTATTTTTTTCGAATATTTTTATTCCGATTATCGTAATGTTAAGGTTATGAAGATGTATTTCAAGTTTTTTTTACAAGAAAACTTTTAGGTATGATGTGTTACAAGTTTGTTTAATAAAAGTTGAAGTTTAACGTGTTTTTTCAACTTACGTTTCTTTTTCCCAATGTTATTAGTTACATTTCTAATAAAAAAATAGTAGTTTTTCGCACATTTTGTTAAATAATTATCGAAATATTAACCTTTGAAAATGTGTTTCAAGTTTTTTTTAGTAGAATACAACGTTTATGTATGATGTGTGTCAAGAATTTTTTTTAAAAAGTCAAATTTTAACGTGTTTTTACAAGTTACGTTTTTTTTTTATTTTATTAAATATTAAAAACCGGTTGTCAACCCTACCCGGTTTGGACCCGACCCCAAACCGGTTTCACCGGGTTTACCCTTCATCCATAAAAAACCGACTAAAAAACAAACCGATTTTTATCCGAACCGGTTTGGATTTGTTTGACCAAACCCGCTTTGAATTTTAGTTAAACCCAGTTTTTACATCTATAGACCTAAGTACCCAACCTTCAAAAGACCATGACGGAGATACTTTAAGGATCACTTTAGTTTGTTTAACTTAATTTAAAGACCATGACTTTTAAACCGATTAACTCGAGGATGAAACGAGGTGTTATCAAGCAAAATTAACATCTCCAGAGTAACCCAACTCTGTTGCTCTTTTGAATCCAACATAACCCTCCACAAAAGACTAGGTTCCAAACAATGTTTTCCTGTCTCGGCGGAACCAAATAGTGAGTCTGGATTCTAACCCATGACCTATTTCAACCAAAGTCCTCCTTAACCGGATCAACTGAGCATTTGCGGGGTTATGATGTGACCTCTAATTCTATTATCGGAGCAAGATCTTACATCAATACTAGGGAAGTTTCACGTAGAAAGTTTCAAACTTGTAAAAGTATAAGAAGTTTTGTGGTGATAACATATGACATGGTGCATTGTCACCCATATGTGTATTATAAGTTTGTATCATAATACGTGTTATTGTGTAGAAAAACATATCATCCCATGTCAAAAACCATGGAAACGCTAGAACATAACCAATGTCAGAAATCATTTCCAACTGAAATCATCGAAGAAATCCTCACAAGACTCCCTGTGAAGTCCATACTCCGATTCAAATCCGTTTCGAAACCATGGCTTTCTCTCATCAACCATCCATCATTCACTAAACTCCACTTCACACCAGCACCACCGGCCTATTCATCACTGCTTATGATCCATTGACCGAGAAACAGTACCTTCTCTTCACGACACACAACGGTGGAACCATCACTCATCTTGTGACTCGAGGCAACTCTCGGTTTTTTCGCGGAGAAACCCTAGAAGGTGTGCATGGGTTACTTTTATATAGTTCTTGTACTAATAAGAAGTTCACTTTCGTTATTAATCCTAGCGCTCGTAAGATTTACCAACTCTCTTGTCCGGTTTCTGAAAAGCGGCATTTATGTTACTTATTTGGATTTGATGAATCGAGAAATGAACAGAAGATTTTGAATATTAGTGAACCTGTTGGTCCGAATCAGGAACATATAACAAGGACGAGCAATAGATTGAATAGACGGAAGAGATAAACACGAATAATCAAAGATAAACCAAATATTATTAATAAACGTTAAAGATTACAATGGTTTAAACAGAGAAATCGTGGTATGGCTAAGGGGAAGATCGAAGCATGATCTTCCCCCTGCTCCGGTGATCGGCCGGATTGGGTACACCAAAAAACCTAGCTCTCAAAACTACCTCCAAACTCTTAACCCTAAAAACTGCTGAAATTCGATATATATAGGCCTGGTATCTCATCCGCACGGATCACAATCCGATCCGTGCGTATGAGCACTAATCCGCACGGATATACTTCATCCTTGTGTATAAACATTAATCACAAATCAGGCGCATATACTAGTCATCCGTACGGATGAGACTCTCATCCGTGCGCATGAGCTTCATCTGCACGAGCTGATGCAGATGATGAATTTCGCACTTTTACAAAACAACTAGGTGTACAACATTACACATAAACATTAATAATAAATTTGCTAAGCTATGGACATCCAAAAAGTGCATCAACAAACTCCCCCTTGGACATAGCTTACAAATTGTAGTAGACACCTCTTGCAATCTTCAGTCAGTCTCTGCAGTGGTACCAGTATTACTTGAATCTTCAAGCTACAATAAAGTCTTCCAGAATAAACATGACAAATCAAACTTCGAAAACCAACGTTTTCCGCCCGTTGTTGTCGAAATGCTAAGTGGACATTCTGTAGTTTCTCTAACTTCACTTGAACAAACATGCAACCCAAAGAACCATAAGCAACAAGACTCCCCCTGAGACTGAACTCAACAGACTCTGATACGATCATATCAATAATGTAACAATCTTCACATAAACCAATCTGCTATGAATTACCAACTGTAAACTTCCCCCTCCAGATAAGCTTCTCCTAATATAAAGACATCGATGCTCAAATCGTCTTTATCATGACTTAAACTGTATTAGGCAAAAAAATAGAGGACTCCATCCACAACTAATAATCCAAAACAAGTCAGCAGACATTTAGATTCATCAAAGATCACGTGCCATAAATCTGTGATTGCGAAACAATAACCAATAACAGATTCCCTCCATAAAGCGGAATCACAAATACGCGGAATATATAAATATAACGTCGATGGCCCATAAATAACCGGATGCTCCTGATTACCCCACAAAATAAAACCTGTGATTCTCCACATTTTCACTTTAATACTGACCCAATGAATATAGGAGATTATCCATCAGATCTAGACGTGATGCGTGTAACTTTAACCGATATCCGAAAAATTTTGCACAAAACTGCAGAAAATTCGGACAGTAATATCTCACGGTAGAAAAATCCAATCGAAAATCCCTCCGGTCAGAACGTGCATCAATGAGTCTTGAACCACATATCCAAAATGCAGAGCGATCCAACGGTGAACGAACCTGTGCCGCCATTTTTCCCGCAGCTGCGCAGATCCATTTTAACGTCTTCAATCTCAATTCGTTCCAAATCAAGAGCTCGGTGTTAACCGGCTCTGATACCAATTTGTTGGTCCGAATCAGGAACATATAACAAGGACGAGCAATAGATTGAATAGACGGAAGAGATAAACACGAATAATCAAAGATAAACCAAATATTATTAATAAACGTTAAAGATTACAATGGTTTAAACAGAGAAATCGTGGTATGGCTAAGGGGAAGATCGAAGCATGATCTTCCCCCTGCTCCGGTGATCGGCCGGATTGGGTACACCAAAAAACCCTAGCTCTCAAAACTACCTCCAAACTCTTAACCCTAAAAACTGCTGAAATTCGATATATATAGGCCTGGTATCTCATCCGCACGGATCACAATCCGATCCGTGCGTATGAGCACTAATCCGCACGGATATACTTCATCCGTGTGTATAAACATTAATCACAAATCAGGCGCATATACTAGTCATCCGTACGGATGAGACTCTCATCCGTGCGCATGAGCTTCATCTGCACGAGCTGATGCAAATGATGAATTTCGCACTTTTACAAAACAACTAGGTGTACAACATTACAAATAAACATTAATAATAAATTTGCTAAGCTATGGACATCCAAAAAGTGCATCAACAAACTCCCCCTTGGACATAGCTTACAAATTGTAGTAGACACCTCTTGCAATCTTCAGTCAGTCTCTGCAGTGGTACCAGTATTACTTGAATCTTCAAGCTACAATAAAGTCTTCCAGAATAAACATGACAAATCAAACTTCGAAAACCAACGTTTTCCGCCCGTTGTTGTCGAAATGCTAAGTGGACATTCTGTAGTTTCTCTAACTTCACTTGAACAAACATGCAACCCAAAGAACCATAAGCAGCAAGACTCCCCCTGAGACTGAACTCAACAGACTCTGATACGATCATATCAATAATGTAACAATCTTCACATAAACCAATCTGCTATGAATTACCAACTGTAAACTTCCCCCTCCAGATAAGCTTCTCCTAATATATAGACATCGATGCTCAAATCGTCTTTATCATGACTTAAACTGTATTAGGCAAAAAATAGAGGACTCCATCCACAACTAATAATCCAAAACAAGTCAGCAGACATTTAGATTCATCAAAGATCACGTGCCATAAATCTGTGATTGCGAAACAATAACCAATAACAGATTCCCTCCATAAAGCGGAATCACAAATACGCGGAATATATAAATATAACGTCGATGGCCCATAAATAACCGGATGCTCCCGATTACCCCACAAAATAATACCTGTGATTCTCCACATTTTCACTTTAATACTGACCCAATGAATATAGGAGATTATCCATCAGATCTAGACGTGATGCGTGTAACTTTAACCGATATCCGAAAAATTTTGCACAAAACTGCAGAAAATTCGGACAGTAATATCTCACGGTAGAAAAATCCAATCGAAAATCCCTCCGGTCAGAACGTGCATCAATGAGTCTTGAACCACATATCCAAAATGCAGAGCGATCCAACGGTGAACGAACCTGTGCCGCCATTTTTCCCGCAGCTGCGCAGATCCATTTTAACGTCTTCAATCTCAATTCGTTCCAAATCAAGAGCTCGGTGTTAACCGGCTCTGATACCAATTTGTTGGTCCGAATCAGGAACATAAAACAAGGACGAGCAATAGATTGAATAGACGGAAGAGATAAACACGAATAATCAAAGATAAACCAAATATTATTAATAAACGTTAAAGATTACAATGGTTTAAACAGAGAAATCGTGGTATGGCTAAGGGGAAGATCGAAGCATGATCTTCCCCCTGCTCCGGTGATCGGCCGGATTGGGTACACCAAAAAACCCTAGCTCTCAAAACTACCTCCAAACTCTTAACCCTAAAAACTGCTGAAATTCGATATATATAGGCCTGGTATCTCATCCGCACGGATCACAATCCGATCCGTGCGTATGAGCACTAATCCGCACGGATATACTTCATCCTTGTGTATAAACATTAATCACAAATCAGGCGCATATACTAGTCATCCGTACGGATGAGACTCTCATCCGTGCGCATGAGCTTCATCTGCACGAGCTGATGCAGATGATGAATTTCGCACTTTTACAAAACAACTAGGTGTACAACATTACACATAAACATTAATAATAAATTTGCTAAGCTATGGACATCCAAAAAGTGCATCAACAAACTCCCCCTTGGACATAGCTTACAAATTGTAGTAGACACCTCTTGCAATCTTCAGTCAGTCTCTGCAGTGGTACCAGTATTACTTGAATCTTCAAGCTACAATAAAGTCTTCCAGAATAAACATGACAAATCAAACTTCGAAAACCAACGTTTTCCGCCCGTTGTTGTCGAAATGCTAAGTGGACATTCTGTAGTTTCTCTAACTTCACTTGAACAAACATGCAACCCAAAGAACCATAAGCAGCAAGACTCCCCCTGAGACTGAACTCAACAGACTCTGATACGATCATATCAATAATGTAACAATCTTCACATAAACCAATCTGCTATGAATTACCAACTGTAAACTTCCCCCTCCAGATAAGCTTCTCCTAATATATAGACATCGATGCTCAAATCGTCTTTATCATGACTTAAACTGTATTAGGCAAAAAATAGAGGACTCCATCCACAACTAATAATCCAAAACAAGTCAGCAGACATTTAGATTCATCAAAGATCACGTGCCATAAATCTGTGATTGCGAAACAATAACCAATAACAGATTCCCTCCATAAAGCGGAATCACAAATACGCGGAATATATAAATATAACGTCGATGGCCCATAAATAACCGGATGCTCCCGATTACCCCACAAAATAATACCTGTGATTCTCCACATTTTCACTTTAATACTGACCCAATGAATATAGGAGATTATCCATCAGATCTAGACGTGATGCGTGTAACTTTAACCGATATCCGAAAAATTTTGCACAAAACTGCAGAAAATTCGGACAGTAATATCTCACGGTAGAAAAATCCAATCGAAAATCCCTCCGGTCAGAACGTGCATCAATGAGTCTTGAACCACATATCCAAAATGCAGAGCGATCCAACGGTGAACGAACCTGTGCCGCCATTTTTTCCCGCAGCTGCGCAGATCCATTTTAACGTCTTCAATCTCAATTCGTTCCAAATTAAGAGCTCGGTGTTAACCGGCTCTGATACCAATTTGTTGGTCCGAATCAGGAACATAAAACAAGGACGAGCAATAGATTGAATAGACGGAAGAGATAAACACGAATAATCAAAGATAAACCAAATATTATTAATAAACGTTAAAGATTACAATGGTTTAAACAGAGAAATCGTGGTATGGCTAAGGGGAAGATCGAAGCATGATCTTCCCCCTGCTCCGGTGATCGGCCGGATTGGGTACACCAAAAAACCCTAGCTCTCAAAACTACCTCCAAACTCTTAACCCTAAAAACTGCTGAAATTCGATATATATAGGCCTGGTATCTCATCCGCACGGATCACAATCCGATCCGTGCGTATGAGCACTAATCCGCACGGATATACTTCATCCGTGTGTATAAACATTAATCACAAATCAGGCGCATATACTAGTCATCCGTACGGATGAGACTCTCATCCGTGCGCATGAGCTTCATCTGCACGAGCTGATGCAAATGATGAATTTCGCACTTTTACAAAACAACTAGGTGTACAACATTAGAAATAAACATTAATAATAAATTTGATAAGCTATGGACATCCAAAAAGTGCATCAACAGAACCTGATATTGAATTGCTTTCGACTGATAAACCAACTATTGAGTGTATGATTTTCTCGTTGACAAATTATTCGTGGAGAAAAATTGACGTTGATATTCCGGTTATTGATAGTAGGCATTATTCACTTTATTGCAAGAAACGAAGTGTTTGTGTTAATAGTGTAATACATATGATGCTTGCACTACAGAATGAAATTTTGGCGTTTGATTTAAGAACTGAGAAGTTTTCGATAATTAAGATTCCAAAAGACGCCTGTCCCTGTAAATCTCATACAAAATACACTAGGCGCGGCTGGAAAACATCAAAATATGATCAGCCTTTTCTCATGAAAATAAAGGGCTTATTAGGAGTTGTTTGTCATGATCGAGTGGTAGAAAAGAACGAAATGGATATATGGATATTACAAGACTATGAAAATCGTGTTTGGGTTAGAGAAACAACATAGACGAGATTGTGCTTACCACGAAAAGGTTGTTGTCTACTCATTTGTTGAGTATACCTATCTATGACATGAAGCCTAGAAGTTTTAAATCAGTAAAGTTCTTTCTCGGTAATGAATTGGCGTTACTCCCGGAATATGTTGAATTCAATGAAGTTTTGAGCTATACCGAAAGTTTGTTGCCATTGAGAGATGAATGAAACAAAGACTTCATGATCCATGAGGGGCCGGTACATCATATCGACTTCAAAGAGGGGAATGGAAATGTTAAAAATAAACCAACCCTATCTTATGGAAATCAATGGCTTATTTGGACATTTTTTGTTTTTTTTATCATGTGGCCAGTGAGAGGCGACGATATGGTTATTTGGATGTTAACAGATCAGGGGCGGAGCCAGAAAACTTCTCCTGTGGGGGCGAATTAATGAAGTTATTAGTTATGTCGAAAGCATCTTGCCTTTAAAAAGCAACGGAACAAGTACTTAAAGATTGTTTTTTCGGCTCTTATTTTGCAAGTAAGGTTTTCATTTTGTTGTATATCTTATGTTTAATTTCACTACTGTTCTATTTGATTAACTGTTATGTAGTCTTCAATTATGCTAATCATGGTGTTTATGATTGGTTCCGAGGCTATAAGTTTATAACTGTTGCTTTACTTTCGACTATTTTAAAGGTAACTAATCTTGATGATCAAAACTCCGTTTAGGTGAACCATGGCAATGATTTTTTGGCATGACGGGAATGTTCGTATGATCACATGAAATTACGACCTTTTATACCAAAGAACAAGTGCATTATTTACGAAGCTGTGTAGCATTTTTGTTAAGTTATACGAGCTTTGCTGTGATGATATTAGACAAAGTTTTTGATAATTAACATTTTTAAAGATGCCATTCCACATGAACCAGGTATATGGTTTACTAATAAGAAAGGAATTGAAATGTGTAAATCCGACCAACGTTATGTTATGGAAATCAACGGTTTATTAGGAGTTGTTTGTCATAATCGTGTGGTGGAAAGTAACGAAATGGTTAACTAGACGTTAACAGATTATGAAAAATGTTTTTGGGTTAGAGAAACAGTTACGTTTTGCAACTCTAAGTCAAGGATCAAATTGGATGGTTTTTTTCCGTTAAATTTTTGTTATGTTTAGATGAAAACAGAACCAGGTACAGATTTTCAGAAATGTTTTGATATTAAACCAATAACCAAATGTTTTTTAAAACCCTAGAACAAAAACAATTGAAATATCATTTTTTCGCATCTGGAAAAAGCAATATTCCACGTTGTCAACTTCACATACACAACCGAAAAATGTCCACGCATATAAGTTCCAAAACAAGCGTTCACGAAATATAATTTCATACTAGAGCTTAAAATTTCAGCTAAAAACCAATTGATAACAACCGAGGCAACTAATACTATATATACACTCATCACATAAGTAGTGTATTTCTACCGTTGAATTCCCTAGACCTACTCAAACAATTTCCATCTCACAATATTAAGGGGGCGCTATTTTAGCTTATTTTGTTCCGCTTATTATCATAAACCGATTTTTTTGGGTAATTTTTAACTTATGAGCTTATTTTCAAGTTTTAAGTCATAATAAGCTAATAAGTCAGAAATTACGTCGAAAAAATAGGCTTACGAAAAATAACCCGACAAAAGAAGTTCATAAGTGGAAATCTGCTAAACAAACACCCCTAATTATAATACAAATAATAAGCGTAGAAAATCATTATATGAATGATGTAACCACTGATGAAGATGTAACCAAACCAGAGAGAAGACCGACCAAGGCTGCACTGTTGTAAGTACTTGGTTCAGTTTGCATTGAGTTGTTACGTGAATCTATAAATGACTCGTTTAAAAAGGGGCCACCAACAAGTGCACCGGTTGCAATGTTAGGATTTGGTTGATCTGAGTCAAGCCATTGCCAACCGTCAGAGCAACGTGTTGTAGCGTCGGTGGGTATTGAGGCTCCTCGATGGTGCACGTATTGTGAGTATTTGTCACCATATCCGACGAGATAACTCATCTTCATTGGATTGTCTCCCAATACATAGTTAGCCTGATAACAAAAATACAATCATATTGTCAAATAGGTCGAATAAAAGAAAATGGTCAAATAGGTAAATAACGAAAAAATTAACTAAAAAAGAAAAGAACAAAAAATGGCCAAAAGTTATTTAAAAGTTTTTTTCCTAAACTTTTTATTAAAAAAATTGAGATTAGGATCTCGTCCCTCATGCAACCCTTTCGAGGAGGGTTCGGCCCCTACCTGAAATGTTTAAGAACCTATCCAATCAAAAATTGAAAGTAGGGACAAATGCATTGAAAAAAGGGATCGTATGCATAAAAAAAACATCGATTAGGGACCAAACCTTTAAAAGGTCTGCACGAGGGACTGATTTATGTAATAGCATAGTTTTTATAATCATATTTAACGAATTTACTCTTTATAAATGATGAGCATAATTGTCAAAAAAATAAAATGCTTGTTGGCCATCCTAAACCAACCCGTTTTGGTGCATTAAACACCCCAGGTTTGATCCATTACCCAATCTGCGCAGCCAGTAACCCATTCATTTTGCTAACTCTACTAATCGTCTTTCACCTCTAGTAAAAGAAAAAGGCTTATCAGGGAAATTATGTGAAGCATACCTGTGACAAGGCAAATTTACGAAGATCTAAAGCTGAGAATGATCTGGCATCACATTGAATTTTTTGATTCCGAGATGTAATCATGTAATCGCTGTAAATGACAGCTAAAAAAGCAGAAGCTACAGGATGCTGCAAAGCGTTCCACTCACTGATCCATACAAGACCACCTACCATGTTAACATTGAATAATCAGTAATAAGATAAATCGGGATTTATATAACAAAAATACATAGAGACACAAAGAAAAATAATAATAAACATACTTTTCGTTCTGCTTAATGTTGCTGTCGGGGATTTTGGCAGGAGACCACACATAATAGCCTCAGCAGTCTTTTTGTACTTCTTGATATCCGCATTTGTAGAAACTTTTGAATCAAAAAAGCTTACCCTCGACAAAAGAACCTGCACAGATTGCGTGTTTTCCTTATCTTCTAATCTAATAAACGGGACTTTAATATGATGTCATTAGTCTGACGTGGTGATTGCTTGGATAGGACACGTAGGAGCTGGTGATGTCATTTTCTAAGGTGTAATTTTCTTAGTTTTTCGAATTAAATTTAAAGTAGATTTTTCAAAATCAAAGCCAGTGACTCTTATTGCGTGTCTTGGGTTAAGGGTTTTTTTTAGCAGCTACAAACATTTTCATTGGGTATTGAAACCACCATGCATCCTCTCCAAAATCAGACCACATACATAATTTCTTTCAAGATTAAATCAGAGAGAGAGAGAGAGAGAGCTTTTCTTTTCTTTTTGGTTGGACAAGACTGCATTTTGCTTATTTGTTTTTAGGGTGATATGAACATCAAGATGTAGAAGACATATGATTTGTATGAAAGTTCTTCAGTTTTTCTCTATGCTCCGGTAATAACTCATCTCTCCATATTCTTTATTTGACAACTATTGTGATTTGTTAACATCTACTTTTCATAGTTGTTTTTCTTTTTCCTGACGATGAAACACGTTATATGAATCATCAGAAAGTTCTTGTTCAATTTCAGTTTACGGTTTTTATTTTTTCACCATAAGATTCGCTACAAATTTGTTTATTAACACCAACTATAATATTCATACCAGGTGCTTGATAAAATGCTTGAGTGAGATTTTTTTTTTTATATAAATCTTAGAAATGGTCCCTCTTTTTATGCATATCATAGGCTTAATCAAATTTTTACCTTTTTGCTTATGTCGCCAACTTTACACTATATTTTTGTAGCTTCTTTTGGGATGCTAAAATTTCATATTTAGAGAGCATTTATATCGTGCAGACTATCTATTATTTGAAGCTTTTATGGTATATTTTGAGACGACTTGCTTGCATCTGGAGAGGAAATGAGATTTGAATACTCGACAAAGATAATGAATTTGCTTTTATTTTTATTTACTCAATAGTAATTGTATTTTTTCATGTATGTTGAAATAAATAAAAAGTTATACATTTTTGAGACTTGATGCTTATTTCGAAGTGTGTAGAATTTTGAGTTTTAAATAAAAGTTTACAGTCTTCTAATTATTGATTTCATGAGATAAATGTATGTGTTTTGGAGTTAAAGTTTAGCATTTACAAATTTGTCACTTTATATTGTCTATTATAATTTTCTATCTGTTTGCTTACTTTTTGAAATCAGATTAAACAACTTATAATAAGTATTATGAATTTAATTTTTTAACTAGTAAAATTTATAAATTTTAAGTTTATTTTGCTACATTTCAACGATACTTTCTTATATAATCTCGTGTATCACACGGGGAATAAGCTAGAATAATATATATAGCACTTAATAAAGGTGGGAATTTCGACCCATTTATATGTGAATGGGTTCATTTGGGTTGTATTTTATCTCAAACGGGTCAGATAAAAAAGATTAGCTAAAAAAGAACAGGCCAAACGGATCATAAGTAGTCTTAATTCCCGCTTAGGGTTTATTACTTATGGACAGGATCAAAATAGCGTATTTTTTACACATAAAACCTTTTAATCATTTTATTTAAAATGGACAAGAGGTATTATAAGTCAACAGTTACCCATTGTGACCATTTCACCCACCCCGCCCATTTTAGAACCTCTAGTTCAAATATTATCGAACTTTACCTGTAATCCAGGGAGCTTATCATCCCAACTGAACCAAGTAGGACTTCCCCAATTAGCAAAACTTTCTCCATTGCTTCCAGTTACGTAATCAAGATACTTTTGATCTCTAGTTGCATGATAAAGCCAACTAGCTCCCCACAAAAGCTCATCACCATAACCGGTTGAATTATAATATGTTTGAACTTCCGGGATGTTTTCACTGTAAATTCCTCTATGTTCATCCGCGAATTTAAACAATTCTTTAGCATGTTTAAGAAGCGTACTTGAATATGTAGGATTAGTTGATTTAAACACTATTGATGCAGACGCCATTGCGGCTGCGGTTTCAGCTGCAACTTCTGATCCTGGCGTAGAAGCGTTTATTTGAATTAAAGGTCTTTTTTCAGTCATTACTTCGGGTCTGTCCCAACATTTGTGGTCAAGATCTGGATCCCCAACCTGAAGAGGAAATTAGAAAATATAAATGCGTTAAAATTGCCACCTCTGCCAAACATAAATTATGATCTTAACGGATTTGAAAATTATAATTACCTGAATGTAAAGCACATTAGGTTCAGGATGAGCATTAATAAGGAAATCAGTGATCCATTTAAGCGAGTCTTTAGCAGATTGCAATTGACCGGCTGCATTCATTTGATCACCGTACTCGAGAATAGCCCACGAAAGAACCGTAGCTGTGTAAGCCATTGGGAATCCAAACTTCATATGATCTCCAGCGTCATACATTCCCTTAGAAAGATCCAAACTGGCATCTTTACCATCATCTAAAGCCGAATCACCCCTCCACGATATCGAGTTATCCACCAACTTACCAGCTACAACACACACACAAACTCTTTTTACATGTTTCTGTTTACTAAGGGGGTGTTTGTGTCGGCTTATTAAACGGGTTTATGAGCTTATGTAATTTTTCATAAGCTCATAAGCTCATTTTTTCCGGCTTATGAGCTTATGGCTTATTTAAAATCATAAGCTCAACTTGATAAGCTCATAAGCCGAAAAAAATGGGCTTATAAGCCGAAATAAACACCCCTTAAAATATAGCGTGTTTTGACTTCTTCGAGTCAAACTCAAATAAACACATGTGAACATTCTAACATTATTAACATGAATTTATTTTAGGATATGCACATGTATACACTCAAGTGGCTATAGAGTATAGATCTGCCCTGCAATTCCGTCAAAAATTTTATATTTTAAATTTATTGTAGCGTAATTATACCATTAATGAAGTCAATTCAGTCAACCAACTTAAATACACTTAATGACTCAAATTAGGAAAAATAACATCACATCTGAATTAAATGATCTTTGGAGCTTTTTTCCCCAATGCCAATAGTGTACCGATTCTAATTTTCCTATAAACACATTGTATCGAAAGAAAACATGACTAAACTTTAGTGGATCGTGACAAATCATGACAATTGGACACTGTATAAAAACGAAACAATCTAAATCTTAGTGGATCATGACGGACATTACCACCGACAGTATTGAATTTCAGTAGATCATGGTGGATCATAATAGCAAGGTCACTCTACCACTTACAATATCAACAAAATATAATAACTTACATTTTTGGATATCGAAAAACTGCAAAGCAATTTTCAAAGCATCACCATATTTCTTGGCAACGGCACCCGGAGGCCCCGGAATAGGAGCTTCACCACCACCACCATCACCATGATGAAATTTATTCCTCAATGTAAACCCTAAAGCTAACCCGATCGCGATAATTACAATCCCTACAATAAACCACCCCATACACCCACCAGATTTCTTGTCCTCATCCTTCCCCATTTCCACCAACTAATTTCCACAAATCTACAAATGCAATAAAAATAACTAAGGGTTTAGACTCTTCGTGTTAGCGGCGCAGCTTGTTGACCGCTTAGAGTTATTTAAAAGATTATTAAACATACCTTGAGAAATGATAATGTTGGATCTGGAGATCTAGTCAATGTGTTTATGTGTGTATGTTTATTTGTGTGTGTTTGAAGAAGGTGAAATAGGAAAGTGCACCGACAAATGGCGCGCTGGTTTTGTTGGGTAGGCTTACTAAATTGAGGGAGTTGGTGTGTTGTTATCAAACAAAATTGATATTGACATAATCAAATAAATATTGGGTGGCATGTTGTTTTTAGTTTTATAAAAAAGTTATACTAAACCCGACATGTTTGTGACATTTTGGGTATGTTTGACGGAGAAGTTTAATCTTATCGTTTTTAATAAACATTTTATAAGGTTTTTTTCGTTCAATAGGTTTATGAAAAATATAAGTCCTAATAAACCATAAAACCATAAGCCACTTGAAGTAGTTTATGAAAAGACCTTTATCTTATGATAAACCAAATGATATAAATGTCATTTATTTTAATTAAAACATATATTATTATATACTATTTTAGTATTTTATGTCTTTTTACTCTAATAAGCTTAAGCTCCAGCTACTTTACTAAACATGTTTTTTATTTTTATATTTTAGCTCCAACCTCGACCATAAGGTTAAGCTTCATCTACAGCCTAAGCTCAAACTTAAGCTCCAACTCCAGCTACTTAAGTCAAACACACCATTTGTTTCTTGAAAACATCACATCAAAGGGTTCTAGTAGTGAGTGTTTTGAAAAAATATATTTACCTCGCAAGAATTATACAGTATTTTACAACTGATAAAAAGAAACACTTCGTTATTTATTGTTTTTTGATTAATAAAAAGAGTTAATTACATAAATCATCTTTAACGTTTTATCAGATTGTAGGTTTTGTCTCCAGGTTTTTGAAAGTGCACTTATTGTTCATGTGGAAAACCTTTATTGCATATATCGTCTCTGACATAGATGGTTTATTCAATTAACAAGTTTAAACTTTTTATATAAAATCATCTCTGTCAATATATTATATCTACAACAAAAAAGTTTCTTACACTGATGATAGCATTTTTAAAATTCTAAGGACGAAAAAAACATAAACAAACGTCAAAGGCGATTTATGAATGGAAAAAATATGTTACCACTGACCCAAAAATATTTATTATCGTCTTTTATCTTGATTTATCATGTCACGATCTCGATCTCTTTACCATAGAGAAATGAGGTAATAAAGTATGTCATTACTCATTATAAAACGACCCTTAATTCTTTATTGAACAATCCAAAACAAAATAACAAATATTTACTTGGTCACGTTTTCAAAGAAAAATATTGACATATATTTTGGTCAAATCAGTGGAGATTGTTACGTATATTCTTGCGTGACATAAGGTGACTAAGAATATCTAATGTGTAATATACAATAGCAATTAGGGGTGACCAAAAAAACCGAGAACCGGCTAGAACCGCAAAAACGGCCCGACTTTGGACCGGAACCGAACTGGACCGACTATGGTGGTCCGGTTCTCGGTTCTCAAAAATACTCAAAAAATAAATCCGGTCCAGTCCGTGGCTAAACCGGCGGTTCACCGGTTCGGACCGAAAAGTTAACTTTTTCTTTAATAATATGCTAATATTTAATTTTATATTCATTAATATGGCACGAGGTAATCTCATTATAGTTATTTAGTTTAAATTAATATCTTGTACTTTGTTATTACGTTAATTGTGTACTTTTAATTTTTTTTGTAAGATATTTTGGCGATCCAAATTTCCACGGTTGCTTCGGAGTCGGCTTTTAGCACAAGTGGTCGTGTATTGGATGCTTTTAGAAGTTCCTTATCTATGGACAATGTTCAAGCTTTGATTTGTACTCAAGATTGGATAAAAAATCCAAGAAAAAATGTTACTGAAGATTTGATGAAGAAGATTTGGAAGACTTTGAAGATATTAGTAAAGGTATTAACTTTTAAATTTTAATAAGAACAAAGATTTTCTTATATGTATGTATTTTTATATAATTACTAACTATTATTTGATTATTTATAGATATTTTGGAAAAAATTGTCGAGATGGAAGATGTGGAGAAGCTAGATGATTGATAATGCACATAACGAATGAATAAACAATTTACGTTTTTTGTTTTTACTATTCATATTTGGTTTCGTTTTAGTTTTTTACTATGCCTATTACGTATTTACGTTTATGATTTGTAATTCGATACGATTACTTTTTGTGTTGCTTATCGTTTAACCTACTTTATTCTTAATCTTTGCATGACTTTTTTTTTTTTTAAAATTGAATAACCTTTTTCAATACTATGTTGTGTATTGTGTGAGGTATTAAAACCGAAAAGAACCGAAAAACCAAAGAACCGACTAGGAACCGAACCGGAAATGACACGGAAAAAGCGGTCCGGTCCTCGGTCCACCGTTTCTTGATTTTTTTTGTCTCGGTCCGGTCCGGTTTTTTCCGGTTCGGTCCGGTCCGTGTCTTTTGAACACCCCTAATAGCAATAACTAAATTACTAAATTACAGTTATCGCAATTTACAAAGTTTTGATAACAACATCCTTCAAAACTTTTTTATTTATCGCGATAGAGATCAAACATAACCGAAATTGACAAATTTATCAGTAAAGGTGTCGAGATTGTTATAAGGTGAACAATGTAACTCTTATACACATAAAGGTAAAATAAGTGAACAATTATTAATAGCTCAACACGAATGAAACTATGGAAAGAATACATGAAAATTACAAAATGTATAATAATGTTGCTTATAATGAAATGAAATATATATTTATCTTCATGAGAAAATGGAAGTAACAAAGATGTCCATTCATCTTTACAGTTATTAAGGTTAATTACCCTCTGATTATGATCCGAAATCCGCTCGATATTGTCTTGTAAAAGAGTCTGTTTAGTCATCATCCTTGAATTCTCTGGCGATGACAATTTTCATGAGTTAGGATAAATGAGTGATTGGGTCTATAGGTTGTAATTTCGACTCGTTTACTTATGAATTACTCATTACAACTAGAAAGAAAACGGGTCAAATCAAAAGATTAAAAGAGAAATGTGTCACACCGGTTATAACTAGGCCGAAGTCTATTTCTAGTGCATACAATTTTTAATCCAAAACTAAATTATTTATTTATTAGTTTTGAAAAAATTTCATAAGGCGGCAGAGTCAGAAATTTTTTCATGTGGGGGGCAAACTAAAACGAATTTACCAAATGGAAAAATTCTCATTGTTTACATGGGGCAAAGTTTAGATTTTTGATTTTTATGGGGGCAAAACTTCGAAAATAACATAAATATAAATATGTTACATTACAAAAATATTTAGTGGGGGCAATTGCCTATCCTGCCCTCATCATGGCTCCGCCCTAGGGCCAACTAAAATATCAAAATAGTTTTATAGGCCACCCAAGTATTACTTTTGTTTCGTTTAGAACAATCGCAACACAATTTTTGATGGAAACTTTCAAAATTACAAAATAACTGTAAATCTTATGCTTTTGCAACAGTTAGAGGTCTAAAACGATTAAAAATGCCCTTAAAACGACTCAAATATGTGTTAACAATTTGTATTTAGTTTATTCTTTTGAGTCTAAATAAGTGTATTTTTGTCATTTTACAAAGTTGGATGTATGAAAAGTTTAAATTAGGGGTATTTTATCATTTTATAATTATTTAGAAACTTTTTGACGGAATTGGTATAAATGAACCTATATCAAGACTTGAGCGATCTCTGAAGTTACTTTAATACTAAAGAATTGAACATAAAACTGTTTGTGGTCAACTCAACCTCACATATACTAAATAAGACCCGTTATAACCCAACCCGCTTTGACCCATTTTAACCCAGGCCATTGATATGCTACCCAACCCGCTTGAACATTTAAAAGAGAAATGGGTCAAACTGGTTGAAACTCGGTCTAAGTCACACACAATTTAATCTAAAAGTTTAGATTATTTTATATAATCATATGTTTTCTAATAACAAAATTTTAGCTGATTACCTGCGGTCAAGGTATCTAGGTTGAATTCCGCTGCCTTGACATGTGGTGCACGTCAAACCCCCTTTTCCATCACAGTTTATGCAATTCGACACTTCTCTTTCACCGCCTCCAAGCTCAACTGTTACATTACCAGTTCCTGTACAAAATCTGCACGATTCTGGAACAAGAAACTTTGACATTAATCCAAATTTAAAAAACATACACATGCATAGAATAAGACCATGTACATCAATCTTTATGCATTATAAAGATTGAAAGAACGCCACTTACGTGCACCAGTTCCATTGCAGGGGAAGCAAGGCTGCGTGTTATCTCGTTGTGACTGCAATACATACATTTTCTTAAACAGATTAGATCCAATTCATAGTTTCAACGTGTAATAGAGGGTGTTTCGGTAACCTAATATTGACAACTTATAAGCTTGTTGGGTTTGTTACTTAAACGTTGATAAGCTGGTTTTTACTTTTCATTGAGCCGTTAAATGTCCTCATCAGTATACACAACCAGTGGAAATCGAACCTTAGACCCCTTATCTAATTTTCAAATTGCTACGAAACCAACTCCCTATGACAATAAGCATATGTTGTTAAAGATATTGAAATCCCAATGTCAATATTTCATTACATTCAGAAATGTATTAACACAAAAAACAAACATAAATCGACATACGGCATTATTAATCTGTGATTCATAGAAAATCGGTATTCCAAGCCCAACCGCAACACTAACCACCCCAACTGCAACAGCCACCACCTATCACCACCAACACACAATTCAAATAAATCAAAAACTTAGCACAAAAACAACAATGGCCCTTGGTACCAAGAGGTCAGTAAATATGTATACATTCGTGATGTGAAAGTTGAAAAACAAACCGTGTTCTGGTCTAGCTCAGCTTTGATAAGGTGAGGATAACGTTGATTTCTTGTGCATTTGAACGAATTCGAGTGAGAATTCGACGACGAAAACGAAGACGAAGAAAGGTTTAATGGAGGTGAAATGAATGGAGAGTGAAGAGAAGTTGTAGATGACATTTTTGATGTTGTGTTCATGTGTGTTTTTTTTCTTCTATCTCTATCTCAAAAATCTAACAATGGAGGGAGTTTGGATCATGTGGGGTCTCACTAATTATCAACCAGATACATGCATATGGGTATTTATATTTTTTGTTTAGAGCTAATGTTGTTAAAATCGCGATCCAGATCGTAACTATCATCCCATCTATAAAACATTAATCATTGAGTTACATAACTAATCACTTTTAACATTTTGAAATCTTAATCTTCGATAAATAATTTTATATGTTTTCAAAATAAATGTCCACGTTACTATTTTAGCTAGTCTTAAAGAATTATCCACTACGTTTCCCATGAAATGTAGACCACACCAACCGTAAAACCATCAAACGAAAAATTATGTTCTTATAAACCATATCAATTACATCAATTTCTCATAAGTTTTAATCAAATTATCTGGCGGATGGCTAATTTATAGCTTTTTGAAAGCTATTATGTTTTATAAGTCCAAAAAATAAACAATCACCTCAAAATGATCAAATCACAAACAAAAAGTTAGCTGTCGCCTATTCCCGTTTATATCTTCTTTGTTTCTTCTTCGGGTCAAGAAGGAAGTTCGCTACCCATGAATGTTCTATGATTATACATTTAAGGATTTCTGACTATTCGCGAATGTTGCACTCTTATTAAAATCTTGGAGTAAAAGAATTCTAACCGCTTCAATGCCAGTTTGAAATGTGAAATCTAACTGCAAAACAGACGGTAATATGTTCATTCAGTTATCTACTATATAGAGGTAGTAAAATGAACGGGCAGCCAATGGGTCAAAACACATGTTCCAAAAAATCCTACAGTCTTTAAATAAAATTAACGGGTTAAATATGTTACAATTTTAAACTAATATAAGGGGATGTTTGGGATGGCGTTTGCAAGTAGATTTCAATTACAAAATGCTGTTTTCAAAAATCATGTCCCGACTTTCTTTTTCAAAACTGCGTTTTCTTAGAGAGAAAACGCAGATAATCACTTTCCTCCAAATGATTTGCAAACAGTATATTTTTGTTACCCGCGTTATGCAAAATGTCTCTCAAAACACAATCTCAAAAACCCTCTAACTTCTTAAAGATCACGATTCAGGAGGTTTTATGTAAATGCAATTTGGTAAAATTTCGACTCATTTGACATATTTCTTTTTTGTCTGAATTATTTGTTTTGTTTGACCAGTTAGAATATAAATAAAAACCGGAATTCAACCCATTCATAAGGAAACGGGTTGAAACCGTTACCAACTAATCTTTTGCTAGATGCAAGCGTTATATTGTGTTAGATACTAATAAATACCTCCTCGCTTTCTTGTTTGGTAAATCTTCGAAGAACAAAGCTAGCAGCATCCATCTTGCCTGGAGGCCTTCCGATGCCTATAAAAGTTGGCATTTATTACTAAATAATAATCACAGAAATATTCGGTATAAATAATTAAAAGGTTGTCAAATCAACCTATTTTTAAACGGGGGAAGTCTTTGCTCCCTTTAAGATGATTAATCACACTCTTCATCCTTCACGAACAAAAACCTCGTCAGGAACATGTTGAACAGATTAAAAGTTATCTGTAGGTTTACAGCCTCCTAATTCCTAAATTGGTTTATTCAATATGTTAATTAACTACAAACTCTTTGAAAAAATGTTACCAGGTCAAACCGACCCATTTAATTTTGGCTCAATTCAAACTTGCCCGTTTTGACTTTTGACCCGTTACCCAACCCACCCGCCCTCTCTTTTACCACCTGCAATTACTGCGCATATGCTAACTTAAAAAAAAAATACTAGGAAAAAAATGTTCTAAAAGCTACAAAAAGTCGAAAATGAACTGTAGATAGACTCGTAAAATACACGACATGACATGACAAAAGAATTGTAATTAAAGCAGATTGAGGAAGCAAAACCATATCCTCAGAACCTTAACTAACCAATATCTTATTTTCTCATCACATAACACGGTGATAATATTTACAGTACGACATTACTTGTGCTTTTTGCCTTTTGGTCTGATAGAATAAGCTTTAGTTACAAGGGACACTTTTTACGTTACAGCGTGTATAGTAAAAAACAGGTTTATCACATGAAAAAGTAATATTCATTATTGGGAATTTACTTACGCTAGATCATATTAAACTTGTAACTTAAGAGTTTTTGAAAATTACCCGTTGTGTCCACCGTGGCCACCTTTTGGTAATAGCCGCAACTTTCCAAAAGGTAAATCTAAGTCATCATAAATCTGCAAGAGATGTATCATTAGATCAAATATATTAGAAACGTGAAACCAAAAAGCAGAAGTTAAATTTATGAACTTTACCACAAGTACTTGCTTTGGCGGAATCTTATAGAAAGAAACAATTGCTCCAACCTTTTAAACGAAATAAAGAAAAGTCATTAAATTGTATAAAACAAAAAAGGAAAGAAAAACAGGAACAGATGTATTATCATACGAGCTTTTACTTACAGACTCACCGCTAGCATTCATGAACGTTTGTGGTTTAGCAATCATCAATGGAATGTTTCCAATACTCCCTAAAAAGAAAGAAAAACCAACTCCATTAAATCCTCAGAAATCAAAACCATAAACCTCTAAGCAAGTGGACCGTTTAAGGGATTGGCGAATCACATAGACTGACAAAAAAAAGAAAAGTTCAATCACAAACCTTTTCCGAAGAAAGCTTTGAAGGAAACACTGTTCATGGAGATACCCTCAGCTTCTGCTATTGCATCTACCATCTCAAAACCTACCTGCAAATGTAAACTAAATGTTCATTTTCTTCTTCGTAATATCTTAAACCGCAAAGTATTAAAAGGCGAGGAGCCTTTATAATTTAGGCAATGGAATTAAAACGGAAAGAGCCAATATATGCTTCTTTCCCACTTCAATTTCTTACAAAATTGCCAAGCTAATGCCAGTGTAACTTATTTCACTTCTATTTTAGCAAAATACACAATAATTAAGTCAATATACTTTCACGCTTTCAAAATTATATCAATTGCATTATTTTCATTACACTAATGATCACAAATGGCCAATATTGAGACAATCGAAAGGGTCGTTGACGATTAAGGTTGTATTATATGAACAAAATTTTACTAAAATATAATATACACAACTACAGTTTACAAACTTTCCGGTTCACGTGTGAAATCAAAAAGCAGAAAAACCTAATAACCTTTTTGTCTAGTTTTCTCATTACATTACAAAATACTCAAATATGGGTTATTTGTCTAGAACTCTAACGTACTTTCTGTTTTGCCCCTTCCACGCCATCGTACTTTTATATTACCAGTACCTATTAGGTCATATTAACAATTTGTCTCATTCTTTAACCAGATCCCTTTATAATAAGAATGATCCATATGTGACAGATTGGCAACTTAAATAACCTAATAGGTAATAAATAAATAAAGTAAGATAGTCTGGAAGAGACAAAACAGAAAGTACGTACCAGTTCTAGTCTAATTATGAGGTGTTTGGGAGCTCAAGTTATTCATAGGCACTCCTAACTGTTCTACTTATTTAAGCACAATATAAGCCGGAACAAATTAAGCTCATAAGCCTAAAAAGAAACTAAAACAAACACCCTTAAATCGATATCTAGGGGGTGTTTGTTTGAGCTTATATAAGAGCTTATGAGCTTATTGAGTTTCGACTTATGTTTCATAAGCTCGAATTTTATGGCTTATGTAAGGGTTTATGGGCTTATTACTGTTTATTATGACTAAATAAACAACAATAAGCTTATAAGTCTTTACATAAGCCATAAAATTTGGACTTATGAAGCATAAGTCGAAACTCAATAAGCTCATAAGCCCTTATATAATCTCAAACAAACACCCCCTAGCTAACTACACTTTTGAAAAACATAGAGATATAAAAGGGAACACAAACATTATGTCTAGTACGGCTATACAATTTCCCAGGGTTCCCAAGACCAACAATCAACCAAGGATATTGTTTTTCCTTAACATTCTCCTTACTCGTAACCGGTTCTCCGGAAACCGGTTGCGATACGGATGTAGAAGCTGATGAAGATGAACACATTGAAATAGTTTTCCAGAATCTTGGTTTTGAATTAGATTGATTTTGAGATAATTTATAAGATGAACAAAATGAGGAGATTATGAATTGGCGGTAATGGTTGAAGTTAGATAAGGTGATTGATGATGGAGATGATGATATTCCGGTTGCAATCTTCATGGTGGGAACCAGATGGAAACTGTTCTTCATTACTTTTTGCGGAATTAGAATGTGATGCGAGAATGTGGAGCGAAACACGTTAAATTTTCGCTACAGAAAAGATTGCGCGAGAATATTTCATGAATAAATTTAGTGATTATTTTAGAAATATTTTCGTGATTTTCTCTTAAATATATCTTTTCTATAAATATAATAATTAACATAGTTTGCATTTAAAATATAATCATGGTTTGGATTTATACAATGTTTTAAAACATGGGTCGAACCGGTCGGAGTGGTTTTATATTTGTTTTTAACTTAGTTGGAACCGACAAATTGATTCAAAGAAAGAAAAGACGATTTTGAGTTTTCCGGTCACTTTCTCGATAATTTGGTCAACTACAATGAGATTATGACATACTATAAACTTTTCTCAATCTCTTTTACTTACCCGACAATTGTTCAATCGAGTGGGTTTTAAAATGTTGGATCTATATGTTATGATGGTTCACTTCAAGTTACGGATTTCGTCCTTAAGTTTAAAAAGCTGCATAAATCGTCCACTTTTTAAAAAAAAACTATTACGTTTTTGTCCCTAAAGTGGATATCCGTTACAAATTTCCTTTAAAATCATCGTTAACTAATTACATATTACTTGTTAGTTTTACCAAATTATCCTTACTTATTAAACTCTTTTTTTATTTTTGAACAAACTTTACTTATTAAACTTAATTATAGTAATATACAAAAACTACTTTTAACTATATAGGGACTGTTACGTTATATGAGTATGTTAATTACTTATGTATCCGATAAACTCGTAGACGGCCTTGTGTGACACGTACTAGAAAACTCAGTTTTGATTCTTTGTATTTTAACCTGTTATCCAACCCGTGATTTTGCTACCGCTTTAACTGTTATCCCTAACAAACGGAATAAAGCAACAAAAAAACACAAACACATGAAATAGATTTCCATGTGGAATTATCTCATAAGCTAAATTCTAACACTCATATATTACATTAGCTAAAGGCTATAACACATACAAATTAGCATCTAAAGGATCATACTTCCGTCATCTTCGTGTCCGAGGATCACACTGCTGCTGGTGTCTGGTGTCGGACCGTCATCAACGCTTGCAATGCTGCTGTGCTATTGTTTAGAAGCTGCATTCCCTCTTCACCCATCTGCCGGACTTCAGAAGGCGATAGAATCCTTATGCATCGAACACACCCAACAAATTCCCTGTGCATATATGATGTCGTTATGGACTATTCGTGTTACAAGCTTCGACTTAAGGAACGCTTTGTGTAATAAACAAACTTTTAGGATGAAAAAAATGGTTTTATATATCATAGGAACCATTTATGTAAAAATAATTATACGATCGAATTCAACCAGTTTGACTTTGACCCATTTACTTCTTAGTTAACTTTTTTATTTGACCCGTTAGAAATGAAACGAAAAGCTTAAGACAATTTTTCGATTAAATATTTATCTTAAGCCCAATTTAAAGCAACTTACTCCCATGGATCATCACCAACGAGAAGAACATCATTTTCGAAATCTAAATACACCAACTTCCAACCAGAACCTACTGAATCATTAAGCATCCCTTCAATCCCGAACATTCTTTCGATTTCACAACGTAGTTCATCGTAGTTCTTGAAACTCGAAACATCAATGGATCTTCCTACTGATCCTGCCTTTTGAATCTGTAAGAGAAAGAAATGGTTCGGGTCAACCCAAAGTGCTAAAAAGGGTGAATTAGAAACCTATTAATTATAAACGGGTCGATTTAGGTTATGTTATTTCTAACGGGTCAAAAAGATAAATTAGAATAGAAAATAAAAATATCAAAAAAAATGTTTCGGATCAACCCAACGTGCTAAAAGAATTAAACAAAAAAAGGAAAGTTGTCACCTTTGTATAGGTTCTTACACGAGGATGTGGGCCCAGTTGTTGCCACGAGCCATGTTGCACGAACGTAGTCTCGTTGAACTCCCCATTGCTAGAAGTAGTCCCACTCGAGTTGGCCGGAAGTTCTTGACCCAAACTAAAGTTGTTGTTTAATAAATAATCCGAAAGATTTCCAAAATCTCCATCTTTGAACCCACAAAACTCATCCAACACTACACTCGAAAACGATGGATCAATAACCGAGCTGTCCCCATTACTTACTTCAAAATTGATAGAATCATAAACTTCATTTTGGAAGTCCCATGTTTCCTGCTTTAGGGGCGAAAACGGGCTAAGACTTGGCAACTCATTTATAATATTTTGAGGATTAACGGTCTCCGGAGTAGTTAAGGTTTTTGGGATAATGGGAGAAACGGGTCTTTTATCGTTGACAGGTTGTAGGGGATGGTTAAATGGGCGGGTCAAAAGATAGTCCCATTCGGTTTGTTGTCCTAGAAAGCTAAAGTCAAAGGGTCGTTTATTTGAAGTGAGTGAAGGGAAAATGAAGAGGCTTTCGGGGGACTCTATTTCCCACGGGCTAACCCGGTTTTGCAAATTACCGCACCCTGGTTCGTCCCACTCCACCTGATATGTGTAAATAATGTCACATATAGAATTACGGTGTTTACATTTAGTGCCAAAAAATAAATGAAACACTGACCTGGAGATTATGCCACTTGGACCCGGGCCACCTTAATGGATCTACATCGCTTATACTTGTAATTATGCCCATATACCTATATCACATTTGAATAGTTTCAGTAAATAAATTAAAAGGAGAATATAGATGTGGTAAAATGGGTAGATTGGGCGGGTTGTGTAACGGGTCAAAATGGACTTACTGGTGCACTTTACAAAAGGGTTGGGCGCGGTTGACTAGGAATGCTTTAATAAATAGAATTAAAAGATTTTACGAGTTAAAAATGCAATGTAGGTGACTTTCGACCCGTTTGAGATAAATAAATAAAAAATAAAAATAAAAAAAATATCGACCCATTCATAAGCAAACAGATTGAAATTTCCTCCACGGGTACCTTCGTTTTCCAGATTCTTCGCTTTCAAACATCATTCCAAACCTCATTCCGATAGACAGTTGAATCCCATAAACCGACTTTCGGTATTTTAGCAATGGAATAACAAATTCCGAAGGACATGCCCTGAAAATTAAATTTCATTTAGTTAAATAAAAACAAAACTTAACCAATGAGGACTCAGGCTACCTTGGATTGTAGAATATTGTAAACGGGCTTCGATTAGAAGCAGCATGAGCTGCAGAAGCTAAAACTCCTATCTGCATACTATCAGCAGATAAAACGGAAGTTGGTGAAGCTGTTTGTTGACGATTTGCGCGCCTAATTCCCAACATTAATTCTGATCTTTTATTTCTGCCACATTATACATGAACAAAAAATATTATATAATTGTTACAAAATCATCTGCTTAAAGCCGTTAAAAACTTAATATGTTTGTTCAAGCGGTTTTCACCTGATAAAGATAACTGTGTCACCTGCTTTAAGCCTTTTTGCACCAACAAAACTACTCCAACCCGTAGTTAAAAGGTGCCGTTTTGGCTGCCCTGCATCATAACATTACACCATAACTTTAAGTTAATTTAAAAGTTATTACAGATCTTGTCTCTCAGGGAAACCTTTTACGGGTTTTTTTTTTTTCCTACTTTCAATGTTTCATAACGGATCTGGACCATTTATGTAATTACTTTATGAAAATATGAACATCTAAAACACATTGCATGCTCACCGCGATATATATGACGAAATGTCCAAGTATTATCATGCAAATCTCGAACAATAAGCTCTTGAGTTGGAGGCTGCATTGAAAAATCCTGAAAAACAACAAGAGTAAATCTATCTAAGGTGGCGTTTATTCCAATATCCTCAAACCAAACACTAATAAATACATACCCTCAAACCAATGACCCCCTAAGATCTCGACAAAGAACTAATGACAAAAAAAAACTCACCAACTGCGGGAAAATCTTTTCTGCTGCTCTACGAGGCACAGAGAAGCCACCGTGTGTACTAGTATCACTCGGGGTCAAAGTCTTGCAGAAGAATTCAGTTGGATGTTTACTCGTCTTCATTCCAATATCCGGTATAGGAAAACCATCTTTTTCCTGAATAATAACCATGTTCATCCATCACATTAGTCATGTAAAATCACAAGATTTTAGTCTTAGAAAATTACAACTTACGAAAACTTACAGAGTTTAACGGTTGAAGGCTCATTTGAGCAAAGATCTCATCTGTGTCTTTGTCTGCCTAATTCAATAAAAAGAAACTTAAGATTTATGAAAAATGATTAAACTCCAAAGAAGCTAAGAAGTCGTTGTTCGTAAAGGTGGCAAAACGGTCAAACGGATAACATAAAATTTTAAAATAGCTTTAAAGGAAACAAGTCAAACGGGTCATAGGCGCTCAAAGTGTGTTTTTAATACATCAGAAATTATATTTTTTTTTAAATTATATTATTATTTATATAATTATTTAAAACTTTTCAAAAAAAAGTGTTTTAAGTTAAACTTGTATTGAAGTGAATTTCTAATGCAATGTACCTCATAAATCATTTTATTTAAAGAAAACATATTATTATCGAAATAATTTAAGGTTTTTAATCATGTATGAAAAACTATTTTTCTCTAAAAAAAATAGAACAAAAAGTGTTTAGCCCCTGATCCAACCCGTTTTGATCTCCACCAAAAAAATGTCAGTGTTGACTCATCATCCAACCCGCCCATTTTGCCACTTTTAAGTTTTTTAATACAAATTTAGATGAAATACATGTAGGGTAGCATTTAGAACTTGACACAACAGCTGAGGAGGAAGATTCGGATAATTAGGAACTTGCGTTGATGCAATCTTGTTAGTCGTAGCTGCCACCTAATAAGCAAATTTAAGTTTTAGTTAGCAGATAAAAGTAACATGTAACATGTCCACAACAAATAACACAAGAATAAAAACCGTTTGTTAGCTTTCCGCACTTTAAAATCTTTGTTATTCGACACAATCTAAGATAATTAAAAAGTAAAGGGTTAATAATGCCAAAACTACCAAATGTTTTGTAGGCTGACGGTATGTGAGTTGACCCATTAACCATAACGTTGTGGGTTCAGTCCCGTAAGAGACAAAAAGTGTGAATAATTATGTGGTGTGGTGTAATGTTTTTCCAAAAAAAAATAAAAATGACACCGTAACCACTAACACATTCAACTTTTTGGTGGTTTAAACCTTCAATTTTTCCCGCTGTAGTTTCATCCCTCTACCGACTAAAAAACAAAGATTAGGGACTAATCTCTTCAAATGTAACATCAAGTAGAAGTTAATGAAATAGTTTAAAGAACCATTACGAAGAAAACTTTAAAGAGATAAACCGCTAATTACCATTATTAACCGAAGATTAATGAAATAATTGCTTATGAACAAACCAAACCTGTTCACTATGTCCTTGTGGGAAGTAATAAACAAGGCTTCCAACATATGGTAAGGTTACTAATGGACCAGCACATGCATGCCATAATTCTGAATTTATTGGCTTATTCACCCCTACAATAAGAATAATACAGTAAGAAAATTGTCACATATTTAACAAAACATGCATATATAAATTCTTACCATTTTCTAGGGACGGAGACAGTTTGGGGACAAAGTAGACAGTTGATAATTTATATTTATGTTATTATTGAAATTTTGCTCTTATAGAAAATTATTCGAGAAACATGAGTTATATAATTTGGCCGAAATTTTTCTACCTCCGCCACTCTATGTAACACATACTAACCAATAAAATGAAACATTTAAAACAACATATTTACCATTTCCTTTTATCTTTGTTTTGGTGGGAAGAAAGAAATGAAGCAATAACAAGCTTTCACAAGGCTCACCCATCCTACTACTATTTTCAGTAAAACACGCTTAAATGCGGAGTTTTGATATGATCTAGTGCTTTAGTGTTGGCATGACTACAACCATTTTCTATATTTTAAAAAACATCAAATCGCATATTATTACTTTCAGCTATACAAATTTAACTGTATAGTTCTGATAGAATCCGGTGCTTTAAAACATATAAAAAAAACTAACCCAATTGGTCTTTCATCTCCTGAAGCAAACTATGAGTCCCACTCTTGTCTTCAATAATACTCATATCAAACTATAAAATAAGTCTTAAATTACCATGAAATAAAGATCACATTTATTAGAAAAACAAGCAAAAGAGAACAAAAAATGAAGAATTTGGTGTTTGATTAGGGGGGGCAAAAACAGAGGAATATAAAGAACAAATTGAATTGATAAAGAAAGCATGCCTAAAAAATCCAAAACCAAACAACAAAAAACTGCAAAATTTAAGTGGGGCTAACTTGTATGTATGTATATAATCAAAAACAACAAGAGCATAAAATAAAAAAGAAGAATAAAAGGCTGTTTTTTTGCATCAAAGCACTCTTATCAAACCAAAATATGTGTATGTATCTTTTTATTTATAGGGTGCTTCATGAAAAACCAATCAACTTTTTGTGAAAGTGGTATAACCTCATAATTGATTTCATTCTTTTTTTACTTAACAAAATCTTTAATATATAATAAAAGAGGTCTTATATGACGAAGTAAGGTCCGTTGGATATGTTAACTTCTTTGATGTCAGCCATTAGATCAGATTGATGATGTCATCAAAAATTATTTTTTATTTTACACCCTTTTACAATACATAATTACAGATTGATGATGTCATCAAAAACTATTTTTTATTTTACACCCTTTTACAATACATAATTACATTCTCTCTTTCATTCAATCTCTACTAAAATAAAAAACATAATTATAATTTATTTATAGAATCGTTCAATTTGGACTATAATTTACCTTATTATTATTCTAAAATATCCTAATACAAAATATCAAAACATGTGTATCGAGAAAAAAATGTATATGTTATTATAGCTATAAACACTATGTGTATAAACGTAAAAGTATATATATATGTTTACACGTACAACATTATTTTCTCATAATAAATTAAAATCTACATAAATATAAAATTTACGATTCAATTTTTATTTTTTTTCGCGCTATCGCGGGACAATAATCTAGTACAAAAACAAAAGAGAAAATTACCAAAATAATCACCGATCATTTACACTTTACAAAAATAATCAACTAATTCGAGACATTTTTTTCATTGCGAAAGTACACATATTTTAATCAGACCAATAAAAATTCGGCACGTTGTCGCGACACTATTCATTTCTCGCGTCAATATTCATTTTCGCGACGACGTGTCTGGTTTTTATTGGTCTGATTTTGTTTTATGTACTTCTTGCGAGAATAAAGTGTCGCAAAAAATTCGTCGCGAATCAGGTGATTATTTTTATAAAGTGTAAATGACAGGTGATTATTATGGTGATTAATTCAAAACAAAAGTATAATCTTATTAAGTCGGTAAGTCAACTACTTCCTAACTTGTTGGTTATGGGTTCAAATATCTCTTTTTACGTTTTCTAATATTATCTTTAATCTTTAATAAAAGATGTGCCTTAAATGACACATGGCGAATTAAGGTCCCTTGGATGAGTTAACTTCTTTGATGACAGCCGTTAGATCAGATTGATGATGTAATCAAAGATTATTTTCATTTTACACCCTCTTACAATACATAATTACATTCTCTCTTTCATCCTATTTTTACTAAAATAAAAAACATAACTATAATTTACTTATAGAATTGTTCAATTTATACTATGATTTAACTTATTATTATTCTAAAATCTCCTAATACAAAATATCAAAACATGTGTATAAATGTAAAAGTGTATATGTTATTATAATTATAAACAACATGTCTATAAACGTAAAACTATATATATTAGTATACATAGAACATTATTTTTTATAATAAATTAAAATCTACATAAACATAAAATTTTCGATTCAATTTTTATTTTTTTCCGCGTTATCGCGGAAGAATAATCTAGTTTAGTTGTATTTTAATGTAATATTTTATTTTTTTATATTGTTATTATTGTTAAATTGATGCAGGAGATATGATTATGTAAATCTTATGTATAACCTTTATAATAATTTTTTTTTAACTTAATAGCTAAATTCTTATCAGGTTTTCGTTAGTATGATATTAAATTTATATTATAATATTTTTATAACTTGAATAGCTCATAATTTACTTATTTTTAGCTTATTATAATATTCTTAGTTATAATATATGATTTTCTAATTTCCATCCAATACTTTTTAGATTAGTTACCTTTTTTTATATAAATTAAGAGTACTTGGTCATTTTAGAATTACATAATTATCATTATAGAAAACGGTTTTGAAACCCGCTTCAACGTGCGGATAAAGAAATCTCGTTCTAACATGAAAAATGAAAAACAGTACGAATGAGATATATAATTAATTTTTGTATAAATTTTTAATTTGATATATATTAAAAAAACAAAAAACCTTTTGGTGAAAGTGGTCATAATACTGATTGCATTTCTTCTCACTCCATATACAAACAAAACTTTTCCTCTATCTTTGTGCATTTGCAATTTACCACTTTTTATGACTTAAAAATGTTTTTATGTATTTTTTTATAATCAAAACATGTTACAAGGTGGAAATAAGGAAAAATTCTTTCATAGGGTACGCTTAGTAACAATTTGGGTAATATGAAAGTGACGGAATTCAATTGTTCATGTAACACTTGTCGAGGGTGCAATACTTTTGGAGGCGGACGTCTTTCCTTCAATCCAAAACTTGACGTTTTTGTGGATCATCGATAGAAGTCAACAACATCTTGATTGGAGTTCGTGGACTACAAACCCATGTTTGGCAGGATAATGGAGATTTGAATGATAAATAAAATCATAGGGGTTGGCCAAACATAAGGCACAAGTACTATAAAAAAATAATTAGAGTATCAAAATTTGGTAAGAGATAATATTAAAAAGAAAAGTTTTAGGTTAAATTGCATAATTGTTAATATGAATCAAAATGGATAGGGTCGACAAACATAAGATACATATTATACGAATTAGGTAACAAGTAAAAACATATCCGAGTTTAATCTGTTGAACAAGAGATAAGTCGGAACCCCTCATATATGGAATATATACTTTGGTCGTCGGACTATATGTTGAATGTCGCGATAATAGACATTTTTTTAAATGCATTTTTGGTTACTCAATGACAAATGACAAACCGGGTTCGAGCCCACAAATGTTCTCAGGGTTATCACGTGAGCAAATGAGGTAATTTAATCAACAAGTGATCGAAATTCAAGTTTGAGTTTCTAAATGCAATTTGTTATTATGAATCAAAATATATATGAATAAACAAATATATACTTTTTGAAGTTAATCTTCAAATAGATGATCAAAACGGAAGTTAACGATTCAAATATTGTCTTGTAACTTTTGATTGTTTTGTTAAGTGATTTACGTTGTTCGTATTTGGTAGGACCGACAGATGGTAGGCTTAGAACTTGGGATAGCCAAGTAAACGATCAAAGATGGTCAAAGATTCAACCATGAGTTTAGGTGAAGCACCATACAATAAGAATATCTAACAAACCCATTAAGCCATGTTAAAGTTTGTAAAAGTATTTTTTTAAGATTTTTTATTCTTTTTTAGAATATATTGATGATGTTATTTATTTGCTTTTGTCACTATCAAGGGTGAGTGTGGTATTGTACCGATATCGGTTGGTATCAGTTTATTTAAAAAGAAATCAAGTTCCAAATATCATACCGTTTTTCCCGGTTCAGTTATGGTATCAATTTATCCGGTAATACTAATGTGGATACTAAGGGGGTGTTTGTTTGGGTTTATATAAGCGGCTTATGACTTATTGACATTTCGGCTTATTTTCATAAGTTCGGATTTTTCGGCTTATATAACCGTTTATGGGCTTATTATTGTGTATTATGACATAATAGACAATAATAATCTCATAAATTGTTACATAAATCAAAATATCAATAAATCATAAACTCTTTATATAAGCCCAAACAAACCCCAACATTTTTAAGGTCTTTTGCTCTATGATACCTAATTTTTTTTATTTATATATTTATTTAGTTGGGTAGATTGGGCGCACTTGATAATGAGTCGTGTGCAGCATACCAACCGGGGGACCGCAGCCATTACGCATGCATAACTGTTCTCACATGATCCAACGGTGCAGATTCACCATCCAAATTAGCACGCTACCAATGTACGCTTTTTAGAACTCTTTCATGCATTAACCCTGTTGTGTTAAAAGGACGTGTGATAATCATATTAGCCAATAATACAACACAATGATACAATAATCACGCTAGTCTTTTGGTGTATTTTAACTATGTAATTCGAGCTGGAGTTTCTATATAACGATGAAAAATATGTTTGATAAGTTTTATCTTATAGATGTAAAAAATAAATTTAAAAAGTATATGATAATATATGTTAAAACTAAAATGAAAAGTATTTTTGTTATTTTGTCTACTATAAGCTCAAATTTTTTTTATAAGCTACTTCAAGTGGTTTATGATTTTAATGCTTATCGAGACATATATTTTTAATAAGCACGTCGAACCAAACGGGACATATATATGAAAGGGTTTATCGAAAACGATAAACTTAAGCCCCGATAAGCTTACGCGCCAAACACACCCTTTGAAGGTGTACTAATAAAAATTAAGGGATAAGTGTTGTTTCGAAATGTATTCGTATTGAAGTGATAACGATATAAGTTTTTATGTCGGATGTCATGTTAAATGTTAATAAGTTTTTAATTGATCGAATATATATAATAAAGGTATTTTGAGTTAGATACACACAAATATAAAAGGCATTTTGACCTAATACATTATATAGTTGTCTATTATACATTGCATTTCATGACAGAAATAAATATATATATTATACTTTCATTACGTAATGTACAATCATACATTACATCAGATTTATTTAGGTCTATAAATTAGATTATTAATCATTTCTGTTTATATAAACTTATAGATTGATTATATAATAGATGTTTTATTTCATCTTTATTAAATAAATGGATATTTGAGAGCACGAGATTCGCTAGGCTTTTAACCTTTATAATACTTGCCACAATCTCGACTCCAACCTACCAAAGTTCTAACTAAGCCTAGTCATATTTGAAGGAGAAAAATTATAAATAAATAATTTATAGAGTAAATTACATAGATCGTCCCTAAGGTTTATATGGAATTACGGTTATCGTCCCTAAGTTTGAAAAGTTGCATGGATGGTCCCAAAGTTTAGAGTAATTACGGATTTCGTCCCTATTTTAGACATCCGTCTAATTTCACCGTTAGGGTTCCCTCACGTGTTAAACACGTGAGGGTATTTTAGTCTTTTTGCCAATAAAGTCAAGATTGTGTACCAATAAAGTCAAAATCAAATAAATCAAAAATCTCTCTTACAATAATAAACACACACACACAATCCGTCATCCCCAAATTCAAATTCACACACACACACACTTTTTCACATGCTTGAAACCATCTTCAGGAGTAACATGAATGGTGGAAACTGCACCATCTTCAATAGCGTTCATTGAATACCCACAAGGATCAAACTCAAAATCACAGATGTCGGATTTAGGTAGAATCATTCGGATTCCAGATTCTTTAGTCATTGATGCAGCGGAACGGACCGCCGTCTTCGTCGTCGCCGGCAGCAGCAGAACGGACCGCCGTCGCCGGCAGCAGCAGAACGGACCGCCGTCGTCGTCGTCGTCGTCGTCGCCGGCAGCAGAACGTGAAATCGACGATTAGAAACCTGGACTTTATTGGCAATAATCAGAGAAGCATATCAGACTTTGAAGGCAATCTCTTGAAGAAATTAACCGGTACAGACGGCATCTTGTTCCTAAACCTTGGATGCCGGAGCCAGTAAATCCCAAACAGAACCGCAACCACCTGAAACGGAGTCACATACAAAAACACAGCCCACACCAATGCGATTATGATAAAAATGGCAGTAGCCCTCGAGTCTCTCCAGCCCAGCAAATGAAATCACGTGATAAAAATGGCAGTAGCCCTCGATTATGATAGAAATTAGGTTTAGAAAATGAAATCAGTTAGAAAAGAGGGTAAATAAATTGAAGACTGGGAAATGACTAAAATACCCTCACGTGTTTAACACGTGAGGGAAGGCTAACGGTGGAATTAGACGGACGTCTAAAATAGGGACGAAATCCGTAATTACTCTAAACTTTGGGACCATCCATGCAACTTTTCAAACTTAGGGACGATAACCGTAATTCCATATAAACCTTAGGGACGATCTATGTAATTTACTCTAATTTATATAAGTTGCTAATAAACTAGTAACAACTTTTCCAATAAAGTAACTCGAAAATGTATCACATTTCATGCAATTCTAATGTACATATGTAACTTTGAAAAAGTTATATTATCTTATATGACTTTCAAAAACCGTTATTTATATATGCTCAATCAATTAAAATTTTAATAAATAAATGTCATGAAATATTATACATATATACATTTCTCATAGTATGGAAGCGACACTGTGAATAGTGTATCAGTCAGCTAGACTGCTTGATCATCAGCAACCTAGTTGCCTGATAATTTTCTTTTTCCTTTTTTTTTTTTGAAGTTATTAAATATAATAGATACGTATTTATTTCAGTTAGTTGCTAATTTTAGGTTTTTAATTTTTCTTTTTGGGTAACGATTTTTTTCTTCAAATATTTTATTTTACTTTTCCTTTTTGGTGCACCAGATTAAATTTTGTCCTCTAGCAACGAGGGGAAAAAATTACTATCTAGTTATGTACAACTAGGGGTGTTCAAAAGACACGGACCGGACCGAACCGGTAAAAACCGGACCGCACCGAGACAAAAAAAATCAAGAAACGGTGGACCAAGGACCGGACCGCTTTTTCCGTGTCATTTTCGGTCCGGTTCCTAGTCGGTTCTAGCCGCTTTTTCGGTTCTTTTCGGTTTTAATACCTCACACAATACACAACATAGTAATAAAAAAAGTTATTCAATTTAAAAAAGAAAAAAAGTCATGCAAAGATTAAGAATAAAGTAGGTTAAACGATAAGCAACACAAAAAGTACTCGTATCGAATTACAAATCATAAACGTAAATACGTAATAGGCATAGTAAAAAACTAAAACGAAACCAAATACGAATAGTAAAAACAAAAAACGTAAATTGTTTATTCATTCGTCTTGTGCATTATCAATCATCTAGCTTCTCCACATCTTCCATCTCGACAATTTTTTCCAAAATATCTATAAATAATCAAATACTAGTTAGTAATTATATAAAAATACATACATATAAGAAAATCTTTGTTCTTATAAAAATTTAAAAGTTAATACCTTTATTAATATTTTTAAAGTCTTCCAAGTCTTCTTCATCAATTTCAGTAACATTTTTTCTTGGATTTTTTATCCAATCTTGAGTACAAATCAAAGCTTGAACATTGTCCGTAGACAAGGAACTTCTAAAAGCATCCAATACACGACCACTTGTGCTAAAAGCCGACTCCGAAGCAACCGTGGAAATTTTGATCGCCAAAATATCTTACAAAAAAAATAAAAAAGTACACAATTAACGTAATAACAAAGTACAAAATATTAATTTAAAATTAAATAACTATAATGAGATTACCTCGTGCCATATTAGTGATAGGTGACTCTAAAAACATAATCGAGTTTAATTGTTTAATGAATATTAATGAATATAAGATTAAATATATTAAAGAAAAAGTTAACTTTTCGGTTCGAACCGGTGAACCGCCGGTTTAGACACGGACCGCACCGGATTTATTTTTTAAGTATTTTTTAGAACCGAGAACCGGACCACCATAGCCGGTCCAGTTCGGTTCCGGTCCAAAGTCGGGCCGTTTTTGCGGTTCTAACCGGTTCTCGGTTTTTTTGGTCACCTCTATGTACAACTTATAGATTCGTTTTAAATTAGATACACAGCTAGCTTTAATCGTAAATGTGGAAGTTCCAAAGAGTTTCCTTTAACCAAACCAAATTGGGCTGAATCGAAAATAACAGATTTGGGCTATTAAATCGAACCATAATAGCTTGGACCACTAGGTTTTAAATAATTATTGGGCTGATTATTTGTTTTGGGCCAGCTTGCTTGGCTAGACAAATTATGACTTAAAACAATACCAAAAGATTGTTAAAATATAATCCATTTGAAATGGTGGAAATTCAAATAGTTGAGTTACAAGCTGTGGTTAATTAACAATGAGGGAAAATATAGTTTCTTGTTTTTCGGAATTCAAGCTATGGTTTTTTCGAAAAGCAAAGATATACTCAAAAGCCATCTAAAGGAAAAAGCAAAACAATCCAATACAGGCTTCAAGACGGAGCCAAAAAACACCGACAAAGCCTAAACATGGAAAACAAAATACAATCCCAAATAGAACCGCCAAAAAAAAAACAAACCACCTAAAAAACTCGAGGGTTACGAATCCAATCACTTCAGTTGAAGACCGACTGATAACATCTATTTGAAAGCCAAAGTAGAGAAATGTGTTGAACCATGGGAAAAATGTCCTCCTCGCTAATTTTGTCTATCTCTTCTACACTAACACGAAGGACTTTGTTTAGTCATTGCCATATAGCTCAAGCATTTTTAGGTAGTAGTGATTGAATGTAAACGAAAAAGAAGTTTAAATTATTTAAAATACCATAAAGTGTTTCAAAATGTCTCGAACTTAACTACTGAAATTTGTAACATGTATCAAATTTTATATTGGTTTATTTTGAATGTTTAACTTTCAAATATTATTATTATATATTTACAGACATGACATCAATATAAGTTGTCAAATCACAAATTTGCAATTGCTTCATTTGGTTGATACATACCGTTACCATATTTCAAATGGTTATCACCTATATATTTTAAACGTTAGTTAAAACAACTCTAGAGTTTTAAGATAATTCAACTTCCAATTCCGTAAAAGAATTTTGTCTTTCATATTTAAAAAGGATTAACAATAGCATAGAATAAATTTCAACTAATTATCTTTTTTATCAATTTACTACAACTATAATAGAGTATTAATCAAATATCCGTTTAATGAATTATGTTCGGTTTACGTCTATAAATTAGGTTATTTCTCATTAAAAGAAACCATTCATATGAATTTAGTTACGAAAACTTAAATTCAAATGACCACCCCACAATTTAATTTTTTTGAAACCGGTAAATATATTAAAACTACCCGACTAGCAAGAAGCTAGAAAACGGACACAAAGTACATAAAGAACATAAACCAAACGAGATTATAAACAGAAGAAAGGAGACATTATCCAATTCGACCAAACAAAACCACCACACGGAATTAACGAGCGTGCATTTGGGATATGGTGGCTTAAGGGATGATGATAATAGTTATAGGTTAGTGAATGCGATTAGATGGATCATGGAAAAAAAGAAAAAAAAGCATTTGTATACTATTGACATTAATTGACTCTCAAATGGTAGTAACATTAAGGACAAAATGACTTAAATGCTAATGGGCACCACACCCTAGGAATAAACCCAAATATAAATAATGATAGTAGTAAATTTTACATATCTTTTTGAGTAAGTTTATATGTTTTTCAAGTATTAAAAAGTAATTTATTTATAAATATACCATCATAAAAGTATGTGTTACAAGACATCTTAAAAAAATTTCAAACAAAAAATTGAGATACATGATAAAATTTAAATTGTTATAAACTAAAAACAAAAGTAATTAAAAAGAAGAGATTTGAGAGAGAAAGAGTGTAATATTATTAATCACAGATTCACCAAATAAGGTTATATTATGTCTTATATTTATAGGTTTAGAGGTCATGAAAAAAGTTCATTAAATAATATTTATTTTCTAAGATATAAAAAACTCAATTTTCACCGTCTATTATATTTTAATTCAATGATTTAGATTAAAATCAAAACACATTTTCAATCTTTTTTCTTAAATTTATTTATCTCGCAAACAATTAGTCGTTAAATAAAACAAATTACGTCGTTGCGACCGTCTTGTTCTCCTCTTTAATTAGAGCAGTGTTCATATATATTTTCGAAGACTTTTATTTTTTGAGGTTTAGGTGGATATTAAAATCGTAAAGTTAATATCACATTTGATATTAACATCTAAGAGTAAATTTCCGAAACAAAAAATGTTATATAATGTATAATTTATCTAGACAAAGAAAAAAATTAAATTTTGACAATTTTTTTTTTTTACCGTTTTTGGACAAATATTTAAACCCGTAATGTTATATCACATGTGATTTTAACATCAAATGTAGATTTAAAGACCTAAAATCATTAAGTATATTTCAATTAAACGGATAAAAAGTTCCACGAAATCACATGTGATAATACTAATATCACATGTGATATTAATGTAATTAATATGTGATTTTATAATATTGGTAGTATTTCAAAATTAATAAGTCAATAACTCACTTGATTTGAATTTACATGTGAATTTTAAAACACAAAAATATTATATGCGGTATAATCTATATGAACCCGGAAAAAAAATCGAATTTTGACGAATTTTTATCTTTTCGGTTTTTGTCAAAAATTGATATTCGTAAGGTAATATCACATGTGATTCGAACACTAAATGTGAATTTCAAAATATAAATATGTTATATGATGTATATTTTACTACATCCAAAAAAAAAAAACACAAAATATTAAGTCAAACTACCATTATCACATGTGATAAAACTGTGACTGGATAATATAAATTTTCCAAAACCTAGAAAAATATCCGAATTTTTTTTCCGTCAAAAGTATATCAAGTGGGTGCTCTATAGAAATAGTAGATAATGCTTGTTTTAATGATTAATTTATTCGTTTAATAGATGTACGGTTTTTGAGATAATCAATTATTAAACAAAAGTAAAATTAAGATGAGTTTTGAAATGAAGTGTTGTGATTGGTTATTTTGTACTCAAATTTTTTTATGTTCTTAAGTGAACTCAACCCTAGAGGTAATAACAAACTGAATAATAAATAAAGACATTTTATCTAAATAGAAAATAAGTAAAATAGAATCATTCACAATATATAATTTAAATTTACAATAAAAATAATGTATATAGAGATGTTTTATTTTTTTCTATTCTCTTTTCATTTCTTTATGAAGTAGAAGTGTTAACTTTATATGTGATATCTAATCAAAACTATAAGTTGAAAATTTACAATAGTAACTGTTATATACTTTCATTGAAGTGCATAAATTATTTGCAAGCCGTTTCGATTAATATTGTTTTAGAAAAACAATTATTATCCTATACAATACAAATATTTACATTTTTATATTTCACAAAACTTTAATTCCCAATCTTCAAAAACACCAATTCATATATGTCACACTACAAACCAAATAAAACTTAAATTTTAATACTCGTTGCATATGATGCATAGAAGTACATGTATATCAGATACATGAGACATGGAATAAAGTTGACATTTATTAACATTTCAATATAGTAACTTCGTCCAAAAATTACCGGTCACTTATAATTATATTCTCGAGTGTTTTAAAATAATAATAACCCATTTAAAAGTTTTATCGATAAAAAACGTTTAAATGGTAAAAACTATATAATAACTATAGTTTTATTAAAATGTTTGATTATTGTAGACACTCAATATGTGACGGAGGCAGTGTAATTTTGTATCTATCTTAAATTTTTTGATTAGGTCTATGATTAGTCTTCTTATCATTTCTTATATAGGAAGAAAAAAGTATTAAATATATAAGAAATGATAAGAAGACTAATCATAGACCTAATCATAAAATTTAAGATAGATACAAAATTACACTGCCTCCGTCACATATTGATTGTCTACAATCAGATTTTGAGATATTTTTTTTGCAATCTTGGCTTTAATGATATTTTTTTATGTTATATAATATTTGATGTAAAATATATAAATGAATTAGGTTTTAAATGTATTTTTCATTGATCTAATTTTCATCATCTATTATATAACACAAACAAAAATATTTTGGATCAAAGCAAAAAAAAAACTTAAAAAACTAAAAGTGGATACTTATTATACGACAAATGGAGTATATAATATAAAATTTGTTCACTTTTATTTTATTAAAATTAAAAAACTAGAAGAGATAGAAAAAATAGGTGTCAAAACATAACAATGGTGTCTAGTCTACTGCAGATCTGTAGTAGTAGTATTAGAGAAGAAAGAAATAGGAAAGGTCTTGTCACAAGACAACACACATTCATTCGCTATCCCTCAGAATATTATGAAAGTACACCGTACCACAAAGTCCCAAATATTATTTTTTTAGTTTTAATATAATTTAAATGAGTTTATTATATTTATATAAAATTTAAAGACCAAAATTTATATATGTCTAAGCAAGTAATTTTTTTTTTAATAACATAACAGTTTATATGAAAGCAACATAACTCCAAATATATAAATTAATAAATTTTGGAAATTAGATATACATATAACATAGTCATTTAAAATTAGATAAATATCGTAGATTTTTAAGAAATTTTTTTAATGCATTTTCCAGCACTTATTTTAAATAAAAATGATAAATTATGATTAAGATCTCTAACATCGACAACACGGGGAACTTTTTTTCCCCTACAATTTTATGAATGAGTGACTCTCATGCATTAAAACGAGTTTCATTAAACTGATTGGAGTTAAAATTGTGAATGAAGCTTGATTTTGTGGTTGAAGTTAGAGTTAGAGCTAGTGGGTGAATCCAAACTTAGAGCCAGGGATTTATGTCAAGTTGGAAAAGCTGTTACTAGAACTTGTAAATGTAAAATGGAGTACATAAAAAAGTTACCATTAAATTAATATTTCAGTATATAGAAATGGATCTTCTTATTAAGTTTGGAACAACAAAATAACATGCAAACATTAGAAATCAATTGGGTTTATAATTCTTGGACGTTTTAGTGTTATATTTGTATGCTATAAATAAACGTTTTAAACAAGGAAATTTTCAAACAACGTCATTCACACGTCGTGTTCCTCTCGCGAATTGATTCTATAACTTTCGACGCAAGCTATGCACGTTATAGAAGAATTGGCCAACACAAGTTACGAAAAAACCTAACACACCATGTTTCTTGCTTTCGACATAACCTCTACATCATGTGATTATGAGAACGCGCAATGTGCATGATGACATCCCTGATGGTATTTGAATAGTTTTAGCAAATGTGTGTCCGTAAATGCGTGAGCCTACGGGGTTGCACACATTCATTTTTGAGCCTTTGAAAGCATTCATTTTTTAATGCACACATTCATAGTGAGATTTTTGAGCCTTTGAAAGCATTCATTTTTAATGTTACTTTTTCGTTTCTTTGAGTGTGCCGATGGTTGATGACTTTAGAACTTGACATTGTTATACATTTCGAGACCACATATGAGCAATTGCATTAGGGTAACTTAGTGTGATTTGGTACAATGATAGGGGCAATTAGGATTAACCCATTTGTGTGCCTTTTTCGTTTCTTTTATATATTTTCCGCCTAACCCTTGTAACACTTATTTTTAGTGTTAGAAACTCTAGTAAACCATTTTGCGCCTAAACCGTTTTGTTTCTTTAACACTACTATATATTTTGTACACTCGCCTATTTTCATTTCATTTTAGGATTAGATCCGAACTTAAAGTATGATTGCTATTATGTTTGAAGTGAAATTTAGAAGTTAGTGAGGCATTAAAAGAAGTTATATTATTATTGCCTTTGTATTATTTTTGTATTTGGAATAAAGTGAAAAAAAAAAAATGAAAATAGCGTTTTGAGCATTTGAGCTTACCAAAAAAAAAAATATTATTGTAAGACATGTACTAGGCTGGAAAAAAAAAGTGAATCGAAGAAAAAAAAAAAAAAAAAAAAAAAAAAAACAAGAAAAGCGGAAAAAAAAATTTAGTTTGTAGAATTAAAAGAGATAGTGTATATTGAGTCTTGTATTACATAATATTTGTACATTCGGAGAAAAAAGTAAAGTTGATAAAATTGAGCAATTCGGTTCGTTAGAGATTTTATTAGTTCGGATTTAATCTAAGTTTTGTATACATTTTTATTTTACCCATTTACACTCCATTATATATTTTCACATGCCTTTACCTGTAAATTATAACCCGAATAAAAGTTCCCGTTTAGTTGTACCTAGACTCTAGTGGTGGAGATTTGATTCTTTATCAAGCCTATGATAGAATATTCACCATGACTGAGCAGTTGAGCGATTCTACAGAATACGTTAAACACCTTTTAGATTAGTTTGAGAGATTGTGTGATTTACTTCCCATAAAATTCGTGAGGTGTTTGGTTATGCAATTTAATTTGGCTTTGATAATTTGTTTTAACACAGTTTTTGCTTGAGGGCAAGGAAAAGGTTAAGTTTGGGGGGATTTGATATCGCATATTTATACGTTTATCTCTATGCGATATTCGGTTGTTTTTCATAATAAACATGATGGATATGATAGGTTTTTGCATTTAATCGTGTGGAAAAGTTGTTTTGTCTATTTTATAGGTTTATATGATTGGGAAGTGGAAATGGTGGAAGAAATGAGCTTAAAAGACGAAAAATAGTGATTTCTGACGAAGAGAGCGTTGCAGTATTGATATCGCATATTTTAATCATATTATTATATGCGATATTTGTCTTTTTAAAGTTTAATTCATAACGGATTCTGGGAATTTCGGGCAATTTTGGTATTAAAATGTTATACAGGTATTAACCGAAGTGACATAATTGGAGCTGAAAATGAAGAAAACGGGTCGATGTGTATTCCCGTTATGTTTTGAGACTAGAAGCAATTGGTCACGAGAGATGAAGCAGAAACGAGCAGCAAAACAATAAAGCTGGAAAAGGGCCGAGGGACGCCCGTCCCAGGCCAGTGACGCCCGTCCCGCGGGTTTTTCACGTTGCTGCTGTTTTTGACGTTTAATAAAAGAGTTTTTAGGGTTTTATTTTTTGATCATCATAATCATTATTGTAAGCAAGTATTGGAGAATTGAAACCCTAGCTTGGACCGACGAATTTTTGGAGTTATTTGGTGTTTCTAGACTTAGCAATTTCGTTGTTTAAGCATTCGGATCATTGGTACTTTAATCCTTTTCGTTAGTTCTTTTAATATAAAGATGTTTCATTCAATTCTATTGTGTTGCGTTTTTATCATTATGAGTAGCTAAATTTCTTAACGTTCACTTGGATGATGTGATCAATTATGTAGGTTATTATTTAATTACGTATAGGTTGAACTGGATTTTATGTTTAATCGAAAAACCAATTGTAATCAGTTTTTGAATATTGTTTAATCTTTTATATAAACTGTTAGTAATTCATCATAGGTATTCGAGAGGAACTTGTGACATTACAAAATAGTTTATGAAATAACTAATCGGTCAATAATTAGTTTAAAGATATTAGTATTCGAGAGGAACTAGTATTAAAGATTTAAACAATAAACACGTGATTGTGGTTGTTAGTTAACTAGATTAAGAGAGATCGGTTTAGTTAATTAAGAAGCTATTCGAGAGGAAGCTTTATAAGATTAAATCATAAAATCGGCTTAGGTACTTATTGCTTAGTTGTCAAACGTAGAAATTACACACGAGAGTGGTAACTACTCATGAGATGATTAAAGTTTTAATGGGAAACGAGAGTTCAAGTTAAATACCTTTTAAGTAGTTCAACATTGTCAGTAATTAAGTGATAACCGTAGTAATTGTGATCAAGTCCAAGTGAATATATTTTTCATCAATTGTTTACAAACCAAAATCTTTTCAGCGATTCATCTGAATCAATTAGTTTCTTAAATTTAGTAGTTTAAGCACAGTGACAATTCGGTCACAAAAAACCCACTTTTTGTTTTGTTAATTATTAATTATATTTCAACCATCAGTCCCTGCGAACGAACCTGATTTACCTAAAACTATACTATACTTGATTAGGTCCACTGCCTAAGATTGTGTAGTCGAGTCGTAAGTATTTCTTGTTTTTAATATATACTCGATTTCGTACATCAAGTTTTTTGGCGCCGCTGCCGGGGACTGTAGTTTTTGATTTTAATTAATAATTTTTGATTCGATCCTTTTAGGTATTAATTACTTGAAAGTTACTTTAATTGTTTATCAGGTGCTTTTGACGGTTTTTATTTGTGATTTTTCAGAGATTACAAGTAGTGGATGAACACAAGGGCTTCTGGGTTACCACTTAAAAGTCCATTGTCTAATCCAGGAGTTTCAAAGAAAAGGCGCAACAAGAAACCAAACACTACACCACCATCACCAGTTAAGTTAGAAACGGAGGATCTAGAAGTAAATTCCGAGGATTCAATCAGTTCAGATTCAGAAGTAGAGATAGTAGTTGAGATGGCTGATCCAAATGATGTACCGATGCATCAGAGAGCTAGGGTAGTACCGCCAACACCGGGTTCGGCGATTCGTACTCCAGATATGGGAAATGATTTTTCAGTGAAGGATCATCATCTGAAGATGATCCAGGATAATTATTTTGACGGAAGGATGAGAAAAGATCCACATTCGCATGTGGCAAAATATGTTAAATTGTGCGAGATGTTCAAATACGGGGCAGGAAGGGAAGATAATGTCAACTTAATCCTTTTTCCATCGTCTCTCACGGGAGAGGCACTCACTTGGTTTGAAGAGTTACAGGAAAACTCTATTGATACGTGGGCGAAAATGAGGGAAGAATTTGTTTCCAGATTTTTTCCATCATCTTTGGCAAGAAGCTTATTGAATGATATACGGGGATTTAGGCAAGGCGACAGAGAAACCATTGTTGAAGCTTGGAGTAGACTTAAGGATATGCTCAGGGGTTGTCATGGGTATGGATTAGAGAAAGGACATATTATCGATATTTTCTTCTTTGGATTGGACAAGCAGTCGCAGGGGGAGTTAAATCTAGCTGGGGGAGGAAGTTTTCAGTACAAATCCATCAACGATGCGACCAAGATGTTGGATGATCAGTTGCTAATGGATTTATCTAGAGAACAGAATCAGTTTGGTAGAGAAAGAGGAGGAAAAAAAGTAGTTGCTAGTGCTGAGAGTAGCAGTGGAAACACAGAGATGATGGCTGAGATCAAAGCTTTATCTAGTAAAATGGATAATAATTTTTCGAGGATAGATGATCAGTTTAGTAGAGTTGGGAAGGATATGCATGTGATGGCGAATGGTTGTGAGTACTGTGGGGGAATGCACTACACTGAAGATTGTGATGTTAGAAGAGAAGCAGAAAGTGAGTTGCGCAAAATCAGTACCAAGGAGCATTTCAGAGAATCGGTTTTCATAACCGTAATTCGGGTAATTATAATTCTGGTAATAATAATTTTAATGCTAACAATTCTGGAAATTCTCAAAACAGGTACCCAAGGAATAATCAGAATCAGTATCAGAACAGTAACCAGAATCAACAGCAGTCAGGATCGTCTGGTCAAAAACAGGAAGACGAGGAAACCAGTTTGAAGGACATGATGAGAAGCTTCATTCACACTCAGTCAGCGAAAAATGAAGCAACAACCAACCAGTTTAAGGTCCCGAACGAGAAATTGGAGCAAGGACAAAGGAATCAACAAGCAGCACTTAGTGATTTGGAGAAGAGATTGGAGAGACTAAGTGATCAACATGCTGCTAGGCCTAATGGTCAGTTGCCAAGTAACACCCAACAGAACCCAAGGCAACCATTTCCTAACGCTGCAGGGCAAAAATATCAAACTCCTAACAATCGAAATGAGCATGTGAATGCAGTGTCTACAAGGTCTGGTAGAGTTTATGGTAATGTTAATGATTCTGCAGGTGTTACTAATCCAGTTGTGCAGGAATCTAATGTTGAAGTGGAGGAGAATGAGGAAGAAGAGGAACCGGAAGTTACACCAGCTGCTCAATCTAAACCAACTGTGTCACCTCAAGTGAAAGCATACAAGCCGAAAGTTCCCTTTCCTCAACGTTTGAGGAAGGAGAAGATGCAAGAACAGTATGGTAAATTTGTTGATATGATTAAATCTGTGCATATTAATGTTCCTTTGGTTGACTTGATTTCAGGAATGCCAAATTACGCCAAATTTATCAAGGAGCTTGTAACTGGAAAAGGGAAGTTGGAGGAAGCTAAAGCCACGTTTTTAAATGCAGAGTGTTCAGCACTTGTTCAAAACCAGCTTCCACCAAAGTTAGGAGACCCAGGGAGTTTTCTAATTTCATGTACTTTGAGTAAAGCAATAACTTGTGAGGCATTAGCTGATTTAGGAGCTAGTATAAATCTTATGCCTTATTCATTGTATGTTAAATTGGATTTAGGGGCATTAAAACCTACTCGTATGAGTATTAGACTCGCCGACCGTTCATACCAATACCCTTTAGGTATAGCTGAAAATATGCGAGTGCAAGTAGGTCAGTTTGTGTTTCCCGTTGATTTTGTCATATTAGAAATGGAGGAGGATAGCAAGGTACCTTTGATTTTAGGTAGACCATTTCTACATACCGCGGATGCTATCATTCGTGTTAAGCACGGGAAAATTTCTTTGGGGGTTGATGAGGAAAGGATTGTTTTTACTGTAGATCGAGCTTTAAAGCATTCTTATTCTTATGATGATACATGTTTTCGAATTGATGTTATTGATGACATTTTGGACTTAGAGTTTCAGGAATTGCTTGAAGAAGATGAAGAAGCTTTGAAGGAGATCAGTGATTATGGAGATGTCACTATTGCAGAAATAGAGGAGATGTTAGCTTTGGATGTCGAAGAGGATGCAACAGGTGAGGAGAGTTATGAGGAGATCAAAGTTGATGATGAAGAGAAGATAAAGACTTCTATCGAGAATCCTCCAAAGGATGTGGAGCTTAAACCATTGCCCGAGCCCTTGGAATATGCTTTTCTCGAAGGTACATCTTTACTTCCTGTTATAATCTCATCATCACTTTCGGATGATGAGAAATCTCGTTTGATGATTGTGTTGAAAGCCCATAGGAAAGCTTTTGCTTGGAGAACATCTGACATACCCGGTATAAGCCCTCATTTTTGTAAACATAAGATTAATTTCTTAGATGATGTTAAACCTGTAGTTCAAAGACAGAGAAGGCTTAATCCTAATATGAAAGATGTAGTTAAGAAAGAGATTGTCAAACTTCTTGATGCGGGAATTATTTACCCAATATCTGACAGTCCTTGGGTGAGTCCGGTACATTGTGTACCGAAGAAAGGGGGGATGACTGTGGTAACCAATGAAAAGAATGAGTTAGTTCCCACTAGGACAGTGACGGGATGTCGTGTGTGCATAGATTATAGGAAATTGAATGATGCAACACGTAAAGACCACTTCCCGTTACCCTTTATGGACCAAATGCTTGAAAGATTGGCCGGAAACGAATACTTTTGCTTTTTAGATGGATTTTCCGGCTATTTCCAAATCCCCATTGACCCTGAAGACCAAGAAAAAACCACTTTTACATGTCCATTTGGTACTTATGCCTACCGTAGGATGCCTTTTGGTTTATGTAATGCTCCTGCTACGTTTCAGAGATGTATGTTGGCTATTTTTCAGGATATGATTGAAACTTCCATGGAAGTTTTCATGGATGATTTTTCTGTTTTTGGGGATTCATTTGATTCTTGTTTGATTAACCTAGATAAAATGTTAGAAAGGTGCGAAGCGGCGCATCTTGTGCTAAACTGGGAAAAATGTCATTTTATGGTTAAAGAGGGAATTGTGTTAGGCCATAAGGTTTCTAGTTTAGGTATGGAAGTAGACAAAGCTAAGATTGATGTTATAGCTAAGTTGCCTCCACCGACCAATGTTAAATATGTTAGGAGTTTCCTTGGACATGCGGGTTTTTACCGTAGGTTTATTAAGGATTTTTCTAAGATCACTCGTCCCATGACTAGGCTTTTGGAAAAGGATGTTCCTTTTGAATTTAATCAAGATTGTTTAAATGCTTTTGATATTTTTAAGGATAGACTTACCCATTCACCTATTATGGTTTCACCTAATTGGACTCTACCTTTTGAACTAATGTGTGATGCTAGTGATTTTGCTTTAGGTGCTGTGTTAGGACAACGGGAAGGAAATCATTTTCAACCCATTTACTTTGCTAGTAAAACACTCAATAGCGCCCAACAGAATTACACCACCACAGAGAAGGAGTTGTTAGCAGTAGTCTTTGCTTTTGATAAGTTTCGTCCTTATTTAGTGTTAAGCAAGACTATAGTGTTTACTGATCATTCGGCCCTTAGGTATTTGTTTTCTAAACAGGATGCTAAGCCTAGACTCATTCGTTGGATTCTACTTTTGCAAGAATTTGACATAGAGATTAAGGATAAGAAGGGAGTTGAAAACTTAGCTGCTGACCATTTAAGTCGATTAGAAAATCCGGAACTTGAGGAACTTAGGGAAACTGATATAGGAGATACTTTTCCCGAGGAGCATTTGTTTAGGATAGATGATGATTCGGATGTACTTGATGATCCATGGTATGCAGACATAGCTAATTATATTGTTGCAGGTGTTATGCGAAAAGGTTTGACACATCAACAAAGCAAGAAATTCTTTTCTGATGTGAAGAACTATTTTTGGGATAAACCGTATTTGTTTAGAATGTGTGCAGATGGGATGATCCGAAGGTGTGTAGCTGGAGAGGAAACTAGGAGAATATTGGATGAATGTCACCATGGACCGACTGGTGGACATTATGGACCATCAACTACGGGGAAAAAAGTGTTTGATGTAGGTTTTTATTGGCCGACAATATTCAAGGAAGCACAAACATTGGTTCAGACTTGTGATGCTTGTCAACGTCAAGGTAACCTCTCTAAACGGGATGAAATGCCTCAACAAGGTATCCAGGTATGTGAGGTATTTGACATATGGGGTATTGATTTTATGGGACCTTTTCCTCCTTCCCATAAATATCTTTATATCTTGGTTGCTGTTGATTATGTGTCAAAATGGGCGGAAGCAAAGGCTTTACCAACGAATAACGCTAATGTGGTAATTGATTTTCTAAAAAAACTATTTAGTAGGTTTGGTGTTCCTAAGGCCTTAATCAGTGATCGTGGAAGTCATTTCGCGAATCACCAACTTGCTAAGGTGCTTAAGAAGTATGGGGTCACTCACAGATTCTCTACTTCTTATCACCCGCAAACAAGTGGCCAAGTGGAAAACACAAACCGGGCTTTAAAAAGAATTTTAGAGAAAACGGTTAATAACAATCCTAAGGTTTGGGCTAAAAAGTTAGATGATGCTTTATGGGCATTCAGGACTGCATATAAAACACCGATTGGTACTACACCATATCGGTTACTTTATGGAAAACTTGCCATTTACCTTTAGAGATTGAACACAAAGCGTACTGGGCTTTGCAAAATTGCAACTTGGATTTGATCTTAGCAGGTGAAAAAAGATTTTTGCAGTTGCATGAGTTGGATGAGATGAGGTTGCAAGCTTACGATAATTCAAGACTTTACAAGGAAAGGACGAAAGCTTGGCACGATAGACACATCCGACCTAAGGAGTTCAAAGCGGGCGACAAAGTGTTGATGTTTGAGATGAAATACAAGTTTAAGGCACCAAAGCTCAAGGCAAAATGGAAAGGTCCATATATTGTGAGGCAAGCTTATGCTTCGGGGTATGTGGAGCTGTGGAGCGGGAATGGTGAGACTTTTATTGTGAACGGGTTCAGGCTGAAGTTGTATCATGAGGAAGACGAGGTGCATATTGACAAGTAAGAAAAGGGAACACGAGTCTAGCTAAGGACTCGACTGATAAATTTAGCGCTTGATTTTTCTTTTTATTTTGGAAGTACACGTGTCACGATTAAGGTACGTCTTCCGTTTTATGTTTTTCCTTTTTAAGTTTTCCTTTGTTTTAGTATTTTCAATCAAAAAAAAAAAAAAAAAAAAAAAAAAAAAGCTGCTGTTTGGGACGCCCGTCCCACAAATGGGGACTCCCGTTCCAAGATTTGCACCAAAAAACATCGCCACTGGAACCCCCGTTCCAAAACTAGAACTCCCGTCACACCAGCGCGGGACGCCCGTCCCCCAGGGTGTGACGCCCGTCCCGCGGGCCTGGGTCAGATTCTAATTTCCTTTATTCTTTGCTGCACATTATTATCCCATCTCTCTTTCTCAAACCGAACACAAACACATATACACGAATTTAATCTTCTCTTTTTCAATTTTTTGGCATACAAATTCAAGGTTAGTTTCATTTGCTTTTAATTATTCAATTCTTTGATTTCATATTGATTTGTTGCATGATTATTGCTTTAGAAACCAATTAATTAGGGATTTTTGCTTATGAACCCTAGGTTTAGATTTTGAAATTGAATTGAGGGTTTTGTGTGTAATGAGTTTATATGAGTTTAGGAAGTAAAGGGAATGCTAGATAGGTGATTTTAACCATGAACTTGCAATTGTTTGCTTGAAAATTTTTACCCTAAGTTTGCACTAGTATGGGGGGTTGAATTTTTTTTTTCAATTTGATTGTTAATGGTTAATTTGATACTATGATTTCGTCTAGTTTGATTGCTTAAATTGATTATGTTGAACTTAAAATTTTTAAACTTAGTTTGAAATTTTATTTTAGTATTTTCGGCAATTAAAATAGCGATATTATAATCATTTATTTGGTATTATGATGGGCAAATAGGACGGGAATGTGGTTTTAATGTAAAGTTTGTTGTTTAACATTTGTATTATTTTTGTATATGTGACTTTGTTTTGTAGATGAGTCGACCACGTATAGGTAAGAGATCACGAAGTAGCAAAAATGTGCCACAACCGGAGGAGATTGAGCGAAACCCCATGGATATACCCGAGAAGTATCAGCCAAAAATTTCCTTGGAAGCGCTTCGACAGAAGCGTATAATTGGACATCGGACGTTAGATTGGAAGATTGTAGAGGATTTGGGTTTCAAGAGTGAGTTAGAGGATCTTCTGACCGCTGATTGGAAGCGATTTTTTGCAATCAAGTATGGGGTTTATCAGGGATTGGTGGAAGAATTTTATTGCAGTTTCCGTTTGAATACGGCTATGGGTTCTACCACCGAGACGGTAATGACATTTCGACTGGGCGGACGGACATTTACAATGTCTTATGCTGAGTTTGGGGTTGCCATGGGTATTTATACAGCGGAGGAGGTTTTGGGAGTAGATTTTACTCAGGGGTTAGCGACTTGGCCTGCTGGGATGAACGCTGGGTTGTTTTGGCGACAACATCATATTAGTACCGAGAATTATCATAAGAGTATTAAACAGGCAGTCATGCTAAACCCGATGCACCGGATACTGTTTCGGGCAATTGTTGAGTCCATTTCGGCCAGATTAAATTGCCCGAATAATTGTACCCAGCAGGATCTATTTTTTCTCTACTGTATTCTAGCTCGACGTCCGTGCAACCTTGCTAGATGTTTGGCAACTTATTTATACGACAGGGCGTATGGTAAGGGAGAGGGGGCAGTGTGTGGTGGCGCCTTTATATGCCATTTAGCTTTTAAGTTAGGGGTGGCTGATAGGGAGAATTTGGATGCTACAGTTGGTTCAGTAGCCGGGGTTCGTACGTTGAATGTTGTCGCTTTGAAGAATATTTCGTTGCTTGATCGCTCTGGAAACTTGTTTGGAAGTAGGCCTGATGTTACTGGTCTTGCTGGGTCAGATTCGGAGTCAGATGATGAGCCGAGTGATCCGTACTCTATGGAGGCTCTGGCTCGACAGTTGACTGCAATGCAGACATCTCAGCAACAGATGTATGAGTCTCAACAGAGATTCCAGGAGTACTATTTTGAGGATCAGAGGATGATGGGGTCTCAGCTGGCTCGTGTCACTTATCAGCAGGAGCGTTATCAGCCCCATATGGATCAGTGGGCGCAGCGGGAGGCTCAGAGTATGGGTCAGGTTCTACCGGACTATGCTCCACCGGATATCTTCATTCCAGCGCATCGTCAGGGCGTATTTTACTATCCCCCTCAGTCTCAGCAGCAGCCTCCGCATCAGAGTGGTCCTAGTAACCCGATGCAGTTTGGTCAGTATTCAGGAGGGAGTGGGGAACCATCTATTTTCCCTTCCCCCGATGACATGGCATAGTTGGTGATTTGGAGGGATGTCGGCAAGGCTGGCGCCTGGGCATCGAGAGAGAGTTGGTAGTCGTTACAGATAAACACTTCTTTTTCTTATCTCTTTTTATTTCTTAGTTTATTTTTTGTTTTTATTTATTTATTTGTGCTAGCTAATGTTAACGTACCTTGTCTTCTTTGTTTGTCTTGTTTTTCCTTTGTTTTGAATCGTTTTGTACAATGAGGGCATTGTCCAACTCTGGTATGGAGGGGGGTTGAGGAAAAACATCCGTTATGTTTAGTTAGGTCAGTGTATTGTATTTTTATAAAAAAAAAATAAAAAAAATGATGACATGTCTTGAGAATTTTTAATTTGTTGCATAACCAAGCACATTTTATAACCTACTCAAAGAAAAGTGAGATTTTGAGCCTTGAAAGCATTCATTTTAAATGCTACTTTTTCTTTTGTATGAGTGTGCCGATGGTTGATGACTTTAGAACTTGACATAGTCATACGTTTCGAGACCATAGATGAGCATTGCATTAGGGTAACCTAGTGTAATTTGGTACAACGTTAGGGGCAATTTAGGAATAAACCATTTGATTTAGCCTATTCGTTTCTTGTTAAATAATTATAGCTTAATCACATTGGTTAGCTAATTTCCGTTTAACCCTTTTGTAACACTTACTTTTAGTGTTAGATACTCTAGTTAACCATTTTGCGCCTAACTTATTCGTTTCATTTAAATCCACTAAATATCTTTTCTTTTCATTTTTAGATGAATCCGAACTTAGTTTTGAGATTGCTATTAATTGTATACAATGAAGATTGAAGTTAGAAGTGTTAAGGCATTGAAATTATCGAATATCGTTAGCCTTTGTATCATATATTTATTTGTTAGTAAAAAAAAAAAAAGAAAAAAAAAAGAAGAGAAAAAAAAAGAAAAAAAGAAAGTTGTAAAGTATGTAGTTTTATGTATTTTGAGTCTTTGAAGAAATAAAGTAGAAGTAGTTGTATTATGAGTTATGTAATTCGGAAGATTGAAGTTATATGGAGCAATTGGTTCATTAGCGTTTAGGAGTTCGGATTCATTCTAAGTTTAGATGTATACTACGTTTATTTGTATACTTTTACTTATTAACCCATTTAACCTCTATATATTTATTCACATGCCTTTACCTGTACATTACATCCCGAAAAGAAGTCCCCGTTTAGTTGTACCTAGACTCTAGTGGTGGAGAAACGATACTTTATCAAGCCTATGATAGAAAACTCACCATGACTGAGCAATTGAGCGGATTTACAGAATATTTTACATACCCTTTAGACTAGTTCGAGAGATTTGTGTGAATTACTCCCAATAATTCGTGAGGTGTTTGGTTATGTTTTTTTTAAATCATTGTTTGGTAATTAAATTGAATTGAACTGGATTTGCTTGAGGGCAAGCAAAGGTTAAGTATGGGGGGATTTGATATCGCATATTTTAATCATATTATTATATGCGATATTTGTCTTTTTAAAGTTTAATTCATAACGGATTCTGGGAATTTCGGACAATTTTGGTATTAAAATGTTATACAGGTATTAACCGAAGTTCTGGAGCGGAAGTGACATAATTGGAGCTGAAAATGAAGAAAACGGGTCGATGTGTATTCCCGTTATGTTTTGAGACTAGAAGCAATTGGTCACGAGAGATGAAGCAGAAACGAGCAGCAAAACAATAAAGCTGGAAAAGGGACGAGGGACGCCCGTCCCAGGCCAGTGACGCCCGTCCCACGGGTTTTTCACGTTGCTGCTGTTTTTGACGTTTAATAAAAGAGTTTTTAGGGTTTTATTTTTTGATCATCATAATCATTATTGTAAGCAAGTATTGGAGAATTGAAACCCTAGCTTGGACCGACGAATTTTTGGAGTTATTTGGTGTTTCTAGACTTAGCAATTTCGTTGTTTAAGCATTCGGATCATTGGTACTTTAATCCTTTTCGTTAGTTCTTTTAATATAAAGATGTTTCATTCAATTCTATTGTGTTGCGTTTTTATCATTATGAGTAGCGAAATTTCTTAACGTTCACTTGGATGATGTGATCAATTATGTAGGTTATTATTTAATTACGTATAGGTTGAACTAGATTTTATGTTTAATCGAAAAACCAATTGTAATCAGTTTTTGAATATTGTTTAATCTTTTATATAAACTGTTAGTAATTCATCATAGGTATTCGAGAGGAACTTGTGACATTACAAAATAGTTTATGAAATAACTAATCGGTCAATAATTAGTTTAAAGATATTAGTATTCGAGAGGAACTAGTATTAAAGATTTAAACAATAAACACGTGATTGTGGTTGTTAGTTAACTAGATTAAGAGAGATCGGTTTAGTTAATTAAGAAGCTATTCGAGAGGAAGCTTTATAAGATTAAATCATAAAATCGGCTTAGGTACTTATTGCTTAGTTGTCAAACGTAGAAATTATACACGAGAGTGGTAACTATACATGAGATGATTAAAGTTTTAATGGGAAACGAGAGTTCAAGTTAAATACCTTTTAAGTAGTTCAACATTGTTAGTAATTAAGTGATAACCGTAGTAATTGTGATCAAGTCCAAGTGAATGTATATTTCATCAATTTTTTACAAACCAAAATCTTTTCAGCGATTCATCTGAATCAATTAGTTTCTTAAATTTAGTAGTTTAAGCACAGTGACAATTCGGTCACAAAAAACCCACTTTTTTGTTTTATTAATTATTAATTATATTTCAACCATCAGTCCCTGCGAACGAACCTGATTTACCTAAAACTATACTATACTTGATTAGGTCCACTGCCTAAGATTGTGTAGTCGAGTCGTAAGTATTTCTTGTTTTTAATATATACTCGATTTCGTACATCAAGTATCACCTCCACCGTTTTGATCATAACTTATTCATACGATATCCGATTTAGGTGATTCAAATTGGAGAATAAAGAAGAAAGAGAGAGCTACATTTTATAAATTTTGAATATTGGGAAATTTGGCACCCACTGCGCCGTCCTGGTCAAGTAGGACGACACAATAACGGGATTTTCAGCTTTTGGAATTCGACTCAAACACGAATTCTCTTGATTTATCTCTATAAATACCAACCCAAACGACTAGGTTTCATTATTGTCACACCCCGCTAAAGCGGAAACACGGAAGTGTGAAGAGCAAAGATATCATTACACGAGTTATAATAAAAACATACGGTTTCAAGTCATTAAACGATAAATAAGAGTTTACAGTTTCAAGATAACCAAGTATTGAAAAGTACATCACGACATAACAAAATAAAATGTTTGATAAAATTCCCAAATAACATGTCCAAAATAGGTCTTCTCCCGATTCATGACTTCACGTGACGTATCATGACCCATCCAAGTAATGCATTCCGTGACTTACACTTGATTTCCTGAAACAAGAGATAAAGTGTCAACTACAATAAAGTAGTGAGTGAGTTACAGTTTTCTAGTCCTCGACTAAAAAGGGTTTTGAGCTAAGTATATCTATACTTAGTAGTTTCTAAAAGTAGATTAATACTTAAAGAATAGTCGAACCAAAACAGTTGATTTAGAGATAGATGCGGAAGTCGTATAACTCTATACGCGCATGATAAGTAAACTATGATTGATTACATGTATAACGACTACTTGGCATAATAACTTAAGTGTTCACACTAAACCGATTAACCAACCGTGATGCCTCTTACCCCGACTACTACGGGGAGTCATTTCTGATCGAGTAATATGTACTTAAGTTTCCACTTAAGTAAGGAACGGTCATTTCCTAAGTATCGATACCCATAATTACTAAACGGCTTAACAAAGCTAATAGTGTGTGGTGAAAATTAGGCACTGAATTTATTTTAAAACTAGTAGTTGTCACTTAGAGTAGCTATATTCCTCAAGAGTCATGGTAGTTATACGATCAATCAAAGTACATGTGAGTGCCGAGAATGGCATTAAATAAGTTTAACATAGTTTGAATCAAGAGCCGAATAAAGGTGGCGAACCATTAGTTTATCATAGGCCAATCGGCCATAAAACTAAATAAGCATAAGTTTGTCAAAAGTGTTCAATAGAGTTCATAAAAGGTCATTTAGATCTCTTGTTTCCCCCAAAAGATAATTGAAAACAGTAATTAAGTAGGGGATGTAACTCACGATTTGCGAAGGATTGCACAAAAGATAGAGCGGTCGGAACGGGTCGAAACGGGTAGGAATCACGGAACTCCTAAGGAAATACCAAGATTTAATAAGTAATCATGTTTACAATCTTGTTAGGTAACAAAATGTTTTTATTATAAGTGTTGGTTTATGGTCTACCGAAAATCGGGCAGCGCTTCCGCGCCAAAATCATTAAGTCCATTTTAAACACTTTCCCCGCTTAACAATTTTTATAATCCAAAGTTTATATAATTACACCAACCAAAATGTTATATAAACATGTTCAAATAGTCCCTTTTTATGCAATTTAAGCTTATTATTGATCATTTAACTCGGTTTGAAGAAATAAGTTCAAGGCTGCGTTTAGTGGCGAAAACAACCCATTTCCCAGAATCTGGGTCTGGAATGCGCCGCCTGTGGTCCAACTGGCGGCGCATTCGGACCTCAGTTTTCTGGGAAATCCGTTTTGTTGCTTAAAATTGCTAGTTTGGTGGTAGATTTCGACATGCATTCATAGATACATATAATTACATGATGTTTAACAGTTTCTATTGAGTTTTTAACCACAAATTCATGGATCTAAACATGCAACTAGTAAAAACCCGTTTTTGTTCATAAATGGTGAAATATTTGCATATAAATTCATATTTAAGTAATGGATGATGCATGCAATGAGTTTTTAATGTAAAGACAGTAGTTTAAAAGTGTTTTTACCGAATGGATTGTGGTTTGAAGATGATTGAAGTGGATCCTTGGAGATTTTAACCCAAAAACTTGAAAATGCACCTTTAACCCAAAAGAAATGTTACCCTTTCTTCCTTTTAGCTTGATGACGATTTTGTTGTGTTTATTTGGTTGATGTTTCTGTATTTTGATGTAAGATTTCTGGAAAAACAAGGGTGTATGTGTTCTTGAGTGTTTGTAGCAAAGAGAGAGAGTGAGAGTGTTTGATTGTGTTATGTGTGTGTAATGTGAATGTGTTTGTGATGTTATATGTGGTTAAAATGAGGTTTTCTGGACTTACTAAAGGTCTTGGGTCGGGGCTCAACAATTGGGCTTGAGTTGGTCCATTAGATTAAGTTTTGCAAAAACATAAAAAATTGCTGAACTGGCCCCGAATGCGGCGCCAATGGACAACAGGCGGCGCATTCGGGCGGTTTCAGCCTTGTTCGTTTTTCGTTTGTTCCATTGTTAAGTGCTTTCGTTAGTTGAAAGTTTCCGGTTATTTTTGATAGGAACTTAGACAAGTTCACTAAGTGTTTACTTGGTATAAGGATTTGATTAAGTGATTCCGAGTTCGATTCTACACATTCGAGTTAACGAGACAAGTGATAATAAGATGAATTTACAATTGAGTCAAAGATGGAGAGTGCGGTTTTCACCTGAAATAAGACGGTTGTCACAATTATCAATCATCCCAACACATAGTTGGAGCTGGAGATCTCGGTTTAGAAGGTTGGAGAGCAAGGAAAAGAGTTAGAGTCAGAGTACGATTACAATTCGATCACGACACGTTTTGCAACTTTCCTAGTTTGTTTCTTACTCTTTTATTCCAGATTTTTAGTATGTTTTTTCTACTTTTATTTTCTGTTTTGAACTTTAATATGAGTAGCTAAACACTTTTGAATGCTCGTTTGAATAATGGATCTTGATTGACGGTTTTGTTTCGTTTTTGAATGTTTAGGTGTTTATGTTTAATCGTAGATCCTTACTTGTTTAAGTTTTAATATATTATCATTAAGTTATTTATATACAAATTAATTAATCAACATTCTAGGTATTCGAGAGGAATCTAGATAGGTTAAATAAATTGTATGAAATAATCAATCGGTCTTTAATTGGTTTAAAATTGTTAGGATTCGAGAGGACCTAGTAATAACAACTTAGGTAATTAAACGTGAACGTGTAAGTCTAATTAATAAGATTCGAGAGGACTTAGTAATTAGAAAAGTTATTCGAGAGGAAACTTTATAAGATTAAATCATAGAACACCGGCTTGTTAATTAATGTTTAATTGTTGATAATTATAACTGTATTCGAGAGAAAAATTATAGTTTGAAATAGTTAAAGTTAGTAAGGTATTCGAGATGAATTTTACTATACATTAGAAGTTAAATATACATTCAATTACGTAAACTTAACTAGATTTCAAGTGAAGTATCAAACGAGTGTTTTTCTCCATTATTTGATAACAAACAATTACTTTTTCTAAATCGATTTTTATAATCATTCTTAGCTTTAATTAGTTAATTAATCGTGACAACACAAAAACCCCAAAACAAACTTAGTATTATTAATTCGTTATTAAAAAACTATTCAGTCCCTGCGAACGAACCTTTACTTACTTAAAGCTATATTATATACGAATAGGTCCACTACCTATAAGTGTGTAATTAAGTCTACAAGTAGGTCGAGTTTATTAAACTAGATTTTACACATCAAGTTTTTGGCGCCGCTGCTGGGGACTGATTTTAAGTTTTTGTTTCGAATTTGTGATACGATCCTTTCGAGTATTAATATACTTGGAAGTTGCTTTTTATTGTATTTACACCGGTGCGTTTTACGGTTTTCTTGTTTCTGTCTTTGTAGGTATTCAGGTAGTGGATGAACACAAGGGCTTCGGGATTATCACTCCTAAGTCAAATATCCAATCCATTGGACATGCCGATTCACCGACGGGCTGCAGCCGTTGCAGTAGATGTGCAGGAAACTTGTTTTCGTATTGACGATTTTTATGAAATGTTTGACCTAGATGTGCAGGAAATGCTTGGAGGACAGGTTGCGGTTGACGATGAGGAAGATGAGGAGATCGAGGATTTTGATCCCATCTTGAAAATGGAGTTGGAGGCATTTGAGAAGAATTCTACGAGCATGACTTTCGAAAAATCCGACCCGGATTTAGATTTATTAGAAATAGAATATTTAATCAATAATCCGGGTGCAACGTTTTTGGAGGAAAGAATTCCATTTAAGGAAGAGCTCGAGAAATCAAAGTCAAGTTTGGGGGAAAATTGTCACGGTATCTCTCACGACCCGTTTAATTTATTTTCTCTAACTTGTCGAGAAAAGGAAACTTTTTTGCAGGAATTTGAGAATATCGGAGATGATACATCGTGGAAGGAATTTAATGTGAGCAAATGTGATGACGTGTGCGAGTTCATAAAACGTAGAGATGACGGAGTACTATTTTCCGAGGCTCGAGAGTGGCACGATGCTTGGGTGAAGCGAAGGAAAATGCTCGATGTTGGAAAAGAAGCCTTCATTTTTGGCGACCATGACGGATATGAGTCGGAATGAGAAATTCGTGGATGATGGAAATTACGTGGGAAAGAAAGGCGAGAGAAATCTCGACCTTTACATGAAGTCGTATGTCGAGGAACATAGAGTCAAGCTAAGGACTCGTTCGAAAAATTAGAGCTTCTCGGGAGGCAACCCGGGTTTTGTTTTTACTTTTTCGTAGTTAAATTGTTTTCCATTTTTCATTTTTATTATTATTTATTTTTAGGTGTTTTTAACATTTTGTTTTGCAGTTTCAGCTTTTAGGTAGCAAGAAAACCAAAAAAAAAAAAAAAAAAACCAAAAAAATTGAAAAACAGAAAAATAAAAAAATAAAAAAAAAGTCAGAGATTTTTTGTAATTTTTGTAAAGTTATTGTTTACCATTTTCCTCTATTAGACTTTAAAAATAGTAGACTATTTTTACTATTTTTATTCCGTCGTAATTTGTAATTTTTATTTTTATTTTATTTTTCTTTTATGATTTTAATATTTGTGTTTAGTTTTTTCTATTTTAGTTTTTATAGATTTGAAGTAAGTTCAGCAATCGGTTTTGGGACTGTGATTCAGTTCAGCACAGCTTTTCACCGAAGAGTTTTTGATATCTACGACCGGGTTCTACTTTCTTCTTTTCTTATTTTGTATTTATTTTTCTTTTTAGATTTTATTTTTGTAATTTCCCTTAGGTTTGAGTCGTTAACACATTAGGGACAATGTGTTACTTAAGTTTGGGGGGGGTCATCGGGAAATTTCAAAATTTTATTTTTTGACCCTTAGCTTAGTATCCATCATGTTAGGTTTGTGTTATTTTGTACATTTTTGAGTCAGAAAAAATTGAAAAATACAAAAAAAATAGAAAAATTGTAAAAAATAAAAAATATAACGTGTCTAGTCGGTAATTACCTTAAATTTTAAGCATATCCAAGCGCATTTAATACCCTACTCGAGAAAATAGTGAGATTTTTGAGCCTTTGAAAGCATTCATTTTTAATGCTACTTTTTCGTTTCTTTGAGTGTGCCGATGGTTGATGACTTTAGAACTTGACATTGTTATACATTTCGAGACCACATATGAGCAATTGCATTAGGGTAACTTAGTGTGATTTGGTACAATGATAGGGGCAATTAGGATTAACCCATTTGTGTAGCCTTTTTCGTTTCTTTTATATATTTTCCGCCTAACCCTTGTAACACTTATTTTTAGTGTTAGAAACTCTAGTAAACCATTTTGCGCCTAAACCGTTTCGTTTCTTTAACACTACTATATATTTTGTACACTCGCCTATTTTCGTTTCATTTTTAGATTAGATCCGAACTTAAATTATGATTGCTATTATGTTTGAAGTGAAATTTAGAAGTTAGTGAGGCATTAAAAGAAGTTATATTATTATTGCATTTGTATTATTTTTGTGTTTGGAATAAAGTGAAAAAAATAAAATGAAAATAGCCTTTTGAGCATTTGAGCTTACCAAAAGAAAAATATTATTGTAAGACATGTACTAGGCTGGAAAAAAAAGTGAATCGAAGAAAAAAAAAAAAACAAAACAAGAAAAGCGGAAAAAAAAAATTAGTTTGTAGAATTAAAAGAGATAGTGTATATTGAGTCTTGTATTACATAATATTTGTACATTCGGAGAAAAAAGTAAAGTTGATAAAATTGAGGAATTCGGTTCGTTAGAGATTTTATTAGTTCGGATTTAATCTAAGTTTTGTATACATTTTTATTTTACCTATTTACACTCCATTATATATTTTCACATGCCTTTACCTGTAAATTATAACCCGAATAAAAGTCCCCGTTTAGTTGTACCTAGACTCTAGTGGTGGAGATTTGATTCTTTATCAAGCCTATGATAGAATATTCACCATGACTGAGCAGTTGAGCGATTCTACAGAATACGTTACACACCTTTTAGATTAGTTTGAAAGATTTGTGATTTACTTCCCATAAAATTCGTGAGGTGTTTGGTTATGCAATTTAATTTGGCTTTGATAATTTGTTTTAACACAGTTTTTGCTTGAGGGCAAGCAAAAGGTTAAGTTTGGGGGGATTTGATATCGCATATTTATACGTTTATCTCTATGCGATATTCGGTTGTTTTTCATAATAAACATGATGGATATGATAGGTTTTTGCATTTAATCGTGTGGAAAAGTTGTTTTGTCTATTTTGTAGGTTTATATGATTGGGAAGTGGAAATGGTGGAAGAAATGAGCTTAAAAGACGAAAAATAGTGATTTCTGACGAAGAGAGCGTTGCAGTATCACCTCCACCGTTTTGATCATAACTTATTTATACGATATCCGATTTAGGTGATTCAAATTGGAGAAAAAAGAAGAAAGAGAGAGCTACATTTTATAAATTTTGAATATTGGGAAATTTGGCACCCACTGCGCCGTCCTGGTCAAGTAGGACGACGCACTAACGGGATTTTCAGCTTTTGGAATTCGACTCAAACACGAATTCTCTTGATTTATCTCTATAAATACCAACCCAAACGACCAGGTTTCATCATCAATCATCCCAACACATATTTGGAGCTGGAGATCTCGGTTTAGAAGGTTGGAGAGCAAGGAAAAGAGTTAGAGTCGGAGTACGATTACAATTCGATCACGACACGTTTTGCAACTTTCCTAGTTTGTTTCTTACTCTTTTATTCCAGATTTTTAGTATGTTTTATCTACTTTTATTTGCTGTTTTGAACTTTAATTTGAGTAGCTAAACACTTTTGAATGCTCGTTTGAATAATGGATCTTGATTGACGATTTTGTTTCGTTTTTGAATGTTTAGGTGTTTATGTTTAATCGTAGATCTTTACTTGTTTAAGTTTTAATATATTATCATAAAGTTGTTTATATACAAATTAATTAATCAACATTCTAGGTATTCGAGAGGAATCTAGATAGGTTAAATAAATTATATGAAATAATCAATCGGTCTTTAATTGGTTTAAAAGTGTTAGGATTCGAGAGGACCTAGTAATAACAACTTAGGTAATTAAACGTGAACGAGTAAGTCTAATTAATAAGATTCGAGAGGACTTAGTAATTAGAAAAGTTATTCGAGAGGAAACTTTATAAGATTAAATCATAGAACACCGACTTGTTAATTAATGTTTAATTGTTGATAATTATAACTGTATTCGAGAGGAACATTATAGTTTGAAATAGTTAAAGTTAGTAAGGTATTCGAGAGGAATTTTACTATATATTAGAAGTTAAATATACATTCAATTACGTAAACTTAACTAGATTTCAAGTGAAGTATCAAACGAGTGTTTTTCTCCATTATTTGATAACAAACAATTACTTTTTCTAAATCGATTTTTATAATCATTCTTAGCTTTAATTAGTTAATTAATCATGACAACACAAAAACCCCAAAACAAACTTAGTATTATTAATTCGTTATTAAAAAACTATTCAGTCCCTGCGAACGAACCTTTACTTACTTAAAGCTATATTATATACGAATAGGTCCACTGCCTATAAGTGTGTAATTAAGTCTACAAGTAGGTCGAGTTTATTAAACTAGATTTTACACATCAAGTACTGGAGTATTTTATTCCGCTTTCGTTAAGTGATTTGCAATTTCTAGCTTCTTGCTAGGTTTTCAATATATTTTCTTTGTCGTCAAAGAAAGAAACATCTCATGGGGTTCGATTCAGGATGTGTAATCCTCACAAGGACTTTAATTCTAGTAGAGTGTTTATAACTGTTTTCACATGAATAAATTAAAGAAAAGTTTGACTTTTTAAAACTTACCTATTCGTCAAATAAAGAATTGCGTTTTGATCAAATGATCATCATTCGGTCCAAACATAATTCTACATTAACACTTATATTTCCTTGAATTGAACCGGAATTTAAACATCTTCAATTGATTCCATGGAATAAAATGAGTCATTTAAAATATTTTTTATATATGTAAAAAAAAATTTCCTTTTTTTTTTTTTTTATAATTTTATAAGATTTAAGTTGGCTAGAATGAGGGAAAATAGGGTAGGATGAAGTAGAAGTAGTAGGCTCACTTTCTCCGCGTTTCCTTAGGCTCGGCTCATGGGGGAACTCTCTCACAGTCTCCTTCTGTTGACACCATCTTTATATGCTTCTTCAATTACCAAACTTTTAAAGCCTAAAGATTGCCTTTATTATTTTTTAATTTACCCATTCAATATTATTATATATTATATTAATTTCTACCTTCTTTTATTCCAATCATTTTCACTACATTTAAATATTTTCTTGAATACCTTATTCACTAACAAAAACATTTTTTTTTTTTTTTTTTTTTTTTTTTTTGCAAACCCTAAAAACTGATTAATAAAATCTCCCTTATTCATCAAGAAAAAATTCAAAAAAACCCATAAATTATTATTTTTAAATATATTTTAACTTTGTTTTTACCCTTGAAAACCCTAAAAATCTCAATATTTATCTTCTTGATAAAAATTAAGCAACCCCATTTATTATCTTCATTTGTCCACCAAAAATAAGATTTCAACTTTGTTTTTTCTTGAAAACCCTAAAAAAAAATACCCTTCATTAATTATCCTCCTTTATTCACCAAGAAAGAAACACCAATAAACACATACACTTGAAAGAACACAACAGTATGCTGACAGTACAGTGTAACAGGCAGCTAGACATTTTGTATTAGTTCCCTTCTGTCTCTTGAATTTTAGGGGGGAAAAGTATGTGCAAAGATCACTCATAACACTTTTGTAACTTTCTTTTTTGTCTCTTTGGTCAATAAGCTAAAGGATCTTAGGTCCTCCCTTTATTGTCATTCATCTCTTGCTTCACACTGTTTCACTTTAAAGAAAAAAGTGAGTGAGGAGAGAGAGAGACAGAGAGAGGAGAGAGAGAGAAGGGTTTGACCAAAGAGATCAAGGTCATCATCATCATATCTTTCCTTCCTTCATTGCTCCAAAGTCCTAACTCCCAAGAAGAGTATAGAATTCAGGTTGAAATTTACTTCTACTTAGTAGTTTGTACAATATATTTAACTACTTTATAAAAGTTTTCCATAACAAGACGTGGTTAAGATATTTCGACATGCTTTAAAATTTATATAATCTATTTAGCTAGCTTTTTGAAGAGATTTTACAAATAAAGCCTTCACGTTGTGGTTAAGATGTTACGACATGCATTAAAAATTTGTATGTCGTTAAATTATGGATGATGGTTATTAAAACTATAGCTTATTAATTACAACCTTAATTACTAGGGTTATCAAAACTTATTTAAAAGCTTCTTTGGCTACATTTTTAACTTCAAATAAAGAATTTAAGTAGCCTATCCACAATTCAATTTGTAAATTTTATGAGTTTAATGAGTAGAATTATAACAACATAAAGAGTTTGTACTTTTGTAAGTTTTTGATCTTATGTTTAGTCATCTATATATATGATGTATCAAAAAATAAATATAGTTAAAATTAAATGAGCAAAAAAGTCATCAATGATTGTTATCCCAAGAAGCATTACAAATCTAACCCCTCAAAACCCTCGTCTTGAAAGAACAACTTCTCTTCACTTTCACGAGATCCAATCTTCTTATTAGCTTCTCTTCAATTCTAGTTCCAAATCACCATCTTCATTTCATTCTTTATATTAATACACTTTTTTCTCCTTCATTCTCCTAGTTTCTTTACTCGAGTTAGCTCGTATATTACACGTGCTAACTCGTTTATCGGGAATAAACTAAAAAAGATAAAGAAAAATCTATCAAGATCTAAAGATTATTGTTGAGCAAGAAGAGTTATCATTTGTGACAAGTTCAAGTGGTAATTCAGAATAGATCAGATCTGGTTTGTGTAAATCTACTTGATCACAAGTATTTGAGTCAAGAAATATATAATCGGTTTCTTTCTTTTTTATATAATTCATTCAATACTTGATTCAAAGCTTTTTCTAGGGTTTTTTTTGTCTATTTCTTAAGTGTCAATTCACTTTGTTTATGATTTTTACTTTTAGTTTTTTTATTCTAATGTTTGACAATTGGTGTTGCAGAAAACATTCTAAAGAAAATTAGAGCAAGAATAAGTAAGGAAAATAATGGCATCATCTTCAAACTCACCATGTGCAGCTTGCAAGTTTTTGAGGCGAAAATGCCAACCAGAATGTGTTTTTGCACCTTACTTTCCACCAGACCAGCCTCAAAAATTTGCTAATGTTCACAAAGTGTTTGGAGCCAGCAATGTAACCAAGCTTCTAAATGAACTCCACCCACACCAACGCGAAGACGCAGTGAACTCACTCGCTTATGAAGCTGATATGCGTCTTCGTGATCCAGTTTATGGTTGCGTTGGTGTCATTTCACTCCTCCAACACCAACTCCGACAACTTCAGATGGATCTCACTTATGCGAAAACCGAACTTTCTAAGTATCAAAGCCATAACTTGAGCGGGAGTGCCGCTCAAGGACTTATTGCTGCCGCTGCAGCTGCAGCGGCAGCAACCCACCACCAAACCCTAGGAAACAACTTGATTTCATGTTGTGGTGGTGGAGTCACTAGAGACCATATATACCACCACCATCAACCTTTTTTCTCCGGTAGAGATCAATCGAATTCAGTTATCAGGGCGTTTGATGTCAACAATAATTATGATACCGCCGCAGGTGTTCTAGCCATTAACATATCTGCTGGCGGTATTGGCCAACACCAACAGTTCCAGCAACCTCGAGCTGCTGGAACTGACGATCGGCCAACAACAATTGATCCGTCCTAGGGTTTTAAAGGTAATTAATTAATCATCTATATCTATATCATATGTGGTGTGTCTAGTTCCATTATTGCTTCATTGTAATGATACTACATATTACTTGATGCTATCATAATTTTATTTATACTCAAAACTTTATAATTATATTATACCATCAGTTTTGTTATGCTCATTTCATATTTCATGATATATTATTGTTTCAAGATTATTAGCTGCAAAATGGATGTAGATCAGGAGATGGGGTCACATGAATAGTAACTTATTATCTTGTTATATTTTATTTTTAGTAGTTATATTTCACAAATATTCAAACTTGTTTAGTAAGAAATATATAGTAATTCTATATATTTTTTGTTTTGTTTCTCACTTGTGATGAAAACTAGGTGTAATGATTACACCTATGGTCTATTCTTTGTTTTACAGGAATAGGATGGTCAAATTAATTGTTACTATTAATTTCTGTATTGTCATGTTTATGATTTATCATAGTCGTTGTTATAAGTGTTCTAAATGACAGGAACTTTTTATTTTTCAAATTATTCAGAGTTTATATTTTATTTGATTTTGATATATGGAATTTTAGAAGAATTAATTAAATTTGTATATATAAAAATGGGCGACAAATAAAACACGTAGAACATGAATATTATCATAATTATAACGAATCATCACTCAGTTTTCATAAGTGTATTGAATCTATTAAACATAAATGAAAGATGAGTCATGATTTATTATAAATCTGGTAATATTCATGTTTAATAAATGTTTATTATTTATATTTGCGAGTTTTATTTGTAGACGATAAATATCAAAATCCATAAAAAAATATATTGAACTAAAGTTAATAAATGTTTAATTCGAAAATTTACTACTTTTCCTAGTTGGGTATATATGTCATCACATTTTTGAGTATATCTCAAGTCAAGGTAGATTATAGTTTCAAGTCATTAGAGGTTTTATTCGATTCATATATTTTTTTTGTGAACGTCATAAAAATTAGAAATTATATCAAGAAAACCTATCGAGAAGCTCGAAGTTGAACACCACCTAGAAAGAAAGAAACACACCGTTTGTTATTTGGCGCGATTCTAATATATAACTTTTACCTTATTTGAAACATGGATCTTTCTTCCAACGAGTGCGAACTTAATCATGGAGATTCCTTAAATTATAAATCAACTCACTCGATGTTCAAAAAAAATAATAATGTAGAAATCCAATCATTTTTGCGGTTGTTTTTGGAAACATAAGAAACACATCAGTAATTTTTGTATAGCTAGATACATTTTGGTGTCATATAATCCAATATATAGATCAGTTATCTAGTAAAAGAGCTAAGATGGTGTTGTTGCATTTAAATTATGTATTTTGTTCAATAACTTATATGCCAACTTCATAATAAAGGTAATAAAAATTTTATGTTTAGTAACAACATATATTTTCTAGGACCGTAAATGAGTCTAGCTCAGTGGCGAAGCCAGAAACTGATTAAGGGTAGTTCCTTCAAAACGATGTCGTTGAAAAAAAAAAAAAAAAAAAAAAAAAAACTAGAAATTAATATGTTATCAGTTAAACGGGTCGGGTCGCAAAATAATACAAATAATGTTTCATAAAATAGAAATCCATTACAAAGAACAATAGTTATTAAGTTACATTTTTTATCCGACGGGTTTTCATACCTTGAAAAAGCATAAAAAGTGTATCATTACTAATATCGTCTAAAATATCTTTTTCGATATACGATAGTAAACAATCATGCATAAATTCGTCACCCATCTTGTTGCGTAAATCGGTCTTTATCAATTTCATTGCTGAAAATGCACGTTCCACGGATGATGTTGCAACGGGTAAAACCAATGCTAATTTTAAAAGAAGATATACCTTCGGAAACAATTCATGTTTTTTCTCTTTGACCATCATCTTCGAAAGTTCTACAATTCCCTTTAAACCAATAAATCATTTATACTTGGCCGTCTTCCCGGATCACTAGATAATGAATTCAAATCCACTTTCATAAACTTTTGTTTCCCATTTGAATCATTTGAAGTATCATAATTATCTTTAGATGAACTAGATTCTCCTTTCTTTTGATAATACTTTAACATTCTATAACATTATAAAAAAATAAAAAAATACAATCATTAGCAAATTACTCAAATAACAAACCTCATTACCTAAAACATTTAACAAATACTAACATAATGACATAAAAGAAACAGTTAGATGTTTTAAAATTGAAACAAACCTTGACTTTTATGCTTTGATTTCTCCAATTCTTCCCTTTTTTTTGTTCAATTTATTCTCCAAATTAAGTTTGAGCCAACTGTTTACCCTAATCTCCCATATTCCCTTTATTTTTATTTTTTCTTAATTTGGGCCACATGAATTTTGGGCTTATACTAGGCTTAATAATAACTTGGTTGTTATAAAAATAAAAGGGCAGGTCCTATTATAAATTTTAGGTGTGCCCTAAACCAAATATATATATTCCTTCTAACTATTTTCAGAATTTTAGGTAGGTCTTGGGCCCTACCTGGCCCAATACTACCTACGCCACTGGTCTAGCTCAAACTCAAGATCAACTATACAACCTCATGATAAGCTTAAGCTTGTCTCGGATATCTTGATGAGCACTCGAACTTCCCACATGAGCTTGACTCAAGGAAGACTTGGATTCCTCAGCTCGAAAACCTCAAATATATTCATCTAAGTGTTGTGGTGTGTTATGGTTGGTGTTAGTCTCTTCTTTGCTTGTTTTTTCTAATATACTTTCTCATTCAAATAAAACGTATACACACGAAGTAAGCAAATAAATAACTAGCTATCTATTGTTTCGTTGATCCAAGCTAGTAATTTGATTTTGATTCATTTCAAGTAATACCAACAATAAACCCTAAATATAGTTTGAGAAATAGGGTTAGATTTTTTTTTTTTTTTGAACGGCTATATGTTAGTGATTTGGGGCTACAGTGACATCCAATTGGGCAATATGTAACCCACGAATCTTACATCAAAGTTAGTTATCTTCTAATATTCACCAAAGGAGGAAACCCTAGAGCGAGACTCGAACCTGAGACCTCCCCTTGGGGCGAACCATCTCTACCAATAAGGCAAACCCCCAATAGGGTTAGAAATTGATGCATGGAAAATATTTTGAGGTGTGAAATCAAAATTATTTAAATGAGTTAACATTTATCAGTTTATTGTATGTAGTGATCTACTTCTGCTCTTTTAGTACCTTAGAAATAACTAATTTGAAAACTTTATCTGACTTATGATGAAAAATAATAAGTATTGTTCCAATCAAGTTGAAGTATGAGAATGACTTTTGGTTGTTGCATTGCTAGTAAAGTACGTTATATGACTAAAGTCATATTTGTCATAAACCATAAGTCCAACTAAAATGGGTTATGAGACTTGTGTTATTGGTGTTGATGTGTGAAAAGAGATGTTTGTGTCCGATATGCGATAACCAAATGTTTAAGTGTAGTACCTACGGAAACGTCACAATTGCATATCAAATTTCCAACATCATGTTCGTATTACTACAACACCGTTATATTTATAGAAGTAAGTACTTATTAAATCTTTCACTTTTTTTATAACGGCAAAGAAAATTATATTAATAAAACTAGCGAAAAGCTAGAATTACCATACGCCAATATTATAATTCCATATGAAACCAAACCAACAACCTAAAATCTTCTATCAAAAACGCACCAAAACATTTCTCAAGTACGTAGCTACATCAAAAAACACCAAAAAAATCCCTAGACAAGACCCTAGAATAAACCACCTAAATTATTTGGGCTCCAATCCTACAAAGATATCAAGGCCCAATTCTTACCAACATATCATAGTTTCATTTTATCTTAATCTTCCAATAAAAAGTCTACTACATCACATACGTTTGAAAACTTTTCAAGTCCCTCCTCTTTCAATAATTTCTCTCCGAATACTAGACTAAAGGACAAACAAGCTGCCAATGGGGGTTTGTCCCATTGGTAGGAGGTTGTCCTCCCATATGGGAGGTCTTGGGTTCGAGCCTCCATCTGGGGTTTCCTCTTAGGTGAATATTTTGGTGTAAGGTTCGTGGGTCCCGAATCACTAACATTGCCGTTCAAAAAAAAAAAAACGACAAACAAGCTTCGTTATTGTGAATAGGGATCCAATATCATTATGGATTTTCGGACACAATGTGCACCGGCGGTGCCAGAAAACATTTAATACGAGGGTAGTTAAGGGGCAATTATCGTTTTGAGTTTCAAATGGTTTATTACATGGTTAATATTTTCTTTGGATTCGCTTTTGTATCGGCAAAATGTCAATATTAACATAAATATATTTTATTTTTAGACCGAAAAAATGTGAGTGAGACAACTGCCTACACTTCAATGAAGTCGTCTCCGTCCTTGTTTTGTTGAGTAGTAACAATCATTTTAGCAAGATTTAGGGTCCTCAAGACAACTATTTGACAATAATACATTAACTTATTGTCAAAAGAGATTAAACACAATGATCATGACACAAAACATATATATGCAATAAAGAAGATGATGCCAATATCAACAGTAAAGATATGATCATATATAAATGTGGTATTAAATGCCAAAACACTCTCCTAATAAATTCGACAATGCCAACTCATAGACTACCCCCACCGAGTGGGGAGCTACATGAAGGTCACGGTTGGCCATGACCCACTCACTAAATTTTAACTTTTATATATTTTCTATAGTATTATTATATTTTTGGTTAAATCTTTAGTAATTGGTACACCAAAAAGCTATAAATTTCATTATTCATAAATTATTTAGCCCCTCTAGAATCGAATTTCTGACTTCATCACTGCACCACCCCACTATTAATGGTGTATCTATATACACATTATATATGTATATATTTGTAGCCCCTCTAGAGTTGAATTTCTGGCTTCATCACTGCACCACCCCACTATTAATGGTGTATCTATATACACATTATATATGTATATATTTGTAGCCCCTCTAGAGTTGAATTTCTGGCTTCGTCACTACCCCACCCCACTATTAATGGTGTATCTATATACACATTATATATATGTAAATATTTGTAGGAAAGCGTGCGTGCCAAACTCCAAGAACAAATGAGATGGTATAGCAGTTGCAGAGTAAATAGCAGAAGTATTGTACTGTATGTACATATATATATTATGAATTGTGACTATGCATGTGCATGGGTGGGGTCGTCAGAAAATAACAAATCAGGAACATTTCTTACACCCTATTAGACTATACGGTGTGGGGGGCTTTATTATTTGATGATGTGGAGTGATAGAGGTGATATGTAGGAAAAAGAGTGTGATTTGTAGGAAAGAGAGTGTGATGATGTGGAGTGATGAAAATGGGTGGTGTGGTTGTGTGATGATGTGGAGTGATAGAGGAAAGAGAGTGTAATTTTAAAAAGTTGTATATTTATAATTTTTTTTATATAAATGAAATTTAAAAACTAGTATTTTTATTAAAAAAAACAAACACTACAATTTATTTAAAAAAAAATACTACAATTTATAAAAAAAAAAACACACTACAATTTATTTAAAAAAAAATACTACAATTTATTAAAGAAAAACAACATACTACAATAAAAAACATACTACAAAAATTCAGGATAAAATTTCTCGATAAGCCTTCTCTTTTCATGTTCCGCTATTGATTTGGCAGGCTCCCGGAGATGATCGGTTTCCTTCATGATCACCTTTAACGCTTTTTGTCGCATTTTTTCTTCCTGAGTATCAGCAAATTTCCCGAACTTTTCCCCAATAAACTTGAGTGAATCATCGTTCCCCGAAGAAGAAGCAGCGGCTTTGCCCTTTCCTTTGCGCGCTTTTGCCTTTGCTTGATCTCTACCCATCGGTCTTGGAAGGTCTTCCTCATCGTTGAGATCATCATCATCATCATCGTTGAGATCGAATGAAGCAAAAGGCGATACCGGAGTGGCGGGAGTGGAGGGGTTACTAGACTCCGATGTTCTACGAGCTTTTCGGGACCCTCCAGATGTTGGGACATGTTGACAAATCGGGCTATTTCTCAATATTTGCCAAGCCGCTAAATGTAGGAAACCCCCTTGCATCATGGCGCGGTAATTTTGCAGAGTATGTTTGAGCAATTGTTCATCATTATGACCGCTTGGTCTACTTTGTTGGGCTTGTCGAAAAATCCCGTTGAATTTTTTCACCTTTCTTCGTAAGTCTCTCCACTTGCTCGAAATAGAGTCTTCGGATCGAGAATAAGATGGATCATCTTTATACATCTTGGCGAAAAATTTTGCACGAACACTTTGCCAGAAAGGTGCCCCATTTATATCATTTCCCACAATGGGGTCCTCGGATGTCGACGACCACGCTGAAGCAAGTGCGACCTCCTCCGCTTCTTCCCACTTCTTCCTTTCGGTTTTGCCTCTTAGGGATTCGGTTTCTTTTTTCTTATGTTTTCTCTTCCCCTTCCCACGGGCCGGCATTTCTTGAGCTTGAGTTTCCGGAACCACCTCATCGTCTTCAGAATCGTCAATGTCAAATGGAGGCACTTGCGGAAAATTGGATAAATGGTCTTGGTTAAGCAATTGCGAGAACGACCCGCCTTGGTATAGCGGGTCTACGGATGGTCGTTGTGGTGATGGTGTTTGTTGGTAAAAATGGGGAAATTGGTTAGGGTTTGGAAGTTGGGTATAGTTTTGAAATTGGTTTGGGTGTTGATATTGGTTATTAGGGTTTGGAAATTGTGGAAATTGGTTTAGGTTTTGGTATTGGTTTAGGTTTTGGAATGGGTTATTTGGGTTGAACCATTGGTTCCATTGGTTGGGGTTGGGGTTGTTTTGATTGTTGTTGTTGTTGGGATCCATTTGAGATTATTGAAAGATTGTATAAAATATAGAGATTGTTATAAAAATTGAGAAAGAAAGAGAGAGTTTGTGTGGTTTTTGTTATAAAATTGTGTTGGTATTTATAGAAAAAATTTGGGTTTTTAAAAATTTGCCCGTTGCTTGATTTTTGAATTCGACCGTTTGTGTTTTGATTCTCGTTCACGGGCATTGTCTGCACAAAGCCCAGCAAGAAAATTCGACGACAACGCCCCAGGCGGTGTGGCCTGGGCGTTGTCGGGGCGTTGAGCGTCCGATGTGGCGGGCGTTGTGCCTTGTTCCACGCCCCACACCGTTAAGCCTTATGAGTTTATGTATATTTATACCATGTTATTTAATCAATGCCAAACATGCCCTTTGTCTTTCTGGTTCACTTGTGCACACGGGCGAGTCTACTATAACCACCCCGGATAGGTCACGTGACCTATCTTGCGTTTTTTTTTCCATTAAATGTGAACTATCTAAATAATATGCCGTGACCTAGGTAAAATAGTCCAACTAACTTAGAGAAAAAGAATATAGCGGTTTTGTAAAAACCGATAGTATGAACAAGACACACAATGAATACCTCCTTTTCTTATTAATCACAATCACCGAAACAATATACTACTCACAAGAACAATAATCAGACTACAAGACTAACAGATATGGTTACAACATGTAACCAAAATCAATACTAATGAATCGGTTTATATGAGACTGTTTATATAGAGAGAGAGCTCCGAAAATAGAGAGAGAAAGTGAATGATAAAGTAAAACCCTAATCTGCTATCAATGTGTTTATATACTACACATTTACATCAATAACCCTAGACTTTCACACATATGACATATATGAACACTTGCTTCCTTATCTTCACTTTACTAACATAATCAGCACCAAACTTCAAGCGTATGACAATATTAGACCCTCACATATTTCTGCATAAAAACAAAGTAAGTTAGAATGAGTTATTCGGAGTTAGGACTGAAATTGTTAAAGTTATTTTAACATCCTCCCTCAGTCCAAACTCTAAAAGGATTATGCAGTCCCAACTTTTAACACAAATAGTTATGTGGAGAAGGAGAGAGTCCCTTTGTAAAAATGTCGGCTAGTTGCTCATTTGACTCGATTTTTATCAGCTTCAACACTCCAGAACAGACTCTTTCACGCACAACATGCAAGTCTATCTCAAAATGCTTAGTACGCTCATGGAAAACTGGATTATTTGCAATCATCATTGCAACTTTGTTATCACAGAAAAAGTCAACAGGAGTTAAATCACTTATTTTCATGTCATTCAACAAGTTTATTAACCACAAAACTTCACAAGTAGCAGCAGCCATGGCTCGGTACTCTGCTTCAGCAGACGACCTAGAGACCGTAGGCTGCTTCTTACTTTTCCATGACACAAAGGAATTTCCAACCTACACACAAAAACCAGTAACAGAGCGTCTAGAAATTTTACACCGACCCCAATCAGAATCAACATATACAGATAACTTGATACTACTAGATTTGCATAGCTGTATTCCTTGACCAGGAGCAGACTTAAGATATCTAAGTACCCTAAGTGCAAAACTAAAGTGCAATTCTGTTGGGGCATGCATAAACTGTGAAAGATTTTGAACTGCAAAACTAAGATATGGTCTTGTAAGGGTTAGATATATTAATTTTCCAACCAGTTTTTGATAAACAGAAATATTGGACGGCAATTCACTAGATTTACCACTCACTTTATCAAATAAAACAGTCATATTTGCATCTAAGGGAGTAGCAGCAGGTTTGCAACCTAATAAACCAAATTCATCCAATAATTCAAGACAATACTTTCTTTGGGACAAACAGACACCCAAATCAGTTTCAAGTAATTCAATACCAAGAAAATATTTCAAGTTACCTAAATCCTTAATCAAAAATTAGAATTTAAGAACTTTTTCACAGCATCAATTTCAGCATTAGAATTTCCAGTTATTATAATGTCATCAACATAAACTAACAACATAACATGAATATCAGCTTTGGTAAGCACATAAAGAGAATAATCAGATTTGCTTTGCACAAACCCAAATTCACAAAGACTCGCAGTTAATTTTTCGTTCCATTTTCTAGGGGCTTGTTTCAGACCATACAAAGACTTTTTTAACTTGCATACACGATTATCAGACTTGTCAAAATACCCTTCAGGAAGAGACATATATACATCCTCATCCAAATCACCATATAGAAAGGCATTATTAACATCAAGTTGGAATAACGGCCAACTATTACAAACAGCAAGGGTAATTAAGCATCTAACAGTTACCATTTTCACAACCGGTGAAAATGTTTCCTCATAATCAATGCCATATTTTTGGCTAAAACCCCTAGCAACTAAACGAGCCTTATATCTTTCTATTTCTCCTGAAGCCTTATATTTAATCTTAAACAGCCACTTACAGTCAACAATATTTTTATTTTCAGGCTTTTTTGTTACATCCCAAGTATGATTTCTAAGTAATGCCTCGATTTCAGTGTTCATGTCATCTACCCAGTTAGGATCTAAACATGCTTCAGCAAAAGACTTAGGTTCACTACTTTTATTCAAGTTTGCAACAAAACGAGCAACATCATTTTTCAAATAAGCATAACTAACTACCTTATCAACTCCATATCTGTGTTTCCCCCCTAAAACATAGTCATCCCATTTTCTAGGGACATTTGTTTTTCTGGAAGATTTTCTAGAATTCGCAGGTTCATTAATAATCGAATCATCCAGATTTTGAAAAACATTGCCCTCAGGGATTACTGTGTTTTCATCAATCGGTGTTGCAGTGGTGTTCTCCTTCACAACAGTTTCATTCACAGGAGACGACTCCTGAAAACTGTCAGGTGAGATAGAATCAGACCCACTACCTTCACCATCAGTATCCATCCCTTCATCATCGGGACTTTTTGGGAGTTGGTTATACATGCTATCAAAAAAGTTTAACGTGTTTGTAGTGGTCTCAGTGTGCAAGTTTAGATGATCATCATTAGTGGATTTGAAAGGGAATACATTTTCATAGAATTTAACATCTCTAGAAAATATTACACACTTCTGATCAAAATTATACAATTTATAACCTTTCTTAGAGTTAGAATAGCCAATAAATGCACATTTAAGAGACCTACTACTAAACTTATCAGAATTATTAAGCACAGTAGCATAAGCAAGACAGCCAAACTCCTAACATATTAGGTTTATGGTCATAGACATATTCATAGGGGGATTTGCCATTTAACACAGAGGATGGAGTCCTGTTAATAAGATAGGTAGCAGTTAGAACACATTCTGGCCACATAGAAAGAGGAATACCCCCCTGAAACATAAGAGATCTGGACACATTCAAAAGATGTCGATGTTTCCTCTCAGCAATTCCGTTTTGTTGTGGAGTATATGCACAACTTGTGTGATGAAGAATTCCATTTTGAATAAAAAATTCAGTCAGTTTGTTATTCACAAATTCTGTACCATTATCACTTCTAAAAACCTTTATAGTTTTAGAAAACTGATTTTTAATCATGTTATAGAAGTCAATAATATGATAAAACACTTCATCTTTAGTCTTAAGCATGTACAACCAAACAGCCCGAGAGAAATCATCAACGACAGTAAGAAAGTATCGAAAACCTTCCTTGCTAGTTACTTTATAAGGTCCCCACAAATCCAGATGAACCAACTCTCCCAAGTGACTTGATTTATGATCACTTAGAGGAAATGGTTCTCGGGTTTGTTTGGCCTTATGACAAACATCACAAGGAGCAATTTCCGTACTCCCTACCAAGTTTAAGGAATTTTTTAAAACATTTAAGACCTGATCAGAGGGATGACCAAGTCTATTGTGCCACAGATCAAAAGACAAACAAGTAAGCACATTAGGCACATAATCACGAATACCTTGACTAATCATATTAAAGTAATATAAACCATCAGAAACACTACCAGTCTCCAGGGTGTTCTTTAGAGTTGAATCCTGAATGAAGCAATTGTGTTCATTAAACACAGCAGAAAGTTTACTATCTTTAGCCAGTTTGAAAACAGAAAGTAAATTCACATTGTATTCAGGCACAACCAAGACATCGTATAAAGTTATATGTTCATTGAGTTTCAAATTTCCAATTTTAATTATTTTTGCTTCGGTTCCATTTGGGTGTCCTACCTTCAGATTCAAACCAGCAATGTTAACAACACTATCAAGATGGACATCTGATAGTGTCATATGCTGATTTGCTCCTGAATCTAGGATCCATCCATTATGAAACTTAACAGGATTAAAGTGAGTATTTGAGCAAAAAAATTTCTGAAAATTAGAATTAAAGAATACATTATTGTTATGAAAACAAGTACCTGCCATATTGGCATGCACACCCCCCGGGACTGACTTATCTCCAATAAGTCTCAAAATCCTATCCATTTGGTCACTAGTAAAGGACATAGAACCACTAGAAATCACATTGTTATCAATCAAGGCATTATTATTGTTAAATTTACTCTTAAAACCTTTTTTTCCAGCCTGGAGGATACCCTACTATCTCATAACATCGTTCAACAGTGTGCCCAATCATACCACATTTTGTACAAGTAAGGTTAGGATTAGGACCCCTCTTCTCAAATTTTTTATTAAAATTATTATTGCCATTAAAATTCTTATTAGGTTCAAAAGTTTTTGCCATGAAAACAGTGTTTTGACCTTTGTTTGACCTCTATGAGATTCTTCTCTAGACACAATAGCAAAAGCAGTTTTAACAGAAGGAAGAGGGTCCGTAGTTAAAATATTATTGCGTATAAGAGAGTAGTGATCATCCAGGCCCATCAAAAATTGCATCAATTTAATCAGATTATTATGGTCACAAAACAGTTTAGCACCTTCACAAGTACAAACAGGTAGTTTAACTAACGAGTCAAATTGTTTCCACAAAGAGTTAAGTTTATGATAATAGTCAGAAACAGAACTACCACTTTGAGTTAAACTATTAATTTTATGATGCAGATTAAAAGTGATAGAACCATCTACTTTATCATAAGTCTCTTTTAATTCATTCCAGACAACACAAGCAGACTTAGAAAACACTTGACCCAAATAAAGTTCATCAGAAATAGAGCTAAGAGTCCAAGTAAGAACAACAGAATTACATCTATCATATTGTCTACCTAGGACAGCATCTACCTCATCTCTTTTTAAACTACCATCAATAAACCCTAAAGCAAGTAACATAGCACAACTCCACACATTATAGTTTTCAGTTCCTTTTAGTTTAAAGGTGATCAAAGAAGTAGTGTTAGTGTCACTAGCATGCAGAAATAAAGGGTCGCTAAAGTCAAGATTATTAACTTGGGTCATTTTAATATCACTACTAGCACCAGATTTTTCAGCACTCATTAAAACAGACAAAGGCACAAAACAAACAAGCAAACAGATTAACAAACACTAGGAGAAAAAAATAGCAATCACCACAAAGGAAAGAGGACTGAAAAAAATATCCTAAAAACAACACTGTGTGTTGCTCCCTATACTGTTCGATTCAGAGGTCTACTAAGCAGGGGCTCAACAGTATGCTTCTCTTCTACCAAGAAAACGTTAGTACAGAAAAATAGAAATCAACAAACACCAGGCTAACAACCTCTGGCACCACAAGCAACCACAATCAACCAACCAAACAAAAACAGTAAAGTAAAAGAGAGGAAGGAAGAGAAGACTTACAGTGGGAGCAAGAAGCACCAGCAGCAATTATTACAGACAATAAGCAAAAAAGAAATAAAAGAATAATACAGACCAATGAATGAATGAATACAAGACAAAATAAAAAAATTAATGCAGCGGAAGAACAAGATGTAACCAGCAGTCAGCAATCCTGGAACAGCCAAGGAGTCCACGAGCCAGTAAACACCAAATAAGCCCAGATCTAGCCCGAACAGAACCGATCAAACCACGGACAGCAACCAAAACCCTAGATCCACCAGATCTAACCGTAACCAGGTACAAATCCACCAGATCTAACCGTAACAAAGACCTAGATCCACCAGATCTAACCGTAACCAGTCACAATCAACCCTAGATCCACCGGAAGGTAACTAAATCTGACCAGATCTATCAAGATCTATACCGAAGAACCGGATCTAATCGAGAAACAGTCACAAATTAACTGAATCTGACCAGATCTACCAAGATCTAAACAAAAACAACCACAATAGTCACCCGATCTAAACCAAAGATCAACCAACCGAACTAACAACAACAATCTGTCACCCGATCTAACACAAATATAAACCAACCGAACCGAAGAACAGATCCAGAAATTTACCTCAACAAACGAACGGATGAACACATCCAAAGACTTACCTGAATCACCGATGAACACCGACGAACAGCACCGACGAACACCGACGAACAGATTCAGAGACTCACCGATGAACTCCGACGAACAGATTCAACAAAAAAACACCAACAGTCACCCAGTCAACTCGTCACCGTGTTACAGTCACCCAATCAACTCG
>CAJVGC010000582.1:9406877-9490773 GCA_910822075.1 Senecio squalidus
ACGAAGGGCCAAGCATACAAAAATTTACTTTAACATAAAAAAAAAATTTCCTTTTTTTTTTATAATTTTATAAGATTTAAGTTGGCTAGAATGAGGGAAAATAGGGTAGGAAGTAGAAGTAGTAGGCTCACTTTCTCCGCGTTTCCTTAGGCTCGGCTCATGGGGGAACTCTCTCACAGTCTCCTTCTGTTGACACCATCTTTATATGCTTCTTCAATTACCAAACTTTTAAAGCCTAAAGATTGCCTTTATTATTTTTTAATTTACCCATTCAATATTATTATATATTATATTAATTTCTACCTTCTTTTATTCCAATCATTTTCACTACATTTAAATATTTTCTTGAATACCTTATTCACTAACAAAAACATTGATTTTTTTTTTTTTATTTTTTTTTGCAAACCCTAAAAACTGATTAATAAAATCTCCCTTATTCATCAAGAAAAAATTCAAAAAAACCCATAAATTATTATTTTTAAATATATTTTAACTTTGTTTTTACCCTCGAAAACCCTAAAAATCTCAATATTTATCTTCTTGATAAAAATTAAGCAACCCCATTTATTATCTTCATTTGCCCACCAAAAATAAGATTTCAACTTTGTTTTTTCTTGAAAACCCTAAAAAAAATACCCTTCATTAATTATCCTCCTTTATTCACCAAGAAAGAAACACCAATAAACACATACACTTGAAAGAACACAACAGTATGCTGACAGTACAGTGTAACAGGCAGCTAGACATTTTGTATTAGTTCCCTTCTGTCTCTTGAATTTTAGGGGGGAAAAGTATGTGCAAAGATCACTCATAACACTTTTGTAACTTTCTTTTTTGTCTCTTTGGTCAATAAGCTAAAGGATCTTAGGTCCTCCCTTTATTGTCATTCATCTCTTGCTTCACACTGTTTCACTTTAAAGAAAAAAGTGAGTGAGGAGAGAGAGAGACAGAGAGAGGAGAGAGAGAGAAGGGTTTGACCAAAGAGATCAAGGTCATCATCATCATATCTTTCCTTCCTTCATTGCTCCTAAGTCCTAACTCCCAAGAAGAGTATAGAATTCAGGTTGAAATTTACTTCTACTTAGTTGTTTGTACAATATATTTAACTACTTTATAAAAGTTTTCGATAACAAGACGTGGTTAAGATATTTCGACATGCTTTAAAATTTATATAATCTATTTAGCTAGCTTTTTGAAGAGATCTTACAAATAAAGCCTTCACATTGTGGTTAAGATGTTACGACATGCATTAAAAATTTGTATGTCGTTAAATTTTGGATGATGGTTATTAAAACTATTGCTTATTAATTACAACCTTAATTACTAGGGTTATCAAAACTTATTTAAAAGCTTCTTTGGCTACATTTTATGAGTTTAATGAGTAGAATTATAACAACATAAAGAGTTTGTACTTTTGTAAGTTTTTGATGTTATGTTTAGTCATCTATATATATGATGTATCAAAAAAATAAATATAGTTAAAATTAAATGTGCAAAAAAGTCATCAATGATTGTTATCCCAAGAAGCATTACAAATCTAACCCCTCAAAACCCTCGTCTTGAAAGAACAACTTCTCTTCACTTTCACGAGATCCAATCTTCTTATTAGCTTCTCTTCAATTCTAGTTCCAAATCACCATCTTCATTTCATTCTTTATAATAATACACTCTTTTCTCCTTCATTCTCCTAGTTTCCGTACTCGAGTTAGCTCATATTACACGTGCTAACTCGTTTATCGGGAATAAACTAAAAAAGATAAAGAAAAATCTATCAAGATCTAAAGATTATTGTTGAGCAAGAAGAGTTATAATTTGGGACAAGTTCAAGTGGTAATTCAGAATAGATCAGATCTGGTTTGTGTAAATCTACTTGATCACAAGTATTTAAGTCAAGAAATATATAATCGGTTTCTTTATTTTACCGGGATATCGTCCCTTTTAACAAAAAAAGCTTTTTCTAGGGTTTTCTTGGTTTTTTTTGACTATTTCTTAAGTGTCAATTCACTTTGTTTTTATCTGTGTGTGTTATGATTTTTAGTTTTAGTTTTTTTATTCTAATGTTTGACAATTGGTGTTGCAGAAAACATTCTAAAGAAAATTAGAGCAAGAATAAGTAAGGAAAATAATGGCATCATCTTCAAACTCACCATGTGCAGCTTGCAAGTTTTTGAGGCGAAAATGCCAACCAGAATGTGTTTTTGCACCTTACTTTCCACCAGACCAGCCTCAAAAATTTGCTAATGTTCACAAAGTGTTTGGAGCCAGCAATGTAACCAAGCTTCTAAATGAACTCCACCCACACCAACGCGAAGACGCAGTGAACTCACTCGCTTATGAAGCTGATATGCGTCTTCGTGATCCAGTTTATGGTTGCGTTGGTGTCATTTCACTCCTCCAACACCAACTCCGACAACTTCAGATGGATCTCACTTATGCGAAAACCGAACTTTCTAAGTATCAAAGCCATAACTTGAGCGGGAGTGCCGCTCAAGGACTTATTGCTGCAGCAGCTGCAGCGGCAGCAACCCACCACCAAACCCTAGGAAACAACTTGATTTCATGTTGTGGTGGTGGAGTCACTAGAGACCATCTATACCACCACCATCAACCTTTTTTCTCCGGTAGAGATCAATCGAATTCAGTTATCAGGGCGTTTGATGTCAACAATAATTATGATACCGCCGCAGGTGTTCTAGCCATTAACATATCTGCTGGCGGTATTGGCCAACACCAGCAGTTCCAGCAACCTCGAGCTGCTGGAACTGACGATCGGCCAACAACAATTGATCCGTCCTAGGGTTTTAAAGGTAATTAATTAATCATCTATATCTATATCATATGTGGTGTGTCTAGTTCCATTATTGCTTCATTGTAATGATACTACATATTACTTGATGCTATCATAATTTTATTTATACTCAAAACTTTATAATTATATTATACCATCAGTTTTGTTATGCTCATTTCATATTTCATGATATATTATTGTTTCAAAATTATTAGCTGCAAAATGAATGTAGATCAGGAGATGGGGTCACATGAATAGTAACTTATTATCTTGTTATTATTTTATTTTTAGTAGTTATATTTCACAAATATTCAAACTTGTTTAGTAAGAAATATATAGAAATTCTGTATTTTTTTTGTTTTGTTTCTCACTTGTGATGAAAACTAGGTGTAATGATTACACCTATGGTCTATTCTTTGTTTTACAGGAATAGGATGGTCAAATTAATTGTTACTATTAATTTCTGCATGTTTATGATTTATCATAGTCGTTGTTATAAGTGTTGTAAATGACAGGAACTTTTTATTTTTCAAATTATTCAGAGTTTATATTTTATTTGATTTTGATATATGGAATTTTAGAAGAATTAATTAAATTTGTATATATAAAAATGGCCGACAAATAAAACACGTAGAACATGAATATTATCATAATTATAACGAATCATCACTCAGTTTTCATAAGTGTATTGAATCTATATTTAATACTCCGTATATAATAAAAGAGTGGCCTTAAATGCCACATGGCGAAGTAAGGTCCGTTGGATGGATTTACTTCTCTGATTTCAGCCTTTAGATCAGATTGATGATGTCATCAAATACTATTTTCACTTTACACCTTCTTACAATATAAAATTATATTCTATCTTTCATTCCATCTCTACTAAAAGAAATAACATAATTCTAATTTATTTATAAATCATTCAATTTGAACTATGATTTACTTTATTGTTATTCTAAAAACTCCTAATAAAAAATATCAAAATATGTGTATAATTGTAAATGTGTATATGTTATTATAACTATAAACATGTGTAAACGTAAAAGTAGATATGTTATTATGTGTGTAACATTGTCTTCTCATAATTATTTAAAATCTACATAAATATGAAATTTACAATTTAGTTTTTATTTTTGTCCGCGTTATCGCGGGACAATAATCTAGTTAAACATAAATGAAAGATGAGTCATGATTTATTATAAATTTGGTAATATTCATGTTCAATAAATGTTTATTATTTATATTTGTGAGTTTTATTTGTAGGCGATAAATATCAAAATCCATAAAAAAATATAGTGAACTAAAGTTAATAAATGTTTAATTCAAAAATTTACTACTTTTCCTAGTTGGGTATATATGTCATCACATTTTTGAGTATATCTCAAGTCAAGGTAGATTATAGTTTCAAGTCATTAGAGGTTTTATTCGATTCATATATTTTTTTTGTGAACGTCATAAAAATTAGAAATTATATCAAGAAAACCTATCGAGAAGCTCGAAGTTGAACACCACCTAGAAAGAAAGAAACACACCGTTTGTTATTTGGCGCGATTCTAATATATAACTTTTACCTTATTTGAAACATGGATCTTTCTTCCAACGAGTGCGAACTTAATCATGGAGATTCCTTAAATTATAAATCAACTCACTCGATGTTCAAAAAAAATAATAAGAAACACATCAGTAATTTTTGTATAGCTAGATACATTTTGGTGTCATATAATCCAATACATAGATCAGTTTTCTAGTAAAAGAGCTAAGATGGTGTTGTTGCATTTAAATTATGTATTTTGTTCAATAACTTATATGCCAACTTCATAATAAAGGTAATAAAAATTTTATGTTTAGTAACAACATATATTTTCTAGGACCGTAAATGAGTCTAGCTCAAACTCAAGATCAACTATACAGCCTCATGATAAGCTTAAGCTTGTCTCGGATATCTTGATGAGCACTCGAACTTCCCACATGAGCTTGACTCAAGGAAGACTTGAATTCCTCAGCTCGAAAACCTCAAATATATACATCTAAGTGTTGTGGTGTGTTATGGTTGGTGTTAGTCTCTTCTTTGCTTGTTTTTGATTCATTTCAAGTAATACCAACAATAAACCCTAAATATAGTTTGAGAAATAGGGTTAGAAATTGATGCATGGAAAATATTTTGAGGTGTGAAATCAAAATTATTTAAACGAGTTAACATTTATCAGTTTATTGTATGTAGTGATCTACTTCTGCTCTTTTAGTACCTTAGAATAACTAATTTGAAAACTTTATCTGACTTATGATGAAAAATAATAAGTATTGTTCCAATCAAGTTGAAGTATGAGAATGACTTTTGGTTGTTGCATTGCTAGTAAAGTACGTTATATGACTAAAGTCATATTTGTCATAAACCATAAGTCCAACTAAAATGGGTTATGAGACTTGTGTTATTGGTGTTGATGTGTGAAAAGAGATGTTTGTGTCCGATAGGCGATAACCAAATGTTTAAGTGTAGCACCTACGGAAACGTCACAATTGTATATCAAATTTCCAACATCATGTTCGTATTACTACAACGCCCTTATATTTATAGAAGTAAGTGCTTGTTAAATCTTTCACTTTCTTTTATAAAGGCAAAGAAAATTATATTAATAAAACTAGCGAAAAGCTAGAATTACCATACACCAATATTATAATTCCATATAAAACCCAACATTTGATCTAACATTATCTTAGTACTTCATCAATCAAGAGGAATGGATTTTTCTTTGTCCACCTTCTTGCAGTTATTTGGGCTCCAATCCTACAAAGATATCAAGGCCCAATTCTTACCAACATATCATAGTTTCATTTTATCTTAATGTTCCAATAAAAAGTCTACTACATCACATACGTTTGAAAACTTTTCAAGTCCCTCCTCTTTCAATAATTTCTCTCCGAATACTAGACTAAACGAAAAACAAGCTTCGTTATTGTGGATGCGGATCCAATATCATTATGGATTTCGGACACAATGTGCAACGGGCGGTGCCAGAAAACATTTAATACGAGGGTAGTTAAGGGGAAATTAAGGTTTTGAGTTTCAAATGGTTTATTACATGGTTAATATTTTTTTTGGATTTGCTTTTGTAGCGGAAAAATGTCAATATTAACATTAATATATTTTATTTTTACATCGAAAAAATGTGAGTGAGACAACTGGCTACACTTCAATCAAGTCGTCTCCGCCCTTGTTTTGTTGAGTAGTAACAATCATTTTAGCAAGATTTAGGGTCCTCAAGACAACTATTTGACAATAATACATTAACTTATTGTCAAAAGAGATTAAACACAATGATCATGACACAAAACATATATATGCAATAAAGAAGATGATGCCAATATCAACAGTAAAGATGTGATCATATATAAATGTGGTATTAAATGCCAAAACACTCTCCTAATAAATTCGACAATGCCAACTCATAGACTACCCCTAGTGGGGAGCTATATGGAAGCCACGGTTGGCCATGACACACTTACAAAATCTCAACTTTTATGACTTTTCTATAGTATTATTATGTTTTTGGTTTAATTTTTAGTAATTGGTCTACCTAAAAGATATAAATTTCATCAGTCGTAAATTATTTAGCCCTCTAAAGTTGAATTTCTGGCTTCGTCACTGCCCCACCCCCACTATTAATGGTGTATCTATATACACATTATATATATGTATATATTTGTAGGAAAGCGTGCGTGCCAAACTCCAAGAACAAATGAGATGGTATAGCAGTTGCAGAGTAAATAGCAGAAGTATTGTACTGTATGTATATATATATTATGAATTGTGACTATGCATGTGCATGGGTGGGGTCGCCAGAAAATAACAAATCAGGAACATTTCTTACAACCCTATTATGAATATATGTATATTTATACCATGTTATTTAATCAATGCCAAACATGCCCTTTGTCTTTGTGGTTCACTTGTGCACACTGGGGCGAGTCTACTATAACCCCGGATAGGTCACGTGACCTACCTTGCGTTTTTTTTCATTAGAAATATAGGAAATTTAAATGTGAACTACCTAAATAATATGTCGTGACCTATGTAAAATAGCCCAACTAACTTAGAGAAGAAGAAGATAGCGGTTTCAATTAAATAGTGACCTACGTGCATTTGAGTTATAGACTCGCCAGTTGTGCACATCATCTTTTTTAGTTTAATCCTCTTGTGGTTTGCATTCATATAGACATATAGTTTATCTTTCGCGGATCCTTACCGATCTACTAGTATTTTGCAACCGTTACATATCATGTTCTTGTGGTTTGTAATTGTTATGGTTGTAAGTTCATGCGGTTTATAATAGCTATAGCTCTAAACTCTAGGTATTTAACCTTACTAGTTGTCTCAAGGATTCAATATGAACATATTTTCAAACCATAAATACCCAATTAAGGAAGAATAAATCAAAACGAGGGATTTTCGACACCGAATATGAAATGATATGGGGTATATAATAGGTATATAATATATAACAACCCAAGCACACCCGTAGCGTGATATTTTCTGCTTTACCCACCGGCGCACGGATTTGCTCTGTCACGTAACCCGTGCCAAAACGCGTCACACTAGCAGATGTATCAACCCCTTATAAAGAAGAATTCGTTCCCCTCTCCAACCGATGTGGGACGGATGTTACATAATAGATGAGAAATGATATTTTCTTCTACCATTTGCTTTGCAGTTATGGAGTTTATCCAATAGATGTATTTGACTTTGTCTTTTACAAGTTTGTTACATATTTCATCACTCGATACCTTTAAATGTGAATGCTTACCTAAATGGCTAAATGTACAGCTTTAAATGCTCATGATTACACTTTGGTAAGCATAAGTACAAGGTTTTTGTTAATATGTTTATAAAGCACAATACAAGAGAGAATGATTGTTTCCTAATGATTTCAAGGCTACAATAAACAGATTAGATTTTTTCTTGTTCATATTATCTGGGAAGAGCGGCTATTTTGACTAAGATGTATGTAGTCTAACTGGTGAATCCTCTTAACTGTTTCTGAATATTTTCCCTAAACATCCAACAAGTAGTTATCTAAGGAGGTTCGAACATGAGACATCTTATGAGGATACAAAACGTTTTATAACTAAGTCTCCTTGATGGTGGGCAATTTCAAGGCTACAATAGCTTTGCTTCCATTCTAATTTCTTAGATACAACTAAATCTTAGAAAATAATTTTGTTAGTCTAGAAATTAAATACGATAACTAAAAAAAAGAATGAATCGATGACATCACAAACTTAATGTGTTCACGAAAGTAAATCAAACTTATAGAAGTGGGGGAATACTCTTTAGAAGTCAAAATCAGAGATCTAGATGAAGGAATTCGGGCTTGAAAGTCGCGAGAACCACTTATAGCAGTTCGTGACATATCTATGACGTAGAGACATTCCCGAGCATATAAGGTAAGCTTTGTAACACTTGAAAATTAGCTGAAAAGAAGTAAATGCTCATCTAAAACTACATTTTTAGATACATGATGTATAACTCTAGTTACACCCTCGTGCAATTCAATTCCGGTTACAATTTCGATTTATTAACTACATAAATTGTAACACTCACCGTTTATAATTTGGGCTTCTCTTTAAGTTACTCGTATTATATTACAGGCCCAGTTCAAAAATCCAAGAAGGGTCCAAATATAAAAAAGATCTAAGTTTATACTTAGTATGGTCCATTTAATAACATGAAAATAATTAATCTGCGTAACAAATTCGGTGAGTCCTAAAATAAAAACTCTCTATGGTCATTGTTCACAATTTGATTCACTCCTGTTTCAAATGAAAAGGACCACATATATCAGATCAAATAAACAAGTTTGGATTGTGTAAGCTATCAATTTGTGAAGAATTCGTACATCAAATAATCCACACACAACTTTTTATTAATCCAAAATCTATTTGGTGTCGCACATATTCAATTAATAATTAATAATATATCAATAATTCAATTTAATGTTTAACAATACCAATATATCTAATTATGTCCACAAAGTTATGCATGTAACTTTATAAACATAATTTGTTTAAAAGGTAAACACGACAAAAAAGTAACTAAACATCAAATATTGCAAGGTAGATTGTTTCAAATTAACTTTTTAGTTTTGTCAAAAAAAATATAACTAACAACAAAACAAATTTTAACCAACACTTGTTCACCCCACAATTTTTGATGTTTTCGAATCCAAAATAAAAATTAACGTATGTTTTGGTTGATACCACTACAATTATACAACTTGAGTCATATTGTCAAACAATACATGACAGCGGAAAATAGGATCACATAGAAATAATTAAATCTGATTAAAGTCATACCTTTATGTCTTGAATTAATAGCAAATAAGCGATAGATCTAAGTGTAAGATCTATTCCACGGTTCGTACGCGACACCTTATTTAACAACCGACTTGTATGCTAATACACGTTTATAATATTACAACCCCTGTATAGCTCTTCCACAACCTTTGTTTAGCCTGCTTGTTTACGCCGTATGCTCAAACTACACCTCAACTAGGTGTTCGAACAAGTCTGACCGAAACTCCTTTACGGGGTAAAGGATTACGTCTTCACGGTGTCAAGACCTTTACAACGTAAAGCTTTATGTCTTTACGGCGTAAAGACGAGATTTTTCCCTTTCCTTCTTTTCTCGAAAACCGAAAGTCGAATACCCCTATGAATGGTTTCGGTCGACTAGAAAAGCTGGAAATCGATTAGGGATTAATCCTTAGTCGATTATTGTGTATCTTGTGAAAGAGGTTATTGTTTAATATATAGGTAAACAATTACTTGGCATACAAGTTGCGTAATAATTAAGAAACCTCCATAATTACATAATAAATCCCCATATTTATTAATTATTACAATTAACACTTAATTAATAATTAATAAATAATAAACATATAGTCGTGTCTAAATGTCGATGTGTGCGTTCCCGTAAGCTCACACATTTAAGGACACATATTTATTTAACTTTGTTCAAATACCAACAAGGACTTATACCAAAAGCATATCGATTTTACATAGGAAGAATTCAAGGAATTCATAATCCTAACGAAAATGCTTGACTGGGTAAGTTTATATTCGAAGAAGGTTTCAAAAAAATGCTGAAGAATACTTATGATCATTGTCCTTAAACCTTTGATATTCATAAAATTTAGTTTTATGTTCTGAAATTTCTGATCATCCTTAGATTCGTTAAAGTATCTTCTTATGTTGGTTTGATCTTATTGACATGCAATATACCGGGAGAAATTACGTCAACACTACATCTATAAAACCGTTGATACATTTTCATTGAATATCAATGATTTTGTTTAGGTACTTAAACATATGTACATCATGTTGTATCTATAGGCAGATACATAAAACCATCACCAAAATAACATAGTAATAAGTCACTCTAATTTCTAAATAAGTATGAGATTCGAATCTCCATAGATAGTATTTTGGGGAGGGCAAAAGAAACGTTTCGGATAAATATCATAATCTAAAGACTCGTTTTGGCTAGTTTGCGTTCTTTGGACTTTTCAAACTTAACGAACCGAAACATATGAGTAGCTAAAGGAAGGGAAATCAACCGAGACCCGTCTTTTTGCCCTTTGAACTTTGAAATACTTTGTGATGGATGCAGTTTACTAGAGTATTCTAAAAAATATAGTTTCTTTAAAACTCGAATAATGTGACACTGCACCGGCCTTCCTGGGTCCCACAAATGCACTTCAGCGAATCATAATGTAACATCGTACCTGTTCCATATGCCAAAAATGCAAAACGTCATTGTTTAATTAACGAACCCACACGTGTCAGTTGATTATGGAATCTAAGAGAATCGAAAACACGAAGTTCGAGTTCTCTTTCGATGTGACGACCGACCACACCGGTTTTCTCAAATAGAAGTACACAAATGTTCACGTTCATGATCTTACGTGTTGTCCTTCTCTTTCTTGTTTTTCTTCTTCTTTTATCATAATATTAAAAAAAAAGTCATTATAATAAATTAAATATCGATAACCATAATCCTAATAATTTATGGGCTAAAAAATGTAATTTATCGGTTAAAAATGAAAATTAGACGTCTTAAAATTGTTCGTTACATACTGGCTAGATATGTGATTTATCGTTTAAAAGTGAAAATTAGACGTCTTAAAATTGTTCATTACATACTGGCTAGACAACATTTAACTTATCCAACCTTTTCGACAAGCGTATAATCTCACATCATAAATTCATGTAGACCACAATTTTGGGATAGTGTTAAATGTGTAGCTCATTTGATTCCAAAAAGGTATATGACTATGTAAATATAGTTACATTTACCGTTTGGCTGAACAATCTCATTTTTGAACCGATAAGTAACTCTCAAACATAAGTTTAGTATGTCTTTACATATAATTTCAAAAATAAACGTGAAAGTCTAGTCGATTATCAACATTTTAAGAATAATAAATCGATCAACAAGCACCAATAAAATAAATTAAGGTAGACAAGTTCATAAATAACTTGCAATTGAAATCCAATAAAGTATAAGTGTACGTATACATAGTTTTGAGTTATTACTTCACATACAATGCACATCTAATTTGGATTTAAAAATTATTTTTTATTTATTTCATTTTAATATTTCATATCCAATAAACGTCTCCCACGTGTCCCAAGTCACTAAATTTAATCAAATATGGTCCTTAGACTTCTACTCAATATGCTATTTTGATACTCTTGTTTTTGGTTATCGAATGTTAGTCTTTTAAACAAAATTTATAGACATACAAACGATTTTCATGTTCAATGTCAAAAAAGATAAATATAAATAAGACTATGGATATAAGGGTGGCAAGGTAAACCGTAACTAATTTAGAAAATATATATTCTTAGGACGACAATAAAGTTATGTATATTGAAGAAAAAGAACCAACTACGATCGATCTCGTGATGTTTGGTTACAAAATACATTGGACTTATATTTAAGCCATTAAAACAACAGATACCTGATTTTGATATGAATATGACAATAAAGCTATGTATATTGAAGAAAAGGAACCAACTACGATCTGGTGATGTTTGGTTACAAAATATATTGGACTAGTAGTTAAGCTATCAAAACAACTGATTATGAGAAGAATACGAATGAAGTTATATATGATATGATATGGTAAACTTAATTTGTTACTTGCCTTTTCTTGGGGAAAAAGAATCAAGTATGCAAGAACTTAGCTAAAGAAAAGGTTATCAAAACAAATATCTCAAAACTAAAGCTTAAGGACCGAAATGAAATCGGTGATATAGTTCAAGGGCAATTATATAACATTTAAAATCCAATCCTATATAAACCCCAAAGACTTATTTCAAACACACCATCATTCAAATACTCTCAAGGCTCAATATACTTACCATTTCAAAACAAAGAATCCTACATTTTTCACATAGTTAGTTTGTGTTTCTCTTACTTTTACTCCAATCATGGCTGACAAAATCGTTCACAATCATACCCCCAAGGCCGAAACGGAAGAGCATGGGTTGTTTGATTGTTTCGGAAAGAAAGAAGAAAACAAATGTGAAGAAATTGAGTGCAAAGACGAGAAGAAGGAAGGCTTGTTGGAAAAACTCCACTTATCCGATGGCAGTTCGAGTGTAAGCTCTTGTTTTTCGTTTTTAGTCTATAATAAACATTAAATAATAAATTGAAACTTCGATTCTTGTATAATCAAAAGTGACATTTTATTTGAACTCATAACTTTTGCATTATATTTACTATAACTTATTAAAGTTCGCTGACCTATATGGTCAATATGGTCTTATGGGTATGCAAGTCCATATCTAGGTGGAAAAGGTACATTTTGGTTAATTACACTATTGTTTAAATGTGTGTATGAACAATTTAAAGTAGAATATAATGTACGTTTGCGATTTTGTAGTCTAGTGATGGGGAATGTAAAGATGGAAAGAAAAAGAACAAGAAGAAAGATAAAAGCTTGAAGGAAAAGATGGATAAGAAAATTGAAGAAGATAAGGTGAAGATCAATGTGAAGATCATTGAAGGCTTAGAGAAAGCCGAAGAGCTCAAAGCTAAAGCCGTCGAGAAGAAAGAAGAGGGCAAAGCAAAATTGGAAGAGATCAAAGAGAAAGTCGTAGGCAAAATAGAAGAGTACAAGGAGAAGAAAACTGAAAATCACAATGGGGACACATTTGTCCCCGTTGAAAAGTACGGGGAAGTGGTGGTGCCACCCTCATCTGACTATCAGGCACCACCACCACCCGCTTGTAAAGTTATTGTCCATCCCCCAGAGCCAAGTGTTGAGACCGAAGAGAAAAAGGGGTTCATTGATATGATCAAGGACAAACTCCCGGGTGGTTACAAGAAGGCGGAAGACGATTTCACCCCTCCACCACCCGTAGCGGCACATGTTGATGCCGAGAACGAGCATAAGGATAAAAAGGGTATATTTGAAATGATCAAAGAAAAGCTACCAGGATATAATTCGAAGAGTGAAGAGGAGAAGAAAGAAAAAGAGTGTGATCAAGCATAAGAAAAATGGTTTGTGTGAATGTTCATTTGCTTTCAAGTTATATTGTTGTTTAATAAGTAGTCTTTCATGTTGTTGGGTAGGTATTTTTGGAATTTCTAGTTTTTAGGTAATGGTAGTTTTGGAATTCTAGTAGTTATGAAGGTAACAATTTGTGTCAAGTTTTTATTTGTAATGACTTGTACATAAATTACTATGGTTGTAATTATATACACCATGGTCTTCTATTAAGTTGTTTGTTTTTAATTTAATTCACTTTTGTTAATTGAAGGCATTAGTTTTAATGTTTGTATTTTCCAAGAAGACCAAGATTTCGTTAGCCTCTATCAAACTTATTCCAACAGTGCTTGGATGATATCGATCTTGCTATCTAAGCTCTCTTATTAAATTGTTCATCCAATTGCTCATTTAATGAGCATTTTCATTATTATGTCTTGAATAGGACTCAACCCTTCACGCTATTTAATAGGGGTGTTTAAAATCCGAATTTAACATTTCGGATATCTAAAATATCCGAAAATCAGATATTTTGAAAAAATAATTTTTTTTATCTTTTTTATTTATTTATTTTTATCAATGTTATTATTAATTTTGTTAACCACCATATTAATATTTACATATATTTATCTAAGTATGTTATCAAATCACAAAAATATTTATATTTACCTATAAATAACTACAAAAACTATAAAAAAAAAAGTTGGATTTTTGGATAATCCGATATCCGAAATTTCGAAATATCACTATTCAAATCCGAATCCGAAAAACCGGATATCCAAAACAACGAATTTTTGGATAATTTTGGATCGAATTTTCGAATATTCAGATTCGGATATTTATATTTTGAACATCCCTACTGTTTAGTACGAGATTTTGAGTCTCACGTGTCTATTGTTTCATCACCAAGACATCTTAAATGAAAGTGAATCATATTTCATGAAGAAAGTATATATCTAATATGATGTATGGAATATATGACAAAAGTTAAATGATGGAGTATTTCAATTTATATGTCATCAAACTATAATCCAAGTATTCTTATTATAATCTAATAAGAGGTTTTTCGGTTAAAGTTTTGGATAAGTAACATAAGCACCATATTTATAAATATGTTTTGACGAAAAATTTATAAAAGTATATTGTTTTTTGAAACATTTATCAACTCTATGTAGTTTTTTGAAAGGGGTTTAAAACTACCTCAAACGCAGGTACTACGTGCGACCCCTGTGAAAAGTCAAAAAAAAACAAATGTTTTGTTAATGGATCGCCCCTGGCAGGTCCAATCCATCAACTACTGACACAAAGGTTCCAACAGCTAGTTTAGCTAGTTTATTGGTGTCATTAAATTAAAATAGTAGAGGTATTGCACCTAACATGGCGACCCATCAACATAAAAGTTTGCCATGCATGCAACGTAAAATATGTTTATATATGCATATTACAACACAAATATACAAACACTTACATCTACAAACCATTACAACACAAACACTTACACACAATCTTTATCAACTCAAAAATACACAAAACATTTATAAAAACGCAAACAACCATATACAAATAATGAAATACGAGAATGGGAATATGGTCGAAGTTTCGATTAAGGATAAGTTTGGTAACATATTTTGGCGTTGTGCTCGAATTGTTTCCGTTAATACTCGGACATACATAGTTAGTTACAACTTGTATCTCAATTTTAGTAAAAAGCCGAATGTGGAACAAGTAGGCGACATATATGTTAGACCAATGTCTCCTTTATTAGAAACTACAAAATCTCGGGAACTTGGTAATATTGTTGAAGTTTTTCATGATTTCGTTTGGAAGATGGCAATTGTTTTGAAAGATTTCGAATGAGAATTTTATCTAGTGAAATTTCCTGGATCTGTCGAAGAGTTTGAAGTAAATGAATTTCAACTCCGTCCTAGACAGTCGTATGAAAACGATGAATGAATTATCGTTGACAAAGATTCTAGCGATTATGAAGATGAAATCGATATTAATAATGATATAGATGCTACATGAAAATATTATGAAGATGATGACACCGATGGTATCTCAAGTTCCAGTTAGCACTAATCATAAGTTTAAATCTTATAATGTTAAAGTTTCCGAGACTGCTTGTTAGTAGTCGTTATTGTAATTTTTATGTTCTCAAGTTAGGTTTTTAAGAAAATGTGTTTTATTGTTGATTTTAATTATATTTTACATTGGAATTAGATTTTAATAAAATGTGTGTGTTTTTTAAAAAAAGTTATGTTTTTCAAAAAGTTATATACATATTCCAAAAGAAGTTAGTAAAGTATGGTGTTGTTATATTCATCATGTGTTTTTCAAAAAAAATTATGTTTTTTGAATAAGGTGGTAGAAATTTTAATTCATTATTTTAGGAAAATTTAACAAGATATGAGTGTTGATGTGGTGGTAGAGTGTATAAAGTGTTGAGTGGGAGGTTAAGGGTTTAAATCTTGGAGCAATCATTTTTTAAAAAGTTTTAGTTTTTTTTAACCATTGCAGTCAAACGAGCATTAAATTACAACCAACTCATAGGTCACACCTGCTAGAGGCGATCCTTCTATACATTTATTTTTTTAGACAATTGCAGTCAACCATACTAACCGTACCATTTAATTTTACAATCAATTTTGTCAGTCAACCACAATAACCGTCCTATTTAATTCCGACTTCACATGGGTCGCACCAGCTAGATGCTATACCTCAACATTCACCAATTCAGTCAACAAAAACCGTACCAATTAATTACCTCTTTACATGGGTCGCACCTAGCAGATGCGATCCCTCAACAATTAATTCAGTCAACAACAACCGTACCAATTAATCATCACCAATTAATTGATTCACAACTCACTAAAAGTCCCTTTTAACATATATATATATATATATATATATATATATATATATATATATATATATATATATATATATATATATATATATATATATATATACTTTAATGCAACGTAAAATCCCTATCACCTATTCTTTTAACGTTCAATTATATTGAAACACATACAATAAATTTCCGTTTTAATCAATATTTCTTCAAATTCAATTCATTATTATGGCGAGAAACCTAAACCCCGGTCCGATTGATACTTTATTGTTATCGAGCTCAATCATTGTTCTAGTTCAGTAGACTCCAAGAAGTCATTTACTGTTAGACGCATTGATGAGAAAATCTGAAACTATGTTCGTAATAATGCTATGCATGAACGCGTTAGACATTATATTGGTGTAGCCGGTTTTGGAGGGGTTTTCTATTGGAAACTGTCGTTTAGATATTGATTTGATAACCGCATTAATAGAAAGGTGGCGGCAAGAAACGCACACTTTTCACCTCCCACGTATCGGGGAAGCCATCGTGACACTCCAGGATATACATGTATTTTGGGGTTTTAATGTTATTGAAAATGTGGTTACCGGAGTGGATTATAAATTCAGCAATGATCAATGGAGAAGTCAATGTAACCGGCTTATGAGATTTATGACTTCGTCAACTGACGTTCAAAAAAGGTCCATAAAATTGTTATGTTTACTTGCAACAATCGGGACTGAGCTACCCAATAATCCTTTATAAACTGATTATATGAAGATGGTCCAGGTTTATATTTTACATATGATTGGTGGTAGTTTGTTCACCAACACTTCCTGTTACAAGATTCATCTATGTTTCCTACAAAACATAGAGGATTTGGAAACATCCGATAACTTAAGTTGGGGAAATGTCATTCTTGCATCTCTTTATCGAAGATTATGCAAAGCAACAAAAGCAGACGTAACTGATATTTGCGGACCATTGGGTTTGTTGCAGCTTTGGGCTTAGGTACGGATAAACAGTTTGGCAACTGAGGTAGTATCCGATCATTACAGATTCCAAAAACCTTATGGTGCACGATATGTTTACTTAATTTTAAATTTACATTATGTTAATTAAATATTATGTTAATAGTATAATAGTTCTATTTAGATCTTATTAAATATTATGCTAATAAAATTGGAGTTATTTAGTTATATTTAAGTTTACATTATGTTTGTCAATTATATGTTTTATTAAATGTCGATCACAACTTTGGTTCTACTGGTTCGGGTAGAAGTTTTGGTGGAGTTACATTAAATGTTTTAGCAGCATCTCGATCACAACTTACCACTTTGACCACACATGAGGTAAATTAGTTAAATAATTAAATAATATATTTTATAAATAAACTATTTATTAATGATTTTTTTTGTATAGTTTAACTGAGTTTCATACGCTATTTGTCTACATTCTCTTCCACCATGTTGTAGAAGAGATCCGAATAATTTGAGATGCGAAACATATCTCGTGTGTTGGGAGATTGTCGAACCACATCCAGGGAGTAGAGTAATGAGACATTTTGGTTTGTTTCAGGATGTACCAGTGGCCCCATTATTTACTCACGATTAATGTGTACGAGAACATAATGTCTCATGCCTTGGTAAATCTAATCAGAATTGGGAGAGAGAGAACAACAAGATTACATTAATTGGTGGCATCAACGACATAAGAAGATTCAAACATCATTATTTGTGGATGAGTATACTCCTTCCCCAGAATATCTTGCATGGTTGCATCCTAAAACTATGCAAATGATTACTAACCGAGAGACGATGCCATGTGGGTTTCAACCTCTTGGTGAACAATGAAAGTTTCTATTTTTTTTTTCTTCTTTTTTTTTTTAAATCAACATTCATATTATATTACATATATTAATTAAAAAAAGTTAATACTAATCTTAAAAATAAATGCATATGGATGGAATGAAAAGGTGGCATCGCGAATCATCGAGTCAGGGAGGTTTTGTCTTAGCAGTATATAGGGTACATGCATAATAATGAACAATTTTCACTTCAACCGAGTAATTTTGTGGAGGACTATAAACTGGTACCACAACAAATGTTGCCGTTGAAACCTTTGTGTCAGTAGTTGATGGATCGCACATGGCATGTGCGATCCATCAACACAATGTATATTTTTTGTCACTTACATGGTTCGTACGTACTCGGTGCGATCAATGTGAATTTTTTTTTGCTTTTCACGGGGGTCACACGTAGTACATATGTTTGGGGCAGTTTTAGACCCTTACCAAAAAGTAGGCAGAGTTGATAACGGTTTCAAAAAACAACACTTTTAGAAATTTTTCCTTCAATGTTTTGATAGACTCAATATCTTATATAAAACAAAAAGTAGTATATAATATAAAAAATCAAAAAAACATATTCAAAATCTAACCTATACAAACAACATTTTAACTATTCATTGAATGACATAATAAATGGTTACTTTTTTTTTTCCTTTTTTAGTTTAGGTTATTAAAATCTTGATATTTTTTCTTAATCGAAGTAAATTAAAATCAAACAATAAATTTATTTAACTGAAAAGTCGTTTATAATTGGATTTATGTAAACAAAAGAAATTATTTTTATCTAAATTTTACAAACATGATATAAAAAATCCACATATTTCTTATAAATTTTTTTATCATGATGGTTTTGTTTTGTGTTATTCAAAGAAAAAATATATATTTTTATTTAACTATCAATTTAATTAATTTCGTGTTTTTAATATTTTTTTAGTTATAATTATTTGAAAAAGATAATTTTATTATAATTATATTGTAACTTTTTTTTATTTAATTTAACATTCGGTTATATATATGATTTTCAAATCTCATCGTAATACGCGAACAAAAAATATCTCATAAAAAACAAAAGGTAGGCACGTCGACATAAAAAGCAAAAGAGAAAAGTAACACCTAAATACAGATGTATTATCAGGATTTAAATACTAGTTTTATATTTATTTCTTTTTTATATTTCATTTGCACAAGTGTCGGAATTGTATGGTTCCAAACCCAATATCTAAATATTTGTTATCAATAGACCTTAGACTTTTCCTCAACACGCATTTTCGATACCCGGGGTTTTAGTTTACTAGTATATCGGTTAATCAAGTGCAATTATAACTCGTTATTTCTATCGGACATTTCTTTTTCTTTTTTCGGTAAAGAAGTCGGTACTTGTAGTTAGACTTATAAATTGAATAATGAGAAATATATAAAAAATGGTCGATTATCTCTTGATTTATTTGATTAAACAAAAACGACTGAGTTGGACAAATGATTCATGTCAAAAATGTTAATCAATACTACCTTTAGTACTATATTTTATTTTACACGATCTAAAAAAGTCATGGATATAACTTTGACGGGTTAAAGTATTATATCTTGATTTAGCAATCTTAATATATAATAAAAGAGAGACCTAAAATAACAAATGTCAAAGTTTAAACCGTTAGATTAGTTTTAGATTTTCATTCAGGCCATTAGATCAATTTGATGATATCATCATATACTAATTTCATTTTAATCCTTTTACTTTGAAATATTTAGCACTTATATTTAATAATATTCAAATAAAATGAATTAACTATTTACTTTAAATAACTTAACACGTAAAATGAATTAACTATTTACTTTAAATAACTTAACACACTTACTTTAAATTAATATCTAAAAAAATACGTAACATATATCTTTTAAGTATTTGACTTTTATTTTTCTTTTAAATATACGTAACGTCTATTGACTGTTTTTTGTTATTGTGACATTGTTAAATTGCAACACGTAATGTATGTTTATTTGTCTTTAATTTGTTTTTCTTTAACTTCGGGCTCATCTTGACGACATGCACGTATTGCCTTACAAAAATCGTCAATATGTATATGATATTTTTGAAGTAATATAATAATCTCATATACCACTCCACAATTATTAATTTTTAAAAGAAAATGACATAAAGTTCCAGATAATTTCGCTTATGTATAAGCGAAACAACGTAACATTTGTTAATATAATTCATTTTGTTTAATGACTAATAAGTTTCTATTAATCTTTCATATAGGTTATATTCTTTGCTTAACATTATATTTTTTTCGATATAGTTCTCCGCGTATTATGCGGGTCAATAAGCTAGTTATTAGTTATATATACTCAACCAAAAGGGTAAATTTGAATTATTAATCAAAACTTTATATTTTTTTTTTTTTTTTTGAATAAAGTTACCATTTTTATATTACCATTTGTTCTTAACAAGAATTTACAAAGTAACAGAAGGCAAGCGGGCAACAAGCTGCGCCGCTAACCCTTTTTGGATTGCAAAGCCAATACGTTTAAAAACTACATTTGTTGATCTAGGTGTCATAACATTGCTATGCATAACCCGTTAAACTCGACTAAGTAGCTCAACCGCCTCCGGTGCAAGGAAACCGAATGTATCAAAAGCAAAGGGAATAAACACGTGTTGATTTTCAATGCATGCTTTCTCGTGTTTTGTCACTTTGCCTGAAGCGGCCTTCAAAGCAACCTGACCCGCTGTAAAACCGCTACTACTTAACCCCAAGAGAGGAGAAACCCCGGTCAGATCCACGCACGCATGTTTTCCTCCAACCCATCCAAAAACCAAAACGTCGGTCGGTCTAAAACTTTATGGTTCTTTTAAACCTAACATAACACTCAACTAAGTAGTGGGCTCCAAACAATGTTTCTCTTTTTCGGTACAACACACCAAGAAGTGAGTCAAGATTCGAATACATTATCATTTACAACTAAAGTCCTACAACAAAAAAAGATGTGCAAGAACCATATGGAAAAAAAGTTAGTAAAAAAAAAAAAAGTTAGGGGGGAGAAATGAAAACAAAAAAGTACTTAAAGGTTCTCATTCACTCATATGTTTGTCGACATAAAAACATGTCCCACCTCCTATATAAAACCACCACAACGTTCCCTTTCAAACTCACTCTATCATTCAAACATATTTTTACGTTGTTATTGTGCATTTTCTATTTTTTTGCTTTTGATTCAATCATGGCTGACAAACTAGTTCATAATCACACCCCCAAGTCCGAACTGGAAGAAGGGTTATTCGAAGGAATCAAAGCGAAAGTCGGGTATATAATTGAGGAGCACCAGGAGAAGAAAGTAGAGAACCAAGTGGAAGAGCATAAAGCCGCCATGAAATCCGAGGAAGGGGCGGTCCATCCACTCGAGCCAAGTTGTGAACCCGAAGAGAAAAAAGGGATCGTTGAGAAGATCAAAGAAAAGCTACCCGGATATGATTCAAAGAGCGATGATGATAAGAAAGAAAGGAAGTGTGATTTAGCATAAGAAAAATTGTTTGTATGAATGTTTATTACTTTTAAGTTTGTTTTTTATTAAGTAGTGTTTCTTGTTGTTGTTTATTTTTTGGAATTTCAATTTCTTATGTAAGGGTAGTTTTGGAATATCTAATAGTTTAAAGGTAAATATTGGAGTTAATTACATAAATCGTCCCTATGATTTACCTAAAATTACAGATTTTGTCCCTAAGTTTAAAACGTTGCATAATTCGTCTATTTTTAGAAACTAATTACCCTTTTCGTCCCTAAAATGGATGTCCGTTAATAAGTTCCGTTAAAATTATCGCTAACTAATTTCACATTTCGTCCCTAAAATGGATGTCCGTTAGAAATTAGGGACGAAAAGCATAATTAGTTTCAAAAAATGGACGATTTATGCAACATTTTAAACTTAGGGACGAAATTCGTAATTTGGAGTAAACCATAGGGACGATTTATGTAATTAACTCTAAATATTGTGTAGTGGCTTTGTTTATAGTAACTTATACATAAATACAAGATTTTAAGAACAAAATTCCACTTGTATCCGTTTGACTGGTTCAACTATCGGGTCGACCTAGGTTTTAAAACGTTGATTACCCAACATAATATTTTCATCAATATGTAGACTTTTTTTCTTCTTCTTAGAACGGCTATGTTAGTGATTAGGGGCACAATGACATCCATTTGGCCAGTATACGATCCACGAAGTTTACACCAAAGTTAGTTAGAACTCTTCTAAGGGAGAACAACCTCCTATCAATGGGACAAACCTCCATTGACATCAATATATCGACTTGATACCTAAATTATTTCATTTGTCATTAACTTTCAAAAAGTGTGACAGTATACCTACTTTATTATTATTATTATTACCCAACTTAACTTTCAAAAAGTGTGACAGTATACCTACTTTATAGAAGATATTATTATTATTATTATTATTGTTATTACTTTGATATGTTCTGTAATACATAAGATATTTTGTTACAAACTAACAAATAGAGTGCATTTTAAGCTTATTTTACTTTTCCTAAATTATAATTCGTTTTTTTGAAGTTTTTGATCGAAAAAAAATGGACGCTATTATAAAGAAACACCCTTCGAGTTTTTACTTAACTATAAACAAACTACACATTATCTTTACAAATCCATTTAACCACCAACACATTTGTACTACTATATTAAACCTTTAATAATAAAGCCATTGTCATCAAGCTGTACTTAATGGATGCTATTGAAAAACTATGTGGCAAACTACATCTACATTTGGCCTTAGAGCTTTGTTTAATCACCTACAAATGTGATTAATTGAACTATTAATTACTATATCTTTAATATTTAATTTCTAATAAATATTTCTTTTTATTACTTTAACTTTAATTTTTTAGTTAATTTTTTTTCGTAAAAGCAAACATTTTATTACAAGCCCAAAAAAAGCCACCAAAAGAAATAGATAAACCAAAAAATTATTATTATTATTATTATTATTATGATTATTATTATTATTATTATTGTGAAAACTAACAAATATTATATATATATTCCATTTTTAGAAAGAAAAAAGAAAACGATTGAGATCTATAAAAAGAAAACTAAAAAATACGATTGTATTATAAAATTAAACCGAAAGTCAAAATTATATAATTTTAAACCCCGTCGCAACACGCGGGTTAGTGAAAAACTTATTAAGATCAATTTTATTCACTATCAAGTCCTTCACACATACTAGTTTTTATTTACAAACAAATATTTTAGCATCCCAGCTTAATAATTCACATTTTTTGTCATTTATAAAACTTTAACCAATAATCTCTACTTTAATGAGTCGTTTACATACCAATATGCTAGAAATCATTCACATACCTTATGTTATTACACATACTTATGTTTATTGTTTTGTTTAATTTATGTCTGGATTTATATTTAGAGATTATTTAGCTAGTACTAGAAAAAACTATTGTTTCACCTGTATTATTTTTTATTATTTATTTATTTATTTATTATAATTAATGGTCATATTTAGCTTGTCCCAAAATTAGTGTTCATATATAAGTATTAACCAATTGAAAAAAATTCTAAAAATGAAAATACACATTTTTATTGGTTGAAAGTGTAATAATCACACTTTCTAAAATTATGTATCAAATGCACACATAACACTTATTATGAGATGGAAGAAGTAGTACATATTACAATCGATCGAAAGTCCAATACATAATTGAAAGTAAGAACAAACCGATACTATATATCTTTACTTATACATCGGATCGCGCCATCAATGGAGGATCGCTTGAATGAAATTCTCTACAAGATTCATAATATAAGTTTTATAATCATGTTTTCATCACAAAAAAGAAGCGTATTAAAAAAAAAATATCAAGTATATATATAATGTATATGTATATATGTACTAGATGAATAATTAAACGGGATTTCTTTAAGTCCTTGCCTGTTATTATCTTTGAAAATTATATCAGAAATGTGTTGCTGAGGTGAGAGGTTGAACAATTGTCGCACTATGTATATACATAGAATAACCCTACAATAGAATTGCAAGTAAACATAAGCAAATAGCTAGAATACTTTTATGCCCAAAAAATTATACTCTAACTTATCAATATAGAGGTTGTACTTGGGATCTCCCGTGTGAGATAAATATAAATATTGGTGTCGTATGTGTGAGTCTTTGCCTTTGAAAAAATAATTAATTTTAAACCTTACCTAAACCCATGACCTAAACGGCTAATTAAACCATAGAAACTTGATGTTCATACTCATGAGATTGACAAACGAACCGTGACTCGGACTGTCGGACATATAGATGCTTACCCCCTAAAGCATAGAAGTAAAAGTATCCAACAGAAAGCACTTGTCCAACTTGATTCCTTATATGCTATCCAGATCTGAAAAGTAACCGTCAATACATTTATATTTGATTTAACCAAAGTATATATGAAGAGAGACATTAGACATACCGATAAAATCACAATATGGTTAAACATGTCGGTTGAATTTGCTACGACGCACCTGAGATCAATTTATATTTATCAGTCAGGGTACATTAACTTCACATAAGTTAGCACAAGGACGACCGAAACGACTTATTTTACTTGTGAAAGCAAAAAAAGGATACTTACGATGTGAAAGATTTGTTATAGGATGGCGATATATCAACAATGATCGTAAAAATCATAGTTCCTAGAGCCAAGCAACCTAGGGCGGAAAAGATTATTTTTGTAGTTGCCAATAGAGATCGTTTTGGGTGATCCACAACATCCCTAAGCCAAATATTTCTAACAAAGATTAGATGTATAATAAAATTTCGATCTGAAACCATGGATTCATTATTTTTTGAGTTAATTACATAATTGGTCCCTGTGTTTGTTCCAAAACAACGGGTCCAGTCCCTGGGTCGCAATTCCTTCGGACCCAGTCCCTGGACCCTATCTTTGGTTGCACGTTTGGTTCCTCCCACTAACAATCGTTAAAAAATCCCGTTAAATACCCCATGTGACTGGCACATGATGGGTAAAAAAGACATTTTGCCTTTATTTTCCCCTTCTTCCCCAAATCATCTCCAATCCCCAAATCAAAAACCCTAATTCAACAAAACACGATCTTGATATGAAAAGTGGGAAAAAGATTCAAGCTTGGGTAGCTTATGAAGCTCTAATATCCCGTTCAATTTGAGGAACCTTTGCTGCAACACAACTCCCGTATTCTTTTGCCTGCAGTTGTTTAAATAATAAATTAATATATATAATATATATATATATATATATATATATATATATATATATATATATATATATATATATATATATAACAAGATGAAATTGAGAGGGTCAGTTGATATAAAGTTCATCAAAAAGCAATCTAAAATGACTCAAAAGAAAATACTATACTTTTTCTTTCGGTCTGTCATATCATAAAAAAAAGCAATGTTTTCTTCGAAAAATGTATTCCATTTTAAATACCTATTTGCTCATCAATCATCAATAATGGTAACATTTGGGTGTTCCATGTCGTTAAGGGGTATGTTTGAAAATTATTAGCAAGGACTTCTCTTCAACTGCCAGCCTAGTTTACATCTTTTCATAAAAGGGGGACAAAGGGAGAACACGGTACCGCATATCAAACTTACAAAACATTTGCAGTATCACTGAAAATATACATCGACCTGTAACAAAGTGTTATTGCTTTAAAGAATTGATATGAAAAGAATTGATATGAAAAGAGCATCATAATCTACCCAAGCTTGAATCTTTTTCCCACTTTTCATATCAAGATCGTGTTTTGTTGAATTAGGGTTTTTGATTTGGGGATTGGAGATGATTTGGGGAAGAAGGGGAAAATAAAGGCAAAATGTCTTTTTTACCCATCATGTGCCAGTCACATGGGGTATTTAACGGGATTTTTTAACGATTGTTAGTGAGAGGGACCAAACGTGCAACCAAAGATAGGGTCCAGGGACTGGGTCCGAAGGAATTGCGACCCAGGGACTGGACCCGTTGTTTTGGAACAAACACAGGGACCAATTATGTAATTAACTCTTATTTTTTTATAATTTTAACCTTCTTTTACGTCTCGCCAAGACAAAATATAACGGATCTTTGGAAGATTCTTCGGGTGATAGCTTGTAGAACTGTGTAAGGATGTATCCGATGGTAATAATACTGTAAAAGTTAAGAAAAAAATCAACAAGAAAGTATGTTATTTTGCCTTTTTGAAATATAGTGGGTGTTTGTTTCGTCATATATAACGGGATTATAAACTTCTGTAATTTTTTATAAGCTCGTAAGCTCAATTTTTTCAACTTATGAGTTTATTAAGTTTAATTTATGCTTATTTAATGTCATAAATTAAAGCTGATATGCTTATAAGTCGGAAAAAATGGACTTATGAACTTATAAAAAATTAAAGAAACTCATAAACCAGTTAAATAAGTCGAAACAAACACCCCATAGTATGTTAAATAAGTAAAAAGTTGTTCTCACTCTATTTTTGTTCAACTTAAAATGTATTTTCTTGCAGTGAACCTTTTCTCAAACGAAATGAAATTTTAATTTAATTCTTTTTTTGTAAACCTTTTCTTTCGGTTACATGACTGTGACTGCTAATTTGTCATTCATGAGAACTTAATTAAACTACTACTAATAAATAAGAGGATGATTACCTTCCTAGAAAATACATTACAACCACTAGAACAAATGGGATGATCCAGCTAGATTCCTTGTAAGTATACCATGCCTGAAGATTACCGATAACCATATACACGATTTCAGTTTTATCGGTGTATTCGCTAGATTTTTTTATAGTAAAAATTAATTTAGTGTTCCATAAAGAAAAACATTTGTATATATACACTGAATCCAAATCCCAATTTGAAGAAACCTCTAGCCTCTAGATGTTTTCTAGAAAGAAAAAAAATCATACAAAAACTAGAAAAAAAATGTTCAAAAAGAAGATTTTCGATAATAAAAAACATCAGTAGAACATAAACACATTAACGAAACTAGAAAAAAATGTTCAATAATGGAGATATGGTGATACGAAACCATCGAAATAACTAATTTCTTACCCCAAAAGCAACAAAAAATATGGAAAAATCAACTACTATCTGTATCTCCCACCTGCAACAAATATGACAAAAATATTTACAATCTAGTAAAAATGTAAAATTAAACAAATGTTATATTCCGTGTTTGGTTTGAATCAAATTGCTTATGTTTAACGAATCTAAACACGATCCAACTGATCAATATGTTTTGATATAGCATAATAAGCCATAAGTAAAACTATCGGTTGATAATCTTCGATTTATATTTTTAGAAACAGTCTTTTATAATTTACCTTGCATTCATGTCGAAACAAGTAAAATAGTCACCAAAAACGAATAAGTGAACAAATGATGCTACCATCGTACAAAACAATACGATCAATAATGTCTTTAGTGCGACCCCCACAGAAGCCATCGCTGCCATTTTTGCTCCAACGTCTAAATGTGCTAATTAAGAAGCCTTGTGAATATGAACAAAGTGTGACTCGGGTAATGAATATATATAATAGGGATTTCAGTTAGTGTATCAGCAATGAGCAATTATGCATGTTAAACGTAGGGTCCAGTCTCCAAACGAATGTACAACAAAAATATATGAAAATCTTCACTCCGGATGTAATTTTACAAGTTTGTTTATGTTATTCGGGGGAGGACGACTCTTTTTTGACTAAAAACTATTTTCGAAAAAAGTAAAATTCCTATGTCAGTATAATATAATTATGTTGTTATTCATGTGTCTTTTTTTAGCTGGGATATAATTATCTAAATCTTTGTACATCCAAAAATAGTTGCAAATAACATATTAGGCAAATAAAATAAAAAAACGTATATAAAACTTATATGGTAATGATATAATAATTATCATATGTCAATATGTTAATATTTTGCTACATGCATGATACATACTTTGTGGAGAGGTACGAGAATAAGGTCAAAACGAACTATCACAGCATATTACAATATACGCTTTAAAACCTTGTCTAGTTAGTGTTAAGTAAGATGGGTTAAGTAAGAAGCCGAGTAGAGAGATTATCGGTAGTGATGTTATCTTCTATTCGTTCCTTTGGATAATTACAGGTGTTGCAAAATGAATGTAAATTAGATTGAGTGGATTTGTGACCCTAGTGCTGCTCTATCCACACCAATGTAATGTGTTAAAGTAAATTTTTGCACACGTAACCCTTCGTCCGACTCCAGACGAAGGGATGATAATATAACAAAGTTGGGGTTGTATTAAATAACTTCACAAGAGCATTCAATGTTACCAAAATGATTGGAATTGAATGTAAGGAATGTTCTTAACAACAAAATCAGTTATCAAAGAATAAATATGTTGCAGAGGATCTACCCCTTGATTATTTCTTCTTTGTCCTCTCCTTATATAGAATGCGTCCGGATATTATCCGAAGGGTAATATCGAAGGACCGGTCCGTCTCTGTTTACATCAGTCACTTTCCCTTCGTGTCAGCGACGTGGCTCATTTTCCTCCACACCTGTCAGTCAACTGCCACAGTCATTAAATGCAAACGCGTGGGCGGCTGTTTGTCTCCCACGCTCCTCTTCATTAAATGCTTCTTCCATTCTGTCTTGTCCATCATTAATGCTACACTCCTTTTAATGTTCCTGCTCTGAGAGACGTTTGGTTATCCCTTCGTCCATCCGTACCTCCTGTTCCGATACCATCAGCCTTATCGGTACCTGGTCGGACGAAGACATGGTCTTTTTGTGAGTAATGGGCACCCTATCCCAACATCTCCCCCCCTAGCCTAGGGAAGTGAGTATGAAAGTGGGGGCCTACTTCTGATCGAATCTTCCCTAGACTATGATTGTCTGCCGTTGCTACTCGCTTTTAAAGGGTAATTATTGCCTGGTAGTCATTAATGCCTTTGATTTGATGGGAGGAATGACTGATTGATGTGGAGAGTTATTAATTTCCCTATAAATACTCCTTAATAACTTCCTTTTCATTATCCTTTCCTTTTATTTTCTTTCTTCCTCGTATAATCCTTGTTCGCTGTTTTTCTTGCTTTGATTTCATCGATTATGGGTAAGAACGACATGTTACCCTCTCGCTGTACCGTTACGCACGCTTCTCTCTCTGATTTTATCACCGAGTTTGGGTTGAAAACGGAATGGCGTGTTCGCGATCCCTCTGCTAACTCTAACGTTACCAGTTGCCCTGAGGGTTCCATAGCGATGTATACTCGCTTTTTCGATGCCTCCAATGTTCGAATTCCCTTCACTCGTTTTTTCCTTTCTGTTATTGAATATTACCAGATGTGCCCGATCCAGATGAATCCCATGGGGGTTTTAAGGATAACTAACTTTGAATTACTGTGCCACGCCTTGGGTTTTCCCGCCACCTTGAACCTCTGGAGAAGCTTTTTTAGGTTGATCCGTTCAGGGGATTGGTTCACCCTCGAGCGTCGGCCGAAGGTAGAGAACGAAGGGTGGGAATGTTTTCTCCCAGCACCCATTAGTGTGAAGCAGTGGAAGGATAAATTTATTTGGTTGGATGCTTCGGTGGCGCCCATACCGCTGCACTGGAGACCCATCTTGCCGGGCGCAATATTTGATCCACCTCCTGTTCTTACCGCGGAAGAAGTAGAGCGTTGCCGACTGATTTCCCGGAACAAGATTTCCGTTCGGACTCATTGTGAGCCTGTGCTGGTACTTGGAGGTGTGAGCCGTCATTGGACTTCCTTAAACCTGAACCCCTCCATCCAACGGGATGGTGTTCGTAAGTTACTTCTTCCCCCCCTCTTCTTTTTTTTTTTTTTTTTTTTTTTTTTTTTTTTTTTTTTTTTGAATTTTAACCGTCCTTCCGTGCTATATCTTTTCGCTTTGTACATATTTTTTATAGCCATATCTTTGCTGGATTACTTAAAGCTTGATACTTGGGTCGGAGTCACGTTTCCCAAAGTTCCTTTGGAGGAGAACATCACCAGTATTCTGGAGCAGGGGGTTGGGGATTTTGTCTTTCCCTCCACTGAGGTACATTCCTTGATACCTGGTGTATCCGCCTTGGTGGTTGATTTCCCACTTGCGTCCGCTTTTTCCTCACCGCTACCAGGACAGCTATCCGAAGGTCCTGGTACCAGAGTTAAACGAAGAAGACTGTCTCTCGCTAATGGTAGGCTTCCATCTTGTATCTCTCCTTTTGTGTTCCCTTCTTATGTAGATTTTAACGTACCCTTTGTGTATGGCAGATCCCTCCTTCCACAGCGCCGGTCTCAAGATGAGTGTACCTCCTGCCCTGTGGGCTACTAGTTCCCATCCTCTATCTCTTTCTTCCTCCGGTGAGTCAGACGTTGGGAAATCTGTTCCTTCTGATGACCGAGGTAAAAAGATTAATGAAGGGGATAGTACACCCGTGGAGCCCTTTGCTGCTGAAGCCGGAGGTTCTTTTACCCCTCATTAGCCGAGTGACAGGGAAGGTCCCTCTTCGTCTCGATATGTGCCGGGCTGGGAGGTCCGTTGTGACAGTGGGATGAGTGATCCCCATGTTTGTCAAGATATGTTGAATTATTTCGCTACTCCTGTCGAAGCTCTGCGTTGGAGGAGATTTCCTGAGGAAATCTTGGTTGACAATTTTAATGTACTACTGGCCCAGTTGGCAGTAGCCGGTACTGAAGTCCGTGGCCGTTTTATGGCTTCTCGAGGCAGTGTTGTGAAGTTTGAGGAGTCTCTTACCAAGAAGAAGGGTCGTCTGACGGCCGTGAAAGCCAGAGTTAAAAGGTTGGAGAAAGAGAATGTGAAGCTCCGGAGACGTACCAAAATCCAGTTCCGTAGGGTTTTACACGGGTTGAGAGAGCGCGCTAAGTCCCACCGTAGGATCAGGGACATGGAAGATTTTATCCGTGAGCTGCAAGACACTAATAGTGAACTTGCGAAAACACGGTCTCCTGAGGCTGTGGATCCAAGGATGAAGCTGGTCTCTGTTTCTGATTGGGAAGACATGGTTGAGAAGGTGAAGCTTTTAGAAGTTGGTGATAAGAAGGCTGCAGTGGGTGTGGCGGTGGGAGGTGAAAAGGTCGCGGCTGGTGACGCGACGGAGGGGTCAGTTACGCTTGAGAGCGAGAATCAAAGGCTTCTGGCTGAGAACACCGTTTTGAGGGAAAAGGCTACATGGCTAGTTAAGGATGGCATTACGTTTTTTGTGGAAAAACTTCATCAGAGCCATGAATTCAGCGTGCCTTATGGAGAAATTGCCACTCTGTTTACTGCAACTGGGTACACACTTGGAGTGCGCAACGGCTTTCGTCAGGCGCAACGGAATCTCCCTCTTCGGGCTACCCTCAACTTCGACCCTGATTCCGAAACCAAGTTGGATGAAGCTCTTGAACGCATGCGTCATCTTTCCTTCCCTTATTTGGAGGCTCTCAGCCAGAGCCCGGAGCTATCGGTGGAAGATTTGAAGAGGCTAGAACCTGCTGCTCCGGTTGTTGAATGATTTTCTTTTATGCTTGGTGTTATATGTAGTTTCTCTTTAAAATCTGTGTGACTCTTGGACACTTGTTTCTGTTACTTTATGTAATGTGTTTTTAATATAACGGCGTCAAAGTGCGCATTTTGCCTCATGTTTCTGTTGGTTACTTCTTTCTTCTTTCTCTTATTTTTCTGTCATATACATATATATGGTTATTAAGCTGGGAAGCGTCCCTCCCAGAAGAGTACTTTGACTCTCGTTTTTTTTTTTTTTTTTTTTGTATATCTTCACTAGGATATGCATTCAGACTAGTGGATGTGAAAATTTCCGTCTCTATTCGAGAGCCGGTATATGTTTTATATAATACGAAAGGTTACAATCGTCACACCTTAATAAAGGCAATTACCTTTTACAATACTAGACACAACATTTTCTTATCAGGCCTCCATGCCATGTTCGTGAGATGACCCATCGGCGTAGAGGGACCGCACGTTACCTTCTGGTGTCTGGGAGGATGGTACCACCGCCTTTTCCTTCTGGGTGTTTATGGGTGAGGAAGGAAGTATCGGAACCTCAACGATAAAGTCCGCCGGTACCTGTCCCTTCATGGCCTGTCTGGGTCTATATTCAATTGAGTAGGTCCCCAACTCTTTGGCCCATTTCGCCAACCATCCTGATCTTTCCGGTGTTGCTAGCATCTCTTTGATGGGCCGTGCAGTCATGACTACTATCGGGTATGCTTGAAAATATCGGGGTAAGCGTCTGGCCGTGTGTGTGAGTGCCAATACGAGTTTTTCCATGGGTGGATATTTTAGCTCAGCTGTTCTTAAAGCTCTACTTACAAAATACACGGGGGTCTGTTTTCCTTTTTCTTCTGTCATCAGAGCTGCACTTACTGTGTTATTGGAAGCTGCTAGATACACGAATAATTCCCTTCCTTCAGTCGGGGCCACTAGGGCCGGTAGCTGGGTTAAATATCGTTTTAACTCTTGAAAAGCATCTTCCGCTTCGGCTGTCCAGACGAAGTCTGTCACATTGATGCTTTCCTTCAATGCTTTGAAAAATGGAAGCGATCGTTCGGCCGACCTTGAGAGATATCGGCTTAGCTCTGCCATCCTTCCGTTGAGGTTCTGAACCTCCCTCCGTGTCTCCGGGGACTTCATCTCTGTTATTGCTTTTACCTTGTCGGGGCAAGCCTTGATCCCTTTTTCGGTTATCATGTGCCCTGAAAATTTCCCTTCTACTACACCAAATGTACATTTCTTTGGATTCAATTTCACGTTAATGCTCCTCAACTTTCGAAAGGTTTCATCAATGTCATAGATCATATCTTTTTCTTTATGACTCTTGACAACGAGATCATCCACGTAAGCCTCCAGATTTCGACCAATTTGAGTTTCGAAGGCCCTGTCGATCAATCTTTGGTAGGTGGCTTCGGCATTTTTCAACCCCAAAGGCATCTTTCTGTAACAGAATATGCCGAAATCCGTGTAGAATGCCGTTTTATCCTCATCTTCCGGTGCCATTTGTATTTGATGATAACCCTTGTAGGCATCCAAAAAGCACTTGTATCTATAGCCCATCAAGGAATCAATCTTCCAATCTATCTCCGGTAGTGGGTAGTTGTCTTTCGGGCAGGCCTGTTGATGTTTTTAAAGTCTACGCACATTCTCCAGGAATGGTTGCTTTTTTCGACGAGGGCTGGGTTAGCCACCCAAGTCTGACGTCTTGCTTCTCGCAGAATCCCTGCATCCATGAGCTGACTCACCTCCTTCCTGATGACCTGACTACACTCCGGAGACATTCCCTTTTTTTCTGCCTAATCGGCTCCACACTGGGGTAGGTCTTCAACCTGTGTTCGACTATACTCCTTGGTACTCCCGTCATATCTGATGGTGTCCATGCAAATACATCCATGTTGTTGCTGAGCAATGTGAACAGTTTTTCTTTACAAGGTCTGGATAAGTGCGACCCTATGGCAATAGTTTGCTCTGGGAACTTGGGATTGATGACGAGTTTTTCTTCCGGACCATGGCTTGTCTCTTGGGGATTATCTGTCCTTTCTGCCGAAGCACACCACTTTTCCCTTCGTCTCTTGGTACGAACCGTAGCGATACCCTTGGGAGTGGGGAATTTCATCAATCCATGGAAGGGGGACGTTACCGCTCCCAACTGGTATAATCCTGGCCGTCCCAGGATGATGTCGAACGAGGCTGGTGTTGAACCACTGCGAAACTCATCCATTCCGTCCTCATGCGCGGGTATTCTCCTAGCGTTAGAGGGAGGGTTATCTCCCCCAGCGGCCACATCATTTCGTTATCGAATCCTTGGAGTGCCGATTCTGGCCTCCTTATACGCGCTTGAACGGACCTCCGAAACTGCCGGAAGAAGTGCTCATAAATGACTTCTGTGGAGCTCCCGGTGTCTACATATACCTTTGGGACGATGGCATTTCCTATCCGTCCTTCCACTATGATGGGATCCAGGGTGGGGCAACATTCGTTTCTGGGGGGAAAAGCTATTTCTTGATTCATCCACGCTGGGTCAGATTCTTTTCTTTTCATGGATAGGGAGTCTGATCTTATCATGTTAACGGTCCGGCTCCTAGTCCCCTGAGAACCGTCGTCTTTTCCCCTACGGTTGCTTTTGTTACCTTGTGTTGCTCCCTTCTTTATATCCTTAATCAGATGTGCAAGTTCTCCAGATTTGACCGCCTCCTCAATCTTCCTCTTTAGATGATAGCAGTCGTTAGTGTTATGACCATGGTCTAGATGGAATTCACAAAATTTATCCGACTGCTTTCTTTCCGGGTTTTCCAACATCGGATGAGGGGCGGGGAAGTTTTTTCCTACCTCCTCTGTTGAGAGGATCTCACAGGGGGTCTTTGTGAGTGCTGTGTACACCTCCTTTCGTCTGTAATCGGTAGACGCGTGGGGTGTGTAGGGATTAGGATATGGGCTTCGGTTGCGCTGCTCTGACTGTTTCGCCTCGTTTCTTTGTGGTCCCGGTCCTTCCGTCCGGGCATGGTTTCCAGATTTTCCGTTTCGGTCTTCCTTGTTAGTCTTACTAGAACTGGCCTCTCTGCTAAGGTTAGCCGCTTCTTTTCCCCTAATGAAATCTCTTACTCGTGTCATCATCTCGTCTACAGTGTCAGGAACCTTATTATTCAAAGCTTCTATGAGTTGAGTATTTTTTTATGGCATGCATGAAGCCAGAGACTCGCATGTCCTCCGTAGCACCTTTTATCCCTAAGCTTTCTTTATTGAAGCGTTCTATGAAGGTTCTGAGGCTTTCGTGCTCCTTCTGTTTGATGTTGTGCATCTCCACCGACTTTCTTTCGCACCTACGTAGTTGCATGAAGTTGTTTTTAAACTTGTGTTGCAGGTCTTCAAAACTGTCCACGGACTCTGTGGGGAGACTGTCGTACCAGAGTCGGGCCGATCCCAGGAGAGTTTGGACGAACATGTGGCACCAGACTGGCATGGACCACTGTTCCACTTCTGCGGCTCCGGAGAAAATACTAAGATGATCGTCTGGGTCCTGCGACCCATCATACATCTTAACGTTCGCAGGCATCTTTATTCTGGGGGGGGAACTTGAAGTTTGCTATACGTTTGGTGAACTTAGTGTCCTTCGACCTCTGGTATGGTTTGGATAAGTCATCTATTTCAGGAACCAGTTGACGGATGGTCTGTGATGGTTGCCACACAAAAGGGGGACCTCCCGTGTTGGATGTTGGCCCATACAGCTGTTGGCTAAACTGTGGGGGCTGCGCGGGCTGATACTGAGGAGGTTGCACAGGCTGGTATTGAGGAGGTTGCACAGGCTGATACTGAGGAGGTTGCACCTGTGGATGTGACATACCGAAATTGAACACTCCTGTCTCGGGCCGATGAACTCCATTCAGGTGTTGGGCGTTAAGGAGGCTAGCAAATGTTCCCTCCTGCCTGATATTGGGTGCCACGATCGTTGGTTCTCTATCGGACACCCTCCTGGACCTCAATATCCGACTCTGATTCGAGTGACTATCTGGGATAGAGCTTTCCTCCTGCTCCATTTCCTCGGCATCTCCATAGGAGAGCTCAACGGGGTTTCCTCTCTTGCGTTCCTTCTGAGCGTGCTTATTCATCATGGCTTTTAGGCTGTTGAAGTTTTTGCTCACAAACTCCGGTGTGATCGGGCTTGCTTGCTCGTTTGCTCCTGGGGTGAATGTCGGGGGTGGCCCTGTGTCTTCAGCAGATTCTTGGGTAACAGATTGGGCTAGTCCTTCCTCATGCTGATCTACGGGTGCTTTCTCCATGTCTTCCCAGAATCTGTCGCTGATTAACAGCAAAGGGTCCCACGGATGGCGCCAATGTTAAAGTAAATTTTTGCACACGTAACCCTTCGTCCGACTCCAGACGAAGGGATAATAATATAACAAAGTTGGGGTTGTATTAAATAACTTCACAAGAGCATTCAATGTTACCAAAATGATTGGAATTGAATGTAAGGAATGTTCTTAACAACAAAATCAGTTATCAAAGAATAAATATGTTGCAGAGGATCCACCCTTGATTATTTCTTCTTTGTCCTCTCCTTATATAGTATGCGTCCGGATATTATCCGAAGGGTAATATCGAAGGACCGGTCCGTCTCTGTTTACATCAGTCACTTTCCCTTCGTGTCAGCGACGTGGCTCATTTTCCTCCACACCTGTCAGTCAACTGCCACAATCATTAAATGCAAACGCGTGGGCGGCTGTTTGTCTCCCACACTCCTCTTCATTAAATGCTTCTTCCATTCTGTCTTGTCCATCATTAATGCTACACTCCTTTTAATGTTCCTGCTCTGAGAGACGTTTGGTTATCCCTTCGTCCATCCGTACCTCCTGTTCCGATACCATCAGCCTTATCGGTACCTGGTCGGACGAAGACATGGTCTTTTTGTGAGTAATGGGCACCCTATCCCAACATAATGTATTTTGTTCTAGCTACTTGCTAGTCGTTTTTAATATATAAATTTCGTCGTTCAAAAAAAAAAAAAACTAAGATAGGTTCAAACTCCTATCCACCACATGAAAAGTGTCATTTACCACGGTGACCTTCCACTAAACTTAACACCCTCAGCTCCGATCACATCACACATACCTCTTCGCGTAAATTCCATCTCGCCACTGAAATATGAACCCTAAACCTACGGATCCCTAACCAATTCATAAAAAACGATCTATCTAAAATCCCTTTCGTCTTTGTAACCCCTTTAATAACATTCCCATGTGTTGTTCTCCAAAGGCCCAATGCCCCATATCTATTTTTTAATTCATACAAATTTAAATTAAAAAATCACCATGCACCTAATAAATCACCATCCATCAGTATCATCGTCCACCTTACATGACTGACAATTCTTCTTCTTCTCCAAAACAGCTTTTTTTTTGTCCTCGCTAGGTCTATGCCTAACAAACTGATTCACTAAATCCTTGGTGTTAACTTGTTCTAGCAAACATGAAATCATAGTTGTTAACTCGTTACTCGAACATGTAAGTAGAAACCTAACATTTAAATTTTTGACTCGAATTGTATAGTCATAATATATAAATAGAAAAATAAATATATTTTGCCCTAAATGTTTGATTTATTAAAGGTTTCGAGTAAAACTTTATATTAATATTTTTGTTTTCGACCTAATAATTATTTTTTATTAGTTTTAAATATATAAAGAAGCTCAATATTATGTTCGAGGAAAAATAAATATATTTTTCTTTCTAAAATTATTATTTTTAGGCAAAAATTATACAGTTTCATAAAATTTTTAATTATTATATTGAACAACCAATAAAAATCTACTTTTATCATCTAAAGGGTTTTGATTGGTGAATATTATAAGCGCATAACAATTTTGGGTCGTCGAAAAAGAGAAAGATGGATAACAAATATAAAATGGAAAAAGTATATTTTTCATAATAAATCACATATTTTGGGACACACTGATGAATAAAGTGCATTTCTAATTACTTTTTTCAATTATCAAATATAAATAACTAGCTTATTTTTTTTATGTATATACGGATAATAATATTGACTGTTTGTGTATTATTAATAATGTAAGATAACATAAGTTGTGATACCAAATATTTGTCTTTTCATTAATATGTACGTGTTTTTCAGGTTCACTTTTATATTCGAATACGTAAAAAACTCTATCGAATATAATCAAATTGTAACAAATAGAAAATAAAATGAGTTGAGATGTCAAATATTTGTCCTTTTTTATACGTGTTTTTAAGGTTTATTTTTATATTTGTATACGTAGAAAACTCTATCAAATATAATACAATTATAAAAAAATAGAAAATAACTGAGTTGTGATGTCAAATATTTGTTTTTTTTATATGTACGTGTTTTTCAGGTTCACTTTTAAATTCGTATACGTAAAGAACTATATCGAATATAATACGATTATAACAAATAAAAAATAAAGAGAACGTTAATTTATAAAGAAAATTATTAACCATCTAAGACAACATGAAATATATTGTCGAATATTATGACGTTTCGTTTATATGTAAGTTTCTTTAATTAAAATATGTATAAAATGTGTGTTATTAAATATAATGTAATTTCGTTTATATTCATGTGGTTGACTTCAACTTCACCTACAAATTCATATTGATGTGGGTTAATAAATAATACATTTTTTTGTGTCTAACTATTACTTATAAATAAGGTTATTTGTTATTGCATATGTTAAAAAGGCGTAGAACGTAGAATAGGAATTGAAAAATATATTATATAACGGTCTTTTTGTAATAAGTTTGAAATTTATATGTCTTTCTTTTGTTCTTCGCAGTTATATGTTTTTATTTAAAGATCGGATTCTTTTTTATTTTATTTTTTTAAAAACCTAGTCTCATATTAAAAAGTATAAATCGATTTTTAATGAATAATTTTTATGAAAAAAAGTTTAATATATTGAATATATTCTAGATTTATAATAATGTTTTCAAACAAAATTTATTTAAACTGGAGTATTATATTTTTAAAGTTTAAGGTTAATTAAAAGCGTTAAAATGAATATAGCTAATAATAATATTATATAACATTATTATTTCGATCTAAAAGTCTAAATTTAATTTTCAAACTTATCTAACGATCAATACTTTTCTATCTAAATTTTAAAACAGATCAAATTGCACATTGGGTTTCTAAATCCCATGGGCTTTAAAACCCAAATCTTAATAACCCATTAAAATCCTCTTGTATCTTTACACTCAAGAGTCCAAAGTTGTGAAAATATAAAGCTCAAATTACATATATACAGTATACAAACAATTTTATACGAACTCTTATGTGTAAATTGTAATGAACTTTAAAAGTTATTTTGTGATAGAATAAACATTGTTTCACTTTGGCACTTTGGGTTTGGAGTACGTACATGGATAAAATAGGGACATAGTTTATTGTACCGTGGATGATCATAGAATCTAATAAAAGCTCAACTTGAACAATATGGTATATTAACTATAAATACGTAAGCATGATATGTAATTTAACATAAACTCATAAATTCATTTCAAAACACAAAGGTTCCCGTGGATTGCATTGGACAAGGATTTAACCTTGTAATGGAGTATAAGAAGAAAAAATTACACCTTATTACAGTCGATGGAAACTCCAATATGACAATTATTGAAACTAAAAACAAACCAATGCCACATATCGTAGTTATTCATTGTGATGTGCCTTCAACGTTGGATCGCTTAAATGTACAGCCCTACAAGATTCATAATATAAATTTCACAATTAAAAAATTTAACAATAAAATACCCAACAAATTCAAATAATATAATGTACATATACAGAAGAGAGTGAAAATTAAATAGGTTCTTAAATACTTACTTGTTTTTGTCATTGAAAATTATACGAGAAACATGCTGGCGAGGTGAGAGGTAGAACAATTCTCGCGCTATGTATACACATACAATAACACTGCAATAGAATTTCAAGTAAACATGAGCAAATCACCATTTGAATTGCATCACTACAACAAATATGTAATTAGAACATACTTATTTTTCACGCTTTTGGAAAGTGCTTATAGTTTTTTTTTAATTTGCCGATCACTTATTCGAAGAAATATACAAAATTATAACAATATTTTTTTCTTAATTATAAAAGAATGTTCACACTAATAAGTATATAACAAAATGGTGATTAAACGGGTCGGATAAATTCTTACTGTTGGAACATAAATGTCTGTAGTTGTATTCAGTTGAATGTGTCGTCGAGATAGAATGTATTTAGATCGAGTTGTAAAGTCCAAAACGCATTTACGTAGGCAGTTACGCTGAGTAACTAAGTTACGCAGCGTAACTGGATCCCAGACAGTTACGCTCGCGTAACTGTTTAGGTTTTTGGGTCAGCTATAAATAGCAACATCGGGATCATAAATGCGGTTGTTGAAAGTTGTCAGAGCTGTCACATCGCGAATAGTTACGTGAGCTAGGTCTTAGGGAGCGTAACTGTGAGTTTTGAGTGTTAAAGTCTTGTAATCGAGTGATTTGATATTGTTCGTGTTTGTAATCAAATAAGTAAGCTTAATAATATCAATCATTAGGTTATTTGAGCTGTTCTTCACCATATACATATACATATTGGTTATTCCGCAACTACTATGTTTTAGGGTTCAAAGGGATCGAAGTTTAGGCGACCGACAAGTGGTATCAGAGCCTCTATACTTGTTATAGAGGTCTTTGAATCCGTTTGGTGAAGTTTGAGGCTGTTTCGGGTTAGATCTAAGATTTGGGATAATTGTACTTTATTTCGGATTTCTTTAGATCTAGGCATTTCCAGCTGTAGTTTAGTCTCGGGTTTCAGATATTGTGTTTACAGTGGGTTATTCTTGATATCTGCAGAAGATAGGTTTCTAGTGTTGTGTTTTTCATCGTTTTCGACGGTCGGAAGAAATTTTCAGCTAGAGTAACTGTCAGGAAATAGTTATGGCCCGTAACTGTGCAGTTACGCTACGTATCTACAAGTTACGTGATTTTGAAGATTGTTACGTGGAAGATTTACGTGAAGACTAGTTACGCACGTAACTGGGAGTTACGCCACATAACTGAGAGTTACGCACGTATTTGCTAGTTACGATACTCGAAGATTATTGCTCGAAGACAGATACGGTACTAGATAGTTACGCCACGTAACTAGGAGTTACGCGAGCGTATCTGTTCACTGAAGACGTTCGTTTACTTCGTTTTTCTAGTCGTTACTCTGCCCGATTTTCGACAGAAACATTAGGTAGTTGTTTGGTTGGATTCTCTGGTTTTCTTGCTGATTCTACGTTAAGTTCGGGGTATTCGGGAATCGTTTGTGTGCTTTGGTTTGGTATTCTTCTTCGGTGATCGGGTTTTTCTGGTTTTCTTATTCTAGGGTATTTTGGTTGATTCGGGTATTGGTTTGTATTTGACATGGCTCTTACTATGAACACGGGTTCATTCAACATGGAATCTAGTCGAAATCCTCAGGTTCCTCCTATGTACAATCCGAATCGTAGTGTCGAAGAATGGATGATGAACTTCAAGACCTACGTTGCTTGCACCGATCCAAGCATGTGGACTCCCATTTTGACACGATATGAAGCTCCTTCGGATCTTAACGCAAGTACCGGAGTTAGAACTTATCGGGCTATGAATACGTATACGGATGACGAGAAGGTAGTTTTCCTCAAAAATCAGAAGGCTTTGGGATCTATTCAGTTCTGCTTAACTGATGAATTGAAAGCTATATTCAGGAAGATCGACAATCCTCATGATCTTTGGCATGCCATCTTGAAGAGATATGGGGGAACTGAAGCAATGAAGGTTATCAAAGCCGATATTTTGAAGAGACAGTTCGATAACTTCAAATGTGGCGAAAACGAAACTTTAGATATGTTGATTTCTAGGTTTTGTAGATTGATAAACGATTTGTATGAGTTAAAGGTTGAATATGATAAACTTCAGACTAATACACGTTTCTTAGATAGTTTACCACCTCATTGGGAAGTGCGTGTTTTGCTGTTAAAGGATAAACCCGAGTTGCGTGATTATGATTTTGAAGATCTTATCGACAAGCTTAGGATAGCTAACTTGGAAATGCAGGAGAAAGCCTACGGTAGCAATGTATACACTCAGAAGGTACTTCGGGAAAATTTGGGAGTTGCTTTCCTCTCGGATGTCTCGTCTGTTCAAGTACCTCAGCCATCAAGTCACTTGCCTCCTTCATCCAGTTTTCCAAGTTTTCCACTCAGTCCAACTGTGTCAAGCTCAACCAATTCTGCTTGTCCTACTTGCGGAACCTGTTCGTCAAAGGGTAAAGAAACGGCTCCCCTCTTGAAGTCTCAAGGCAGAGGAAAAGAGACGGCGTTTAGTGCCTCTGGGCCTCTGAACGCTGAACATGAACGCTTGCAATCATGTTTTCTTACTGCTTATGATGATCTAATCGACGGACGGATAGCAAATACTGTATTGACTGAGGAAGACTACGATCAAGTCCATCCAGATGATATTGAGGAAATGGACATCCGTTGGAATATGGCGATGATGACTAGGAGAATCAAGAACTTCCTCAATCGAACTGGGAAGAAATACATTGGGGGAGATCGAAAGACCGGCATGGGATTTGACAAATCGAAAGTCAAATGCTACAAATGCAACAACTATGGTCATTTTGCTCGAGAATGCGGTCAACACTCGCAAGAAGATCGTAAAAACGATCAAGGAGATAGATACGGTAGACAGAACCAGGGTTATCAAGCCCCTCCTCAAGGTCGAAGTTATCAGCAAGGAGGTTATCAGGGTCCAGCTCCTAGAAACCTTCGTATTCAAGATGCTGAAAAAGACGAAACCGCTCTCATGGCTGTCGATAACAAGGTTGATTGGAATGCGTTTGAAGACATTGCTCAGAGAACGGAACACTTTGCGCTTATGGCTTCTACATCAGATACTTCATCTCCGAAGCGTGAGGTAGACATCAATCCTTTCACAGCTATGTGTTCTAACTGCAGCGAGCTTGAGGCCCAACTCGCTGTATGGAGTACATCGGCAAAAGAATTAAACTCTGAAGTTAATGTTTTAAGATTAAGTAACGACGCTTTAACCAAAGAAAACAAAACATTAAATGTTTTTAAGAAAGAAAAATTGGTTGAAATTTCGGATTTAAAAATCTTAATCACTCGTCATGTGTCCAAAATCAAAGAGTTTTCCGATGCACTTGCAGCCGAAAAACTAACTGTTGCTCAAAAACAGAGTGAAATTGATACTCTGAATGCAAAGTTAGCTGCAATTGCCAATTCAAAAGAAATTTTGAATCAATTGATCGAGTCACAGAGGACAAACACCAAAGACAAGGGTGGATTGGGGTATACTAGTATGCCACCACCAAAGCATTTCACCCCGATCCCGGTCGATGGTGTGCCCGTAGACTTATCTCAGTCCTCTTCTTTGACCTCTGAAGCTCCCAAAGCTGAAGTAAATGGTCCAGAAGCAAGCGTTAGGGAAAATGAGTCTAAAGTCGTTTTAGAACGTCCAGACCATAAGTCCAAAGACCTTAATGACCTAAAAGACGTCCACTTAACTGCCCATCAAGAGAGTCTTTTTGAAAAGGTCATTCAACGCCTTGAGAGTCGTCTTATCACTAAGATGGACAAGAAGTTTGAAAACCTTCAAGTGCGTGAAGAAAAACGGACTCTTAAGCAGTCCAACTCTGAGTCAAAGTCTAGCAAGTCCAAGTCTAAGGGTAAGGAGAAAGTTGAAGAAAACAAACCTGTTATCACCGTCCAAACCCCTATGACTAAGATTTTCACTACGGGCAAGGCTTCTTCTTCTAAGCCTCCAACAATGCCTCCCAAAGTGTCTAGACCAATTCCTCAGACCAAGGCAATTCCTCGACAAGCAGTTCCCAAAGAGAAGATTCTAACTTCTCCAATTCAGACGGCCAGAATCTGCTATTATTGTCGAAACGAGGGACATATTGCCAAGGTCTGCCCACGTTTACAAGGTTTGATCTTGAAACGTAAAGCATCACGTCCTGTTTCTAAGGAAAAGAGTAACACACCAAAGAAGGATCAACTGCCCAAATCCAAAGTTGATTCTTCTTCAGTCCAAGTCCCACATCAGGATGATGCATCAACCTCGACCGATTACCAGAAAACACGCAAAGAGGTTGATGTGATCATTCTCGATGAAAATGGACGACCCAAGTCTGTATCGGCTTGGGTCCCCATTACCAACTGATCCTCTATTATATGTGCAGGGACGACCGAAGCGAGCTGGAGGCAGAAATATTTGGATTGTCGACAGTGGTTGTTCCAGGCACATGATGGGAGATCTCCACCTAATCACTGACTACTTCGTGGTTGATGGTGGAAATGTCCTATTCGCTGGGGAAAAGGGTGGCAAAATTACGGGTCAAGGAAATATCTCTAACGGTGTGGTGACCTTCAAGAATGTCAACTACTGTAAAGAGTTAAAGCACAATCTTCTCAGTGTTTCGCAAGTCTGTGATGAGGAGTTTACTACCTTGTTCACGGATAAGGAGTGTATGATTCTTCGCAAGGGATTTGTGATCGATCCAGACTGGGTATTGATTAGAGCTCCGAGGATAAACGACATCTACTGTCTCGACATGACAAAAGTCTCATCAAGTGAAGAGCATCTGTGCTTGATGTCTAAAGCCTCGGAACGGGAGTCGATTATGTGGCACAGACGTATGGCTCACATTAACTTCCGCAGAATGAACTACTTAGTGAAGCATGAGCTAGTCACCGGAGTTCCAAACATGAGTTTTGCGATGAACGATTCATGTATTTCATGTGTAAAGGGCAAACAACACAAGAAATCGCATCCTTCAAAGCTCGTGAACTCTATCTCAGCTCCTCTGGAATTGCTTCATATGGATCTTTTCGGTCCAGTAAGTGTAAAGAGCAAGGGAGGAAAATCTTACTGCTTGGTAGTTACCGATGACTACTCGAGATTCTCATGGGTTTTCTTCCTAGCGAAGAAGGATGAAACGGCTGAACGACTAAAGTTTCTCCTTCTTCGACTAGAAACTCTTCTCGAGTTAAAGGTCAGATCGATCCGGAGTGACAATGGAACGGAGTTCAAGAACAACGCAATGGAGCTGTTTTGCTTATCTAAGGGTATTACTCATCAATACAGCGCTCCTAGAACTCCGCAGCAGAATGGAATTGCAGAACGGAAAAACAGAACTCTCATCGAAGCAGCTCGTACGATGCTTTCAGATTCTAAGCTACCAGTTTCTTTCTGGGCTGAAGCAGTCAACACAGCTTGCTATGTTCTCAATCGGGTTTCTTTGGTCAAGCGTCACAACAAGACAAGTTACGAATTGATCAACAAAAGAAAACCGAATCTGCAGTTTCTCGAACCTTTCGGATGTCCTTGTGAGATCATGATTACGAAAGAAAGAATTTCAAAGTTTGGTGAAAAGACTCATCCTGGTTATTTTCTCGGCTATTCGGCAGACTCTCCATGTAAACGGGTTTTTGATAAGACTACGGGAACGATCGAGGAAGCTTATGAGGTTACTTGTTTTAGGTATACTCCATCTACACCGGGTGATGGTCCAGAACACTTCTTTGATTATGATTCACTATTCAAGTCCTTCAATCTCGACTATCATGGTGTGTCCATTCCAGTTAAAGAAAATGAAGTGGTCAGGATGCAAGGGGGAGAATTTGACGATACCTTCTTTTATCAGTTTCACGATCAAAGTGAAGATGCATCTCCAACCACTTCATCTGGTCCGATTTCGATTCAGGATTTAGTCGTTGAGCTTCCAAATTTATCGGCTCCGACTCAGCCAGAAGCATCAATCTATGAAACTGCATCCGAAGATTCAGACAGTGATTTTGTAGACTCAGCAGCTCAGCTTGAATATTCTTCAGAAGAAAGTGACGAAGAGGAACCTACTGTCAACGAAAATGTTCAACCTAGTACCGAAACTAATGTTGACGTCTCTAATCTTGAAGCAGCAATCAAAGACATGGGATTTCCTCAGTCAAGGATTCACACGACTCATCCTGCTGAGAATATTATCGGCGATCCACATCAAGGCATTCAGACACGAAGTCAGATTCCAGCTCCAGCCGTGGAGAATGTGGAAGCTCAGGAAGAAAGTGAAGAAGTAATTGAAGCTGGAGAAGAAAATGAGGCTGCTGCAGAAGTAATTGAGGCTGAAAATGTCATAACTCCGAGAAGATCGGTCAGAGAAAAGAAACGTCCCGGATTCCTGGATGATTTCGAAGCAAGTCCCGCATTTCTGGTAGCATTCGAAGCATGCTTTCTATCTCAAGTAGACCCAAAGAATGTCATTGTAGCACTAGATGATCCGTTCTGGGTGGAAGCTATGCAAGAAGAACTTCTACAGTTTCTAAAGCTGCATGTGTGGGAAAAGGTGAAGCCTCCGAGAAGAGAAAAGATCTTGAAAACAAAGTGGGTGTACAAGATCAAACGAGATGATAAAGGCGAGATAGTGAGGAATAAAGCTCGTTTAGTCGTTCAAGGTTTCGAACAAGTTGAAGGTCTAGATTACGATGAAGTCTACGCACCAGTTGCTCGTTTGGAATCCATTCGACTTTTCCTCGCATTCGCTTCCCACAAACGATTCAAAGTTTACCAACTCGACGTGAAGAGTGCGTTCCTATATGGTGAAATTCGTGAAGACATTTATGTCACTCGGCCACCGGGCTTCGAGGATTACGAACATCCTGATCACGTTTTCAAACTCAACAAGGCCTTATATGGTCTTCATCAAGCCCCGAGAGCTTGGTACGGTACGCTTTCTGACTTCTTGATAAACAACGGGTTTACAAGAGGCACGGTCGATCAAACTTTGTTTACGAAGAAACGGAAAGAACACTTGCTGCTTGTTCAGATTTACGTCGACGACATCATTTTCGGCTCAACGGACGATTCTATGTGTAAAGACTTCGAGAAGTTGATGACATCGAGATTTGAAATGAGTGCTATGGGTGAAATGAATTTCTTCTTGGGTTTGCAAGTTCAACAATCTAAAAAGGGGATTTACATTCATCAAACCAAGTACGTGCAAGATATATTAACTCGATTCGAGATGCTGAACTGCAAACCGGTTAGCACTCCTCTCGAGATTAATCACAAGCTTGGTCCAGCACTTCACGATGAAGTCGTAGATTTGAAGCTATATCGCTCGATGATAGGCTCTCTGATGTATCTGACGGCTTCTCGTCCGGATATCACATTTGCTGTGTCTTTGTGCGCGCGCTATCAAGCTGCGCCTAAGGCATGTCATTTGAAGGCTGTGAAGAGGATTCTCTGCTATCTCAAAGGGAAACCAACTCTCGGTCTTTGGTATCCGTATGATGATCAAAACTTCGAGCTGACGGCGTATTCTGATTCTGATTATGGGTGTTGCAACTCAGACATGAAGTCCACTACTGGCGGTTGTCAGTTTCTTGGTTCGCGTTTAGTCTCCTGGCAATGCAAGAAGCAAACTGCGGTATCTTTGTCATCTGCGGAAGCTGAATACATTGCAGCCGGAAGTTGTTGTGCTCAAGTCCTTTGGATCCAGCATCAGCTTCGCGACTACGGTTTGATTGTCTCTCGCACTCCTATTCACATAGATAACACTGCAGCAGTGTGCATCATACGCAATCCGGTACAACACTCAAAAACGAAACATATCAGTATTCGTTTTCATTTTATTCGGGATTGCTATGATAAGAACTTGATCACATTACTTCAAATCGCCACTGAAGATCAAAAGGCCGATCTTTTGACAAAAGCTTTTCACAAAGGTCGATTTGAAGAATTGATCAAGTTAAACCGTCTCACTATTCAAGAAATCGCGTAACACGAACCACCTTTTTGTAAATATTTAAGTCTTTTAAAATTAAAAAAAAAAATTCAAAAAGATTTTTGGTTTTAAGTTGTAGTTTAAATTCTAAGTCTTTAAAATTAAAAATTCAAAAAGATTTTAACGTTTCTTAGGTTTATAGCTTTTCCTTTTCTATTTTACGGTTCTCGTGTTTTTGAGTGATTTGCAGTAACAGGAAGAATCTTATGAGCTGACATACGCTTTATGGATCACATTCTTCCGGATAGACGGTTTTCTGAAGGACTCTTGACGAGATGAAGGCTCCAAGTGCTTACATATGCTTAATAGAGCACATGCCTTCTCCGTCAAGTTTAAAGGTTCTTTATCACGGGATAAAGTGTAAAGGTTTGACAATATGGTTGTTACACCTCTAGGATAGAGTGTAAAGGCTAAAACTCCGTTTTCTATTATTAAGTAATAGTTTAAAGATTAAAACGTGACTTAAAATAAGTTTAAAGTCGAAAAACGCGCGAAAAACACACAAGTTTAAATCTGAGTCGCGTGTCTGTCAGTTACGCACGTAACGGAGAGATACGTGCACGTATCTATATGTGTGTATCTGTCAGTTACGCACGTAACTGAGAGATACGTGCACGTAACTGACAGTTACGTGCGCGTAACTAAGAGAGAGAAAGGAATATAAAAGGTTAAAATCACAGTTTCACTCATTTTCAAAAACCCTCTTTTCTAAAACCCTTTCTTTCTCTCGGAGATTTTGCGATTTCGAATCATTATCTCTTGCTTTTCACCGTTTTCTAGTTCAGAATCATCATCTAAACATCAAGGTTTGATTTCTCAACCTCATTACGAGTTTAAAGGGGTGTTTGGATGCTGTGAGTTACGGTTTGGGTAGTCACAAATCAAAAATTCAAAATCAGCAATTAAAACTTGAAATTAATGATGATTAAACATCATACACTGGATTTCGAGTCCCATAGTATCGTTTGATTGTTGATTTTCGGTGCTTAAAAGAAAAATTCTGAATTTTGACCTAAATCGAATTCAAAACTGCCTTGTGTCTTCATAACGGATAAAGTTGTGTAGTTTAAAGTATAATGTTACTCGGAATATAGCTAATGATAGGATTTTAAGATGAAAACCATAGCGTATTTAGAGTTTCATTGAATTCTTGAAGTCAGGGGGTCTGCAGAACAGTTACGCGCGTAACTGATAGATACGTGCACGTAACTGCTAGATACGTGCACGTAACTAAGACATTATGTTGATTGTGTTTAGCGCGTAACTATTAGTTACGGAGCGTAACTACAGTTACGCGCGCGTATCTGTTTAAAGAAGATGTTCTCTGACCCATGGAAATGGGTAGTTACTCTGCCCAAATTTTCAAAATGTCAGTTACGTGAGACAGTTACGGTGCGTAACTACAGTTACGCGCACGTAACTGTCAACAGATTCACATCTGTTTTCCAAATTCAATTTGTTTCCCGTCACTGTTCTTCCGATCGCAGCGAAACCTCATTTCACTCAAAATGACATTCTTACCATCATAAGTAGTCTATGCATTTCTAGGATGTTGTTTACGATGTCTTATAGAAGATTTTATGCGTTTACTAAATTTTGTGCAAGTTTGTTGTTTTTGATGTGTAGAATGGCTAAAGATAAGAAAGATATCGCCATGAAAAGACACAACTCGGTGGCTCTACTATCAGCGGTTGATAAAGGCGAAGGGTTCGAGGATATTTTCAACTATCTACTGAGAAACCCTATTGCTTATGCTCTTCGAGTTGATCCCGATCTCAAGAGGGGTCTTATTAGCGAGTTTTGGCAGAATGCTGCTGTGAACAAGTCTGTTACTCCTCCGAGCATTGAGACATCAGTTGGGGGACTCCCGATCATCATTACTGAAGCTATTATCCGCACGGTTCTTCAGTTCAGAGATAATGTTGATGCAGATGATACCTTACCGGAGAACACAATCTTCGGTTGTTTCAGACAGATGGGATACTCTGGTCGTCTGGACTCGTTTCAGTTCAAGAAGCCTATGATGCCGGTGCTTTATCGCTTTCTAATGCACACGGTCATCATGTGCTTGTCCAGATGGAAAGGCGGGTACGACTCCTTAGATAGAAGAGGTCAAGCGTTGATGGTGTCACTGGTGTTTAACCACAAGTACAACTACTCCAGATTTATTTTCAACAACATGTGTTTAAATCTGGAGGACAAGAAGAAGACCTTTGATCAGTACCCGAGATTCGTGCAGCTTTTCATTGATCACTCTCTACCGGATCTTCCTTATAATGGTCCGGTAGGAAAGGCACTGAGGATCGATTCTCGTTACTTCCAGGATTGTAGAAGGGTAGGTCCCGAGTTACCTCTTCAGGGTGCATTGATTGACCCGAGTTACCCTACTCCAGAGCTGAATGCTTTTGATGATCTCGTGGTTTCGACTCTCCACGCCCGTCAAGATCTAGGAAGTCTACCAATACCGAGGCTTCTGAAGATCTTGCAGCTTCTGCGGGTGCTTCAAGAAAGGGAAAGGGGAAGAAACGAGTAGAATCTGACGAGGAATCTACTTCAGAATCTTCCTCAGAAAGTGATGACAGTGAGGGTGAAGCTGGGTCGGAGGAAACCGTTGAAATCTCCGACGCCACAAAGAAGATGAAGAAAGCCTTGAGAGAGTTGGAAGTTCTCAGGAAGCATATCTCTGTTACAAAATATGCTTCCAGACGTCAGAAGATACTGGAGAAAGGGGCAAAAGCTGGAGCAGATATGTTTGGTACTGCCTTACAGGTGGCAGTTAAAGGGAAAAGAGTTCAAGAAGAACCCTCAGAGGTTCAAGCTTCTAGCAAACCCAAAGGAGTCAAGTTCAAGGAACCGCAAGTTGTGATTCCTTCTCTGAAGCCTCTTCGTACAGCACGATCAAAGCAGGCAGAGTTTGTTGGGATTCAGCCTCACTCTTTTAAGCAATCTCCACCAACATCTTCAATCAAACGCCCTCGCACTATTCCCACTTCACCAGAGGTCTCTTCTGAAACTCCATTGGTGAAGAAGTCAAAGAAAACAATCATCACCACTACTCCGCCAACAACAATCATCACCACTTCTCCTCCATCAACAATCATCACCACTGCTCCTCCTCCACCTCCAAAGTTCACACCAACACCACCCATCTCTACTTCTCATGCTACAATCCTCACTACCACCTCACCGATCGTGACTTCAAGTCCTTTGGGCAGCTCTTCTCGCCCTGAGATCACGGTTGGGTTAAGTGACATAGTCAGACAGCTGCAGCTTCAGGTGCTGAACCTCCAGAGCTCCCACAACGAGCATGCATCGAAGATTAAAAGGCTCGAGGTTGAAGTGAAAGCAAGGGACTCAAAGATTAAGTCTCTGGAGAAGACTGTGAAAGATTTAGAGCACGAGATTGCGGCGGCTCGAGGGGATTATGAAACCGTTCTCGAGCGCCTTGATGCAGTTGACGAGCAGGAAGAGGAGAAAGAGGCGGAGAAAGATGATGATGAAGATGATGATGATGCACCGAAAGACGACAAGGATGACAAAGATGACAAGGATGATCAAGGAAAGCCCGATGATGATCTGGGCGGTGCAGGAGCTCTATCTCACATGAGTTCAGAAGACCAAGGCCAGGGAAATCCTTCAGAGCCATCACCACAAGGCGGATCTGCCTCCGGTTCTGCAAAAGATCAGGGATCTCCGGCCAAGGACGCACCAATTCAGGGGGAGACCACTAACCCTAACCTTGCTTTTATCTTAATTCCTACAGGTACTCATGATCGTCAGATCCAGCCTGCTCAGTCCGCAATGTGTATCCAAGGCTCCACAGCTGTAGTTCCAAGATTCGATGGTGCTCCAATGCAAGAAGGCGATGCAGCCTCCATGGTTCCCGGGAGTTGTACTATGTTCGAGGACTCCGAGGGCGAGGTTGATTCTGCCCGGTTAAAGAAAGCTACTGCATCACAATCAAAGGCGGGTATGAAAGACAAAGTTGCTTCCTCTTCTGGTTCAAAGAGGAAGTCTAAAGAAGTGAGCGAACCAGAGATTCCAGCAGTTCCAGCTCCTCCCGTGAAGAACTATGTTCACTATGTCGATAGCAAAGGGAGAGAGATAGATCACCGTGTCTTTGACAAAGTCTGTGTTACTGCAGGTTGTTAGCTTGTAGGCCCGTGTAAGAAGCTTATTCTATCTTGGCGCTACATCGACAACACAGACTTCTTTGCTTTGCTCAGAACGGATGGAGTGCAGTATATGAGGATGAAGTATGCAACTTTCAGCTCCATGCCATATTACGAGTTGGAACGCATTGCTGATATGGAGCCCAAGAATCTCACCTCAGACGCTGCCAAGCTATTCTACATCCAGCTTAGGGAAGACATCTACTACAAGAAGTATGTCAACTTTTCCCTCACCAAGCCTGAGTTAAAGAAGTCAAAGCATCGGAATCCGTCCACAGGGAAGCGCGATGTTCAACACATCTATCCAGAGGTCAAGCTGCTCAAGCGAATCCGGATGCCTTCATTGCCTCAAGATTTTTTGGAAGCACTTGACGATTGGTACTTTGATGAAAAATCTCGGGAAGCAGTTATGACAGATTTTGCGGGGAACGTACTGCTAAGGATCTATGATCCTATTCATCTCCTCTGTCTTTCCGAGAGTGACTTGAAGCGCTTGGATGAGAAGATGATCATGGCAATGTGGAACGAGAGATCCTTCGGTTTTGTCTTCTCTCATGTAGTCCGTATGTGTGTTGAAAACGGATATCACTCGAAGAACATGCCGTTGGTGAAGGAAGATGCAGCGTAGATTTTGTTTGCAGTAAATTAGCTGGCTATTTTTGGTATTTCTTAATTCCCAGCTCAAACACTATCTATTTTGTCTGTAATTATTGATACATCTTTTGGTATAAATGTGTTTGTTTTACTTGAATTTATGATTGTTTGTGTGTGATACGTGGTTCGGTAGGTTTTCGGTTCCTATTTGAGTTACGTGGTCCGTTTTATGTTACAAACATATATTTTCAAGTTTAATAACCACTTTTATATTCTTAAGTTTAAAGTGTTTAGACTTCGCAACACATAACAGTTGCGGACTCGAACAAAAACTGTTTTGCTTAAATGCAAAACTCTTTTCAAAAGAGTATAAAGTTTTGAAAACTCATTGAGTCAAAGTTTAATTATCTCAATTGAGTATAAAGCGTCCAAAATGATAAAAACCTAAATCTTTGATCGTGACTTCGAAATCTTTTCTTTTTAAGTTTTTAGGATTTGTATAGTTATGAAAAATCAGAAAAACACTAAAAATCAGAAAAACATAAAAAGAGGGGGAGAAAGTTTGTAAAAACCTTAGGAAATGATAGTACATCGCAGATTTTAAAAATCAGAGTCATAAGTTTTTGTTCGATGTATTAGTAGGTACGGCTAATATCATCGTACGGCTAATATCATCTAAACAATCTTCCGAAACTGTTTTTAATGGGTAACACGGTTAAGTTTGTTCATCTCAGTGATAAGCTGAAAACTTTCGGTGTGCCTGGAATCTGTCACCATAGGATATTATAATAAATATATTAATAAGTATCTGAGAGTAATAGAAAAAGCGAGGAAAAGATAAAAATTGAGAGAAAAACAAAAAAAATAGAATAAGTCGCTTTTATCTAAAACTCAAAGAGTTTATATGATTATTAAAACTCAAAAATACCTTGAGGCGCTCTTTGATTCTATAAGGTTGCGAAATCATAGTTTCCTAGAGTTAGTATAAAGGTTGAGGAGTTATAAATAATTGAATCTAAGTAAAACTCGTAACCCTTGATGCTTACTTGATAAACGGCAGAGGCAGGGGGAGAGTAGAGTCAAATAAGAATTCCGTAACTCTTGATGCTTACTTGATAAACGGCAGAGATAGAGGGAGGAATTCACGGGTCAATAAAGCTTTTAAAGCTTAAATAAAAAAAAAATAAAAAAAAAATAAAAAAAATAAAAAAATAAATAAAAAAAAGCTAATAAATAATGAAAATTGCATAAGTGCTTAAACTTAATACTATATGTATGCGTTTTCAATACTTAGAGTAGTTAATAATCTAGGAATAAGGTGACAGTTTTCCGAAATAAATACTGGAGGTTTGATGACGCTTTGAGGGAAGTTCGGATTTAGCTAAGTGTAAATATAAGTGGGATCCATATAAACAGATGTAATTTAAATAATCGGATGATTTTTTATATGATGTCTATGTTGTATTTAAGAGGACAAACATACTAATAATCGGCTAATTCTTATGATTTGACTTCTGCGATATGATCCTAAAAGCAAACTAATCCCTAACAAAAAAGATTTGCTCTTTGTAGGTTGCTAAAGTAGTGTAAATAGCTTATAGATGAAAACCTCAAAAAGATTTTCGGTTTTAGGTTAAGAAAACAAACAAAAATCCAAAAAGATTTTATTTCTGCATTTATTTTCTTCGTTGTCACGTATCGTACAAGGTTAAAAGGTTTTATCACGTGTTTTCTGAAAAACGAAAAATTTTATCAGTTTAAAGAACAAAAACACGTATTTGGTCAGTTTTGTCTCTGTAAGCTAGGTTTGCAGAGTTAAAGATCGGATCTAGAAGAGTTTAGCACTTCTAGGAAGTCAAGGACTCGAAGCTGATCTTCATGGAGCCACGTTGCTTAATGATGAAGACTAGCTGTCAGAAAGATTCGCAAGTCATCGGTTGCAGACTGAACACCGTACAAGGCCTCTGTGAAGTTTAAAGGATCAACTCTCCATCTCTCGACACCAAAAGTTCAAGAAAGTTTTGAAGAATACAAGCTACATCCAAGGGGGAGTTTGTTGGAACATAAATGTCTGTAGTTGTATTCAGTTGAATGTGTCGTCGAGATAGAATGTATTTAGATCGAGTTGTAAAGTCCAAAACGCATTTACGTAGGCAGTTACGCTGAGTAACTAAGTTACGCAGCGTAACTAACTGTTACGCTCGCGTAACTGTTTAGTTACGCGCGTAACTGGATCCCAGACAGTTACGCTCGCGTAACTGTTTAGGTTTTTGGGTCAGCTATAAATAGCAACCTCGGGATCATAAATGCGGTTGTTGAAAGTTGTCAGAGCTGTCACATCGCGAATAGTTACGTGAGCTAGGTCTTAGGGAGCGTAACTGTGAGTTTTGAGTGTTAAAGTCTTGTAATCGAGTGATTTGATATTGTTCGTGTTTGTAATCAAATACGTAAGCTTAATAATATCAATCATTAGGTTATTTGAGTTGTTCTTCACCATATACATATACATATTGGTTATTCCGCAACTAGTATGTTTTAGGGTTCAAAGGGATCGAAGTTTAGGCGACCGACACTTACCCTCTAAAACATAGAAGTAAGAGTATCCAACATAAAGCACTCTTCCAACTTAATTCCTTATATGCTACCCACACCTGAAAAGCAAGAGTAAAATAAATTTGATTTGTCATATAAATCCTTTAAATACATTCTATGAGTATGTAGTATAGATAATGAAGGGACATATACCGAAAAAATCACAACGTGGATATATAAGTCACCTCCGTTAGTTAAGAGGCACCTGTAATCGTTTCATATAATTTCACATTAAGGATAAAAACGACATATTTTTGTTGTAAAGGCAAAAATTAGGATACTTACGATGTAAAATATTTGATATAGGATGGAGAGAGATCAACTATAATCGTGAAAATCATAGTTCCTAACGCCAAACAGCCTAGCGTGAAAACGATTATTCTTGCGGTTACCAGAAAAGATTGTTTCGAATGTTCCACGACATCCCTAAGAAAAAATATTTAGATACATATTAGATTTACAAACTATGTTTTAACCCGTGCTTTCAATATAGTTATAAATTTTAACCTTTTTTGACGCCTTGCCAATACATAATATAACGGATCTTTGAAAGATTCTTCCGGTGTCAACTTGTAGAATTGTGTAAGAATGTATCCGAGGGTAATAATGCTATGATTGTTAAGAATGTTAAGAAAAAATTAGGTATAATATTGACTCACTAATCGCATTTATCACATATGTACGAAAAGTGTGACTAATATAGTGCGAGTAAAAGATATGGTACTAACATTTTTATTTTTATTGTTCATTTAATTTTGTCATTGCAAGACAAGTTACACTGCTAAGAACTACTCTAAACAATTAAAAAAAATTACCTTCCTAGAAAGTATGTTGGAACTATCAGCATAACCGCGATGATCCAACTCGATTCCTTGTACGTATACCATGCCTAAGGATTGCATATAACCACATTTCATATTACATTTATATACAATAAAATCCAATCAATACCTTAATATCAAATACCAAACTTATAAATAGTGATTTGTCACACATAAAAGAAATTTTCATTTGGAACCTTTTACATTTTAATCATCAATTTATATTGATTTTTTTACATTTTAATCATTAATTTATTTTTAACCGTTAACCATTATATTTTGAATTTTTAGCTTTTAAAGATTACTCCCGCCCGCAAAACGTGAGAAAATAAAACCTCATTCAAATTCATTTGACAAACAAGTAAGAATTCACGGTTGCTTATTTATAGAAAATGATAGGCTTTTTCTAGAAAGGATATTTAGAAAGAAGAAAAAAAAAATTATTCAAATCATATTTTCGACAAAATTATTTTCCACATAGTTCAACACTTATCTAGGGATTTAAAAAAAACTAGCTATTTTGTAAATAAAATAGGCTTTCTTACCCCTAATGCAATAACAAACATGGAAAAATCTACAAGTAGCTGAATCCCCCACCTGCAACAAATATGACAATAATATTTATTATTTTATAGCGTTTAAAATATCAGTATCAATATTCAATATACTATATAATATCTTTTTAAAACTTTCAAACTTATTAAATTAATTGATAAGCTGATAATATGACTACTACGTTGATCGAAGCCTTAAGTCTTATATAGTTGGGAAGTGACTGAAAAAAAACATAAAGAGGTGTTGATGTAACCATCATCTCACACGTAACAAATACTAATAAATTTCAACATTTCAGGTACGCCGATGTTTGAATAACTTTCCATTGTTCATTCGATCCGTTTGACATGTTTCACCTTTGTCGATATGAGTTTTGAAATGAACAAAGTTGATTTTGCCCACAAGGTTATTCAAGTACACTCAATAACCTTACTTGTATATACTTCATCAATTGCTAATTTAAATATGTATATCAGTTAATTGGTATAATTTATTGTATTTATTTGAAGGAAAAGTACATTCAATAATCTAGTCTAATCTAATCTTAATCTTAATATATAATAAATAAAAAATCTAAAATGTTACATGTCAAAGTAGTAACCACTAGATTAATTTATAACTTTAATTTAGGTTATTAAATCATTTTAATGATGTCATTGTTATTAACTTCAATTTAACTATTTTACTTTAGTTTAACTCTTATATTTAATAATAAACTAATTAACTCTTCTAATCTTAATAATTCAACAATTATACTTTAAACTAGTATCTAAAATAATACGAAACATATATCTTTCAGATATTATACTCTTTTTTTCTTCTTCATACAAATACAAATTATTAGTTAAAAGAAATATTTTTATTGTTTTTCGGATGTTTTGCTTATAAACGGAAAAACATAATATAGATGTGTTGAATTATATATTTAAAGTAGAAGAAACATTTACATATGTTGTTTTGGTATAAAGTTAATGAACACATATATTGACCATTTTCGGTTCACGTGAGTCGTGATATTGTTAAACTACAACACATAGTGTATGTTTATTTCTCTTTACTTTGTTTTTCCTTAACTTCAAGGTCATCTTGACAACATGCACTAATTACTTTACAAGAATCGTCAATAGAAATATGATATTTCGAAGTAATAAATAACAATCTCATCTTTAACTCCACATTATTTTTTTAGAAATAAATGACATAAATTTGAATATTAAGTCGCTTACGTATAAACTAAACAACGTAACATAATCATTCTGTGTACATGCCTAATAAATTTCTATTAATATTTTTTTGCATAGGGTTATATTTTTTGTTTAGCATTATAATGTTTTCGACATAATTCTTCGCGTATCGCGCGAATCAATAATCTATTCTATTAATATACAGAGTAATACCTAACTATAAATCTTTTTGAATAAAATTTGAAAACATTTTTTGCGATGAATGGAGCTCATTTGTAAATTAATGCTTCAATTAGTGTATTTTTTTTAATCACCAATAACGGATTAGAGACCAAAGTAAAACAAACGTTAATATCTTTAATTTGTAAGAACCGAAACATCGACTAGTTATGTTTATAATTTAGTAATTTACCTTGCATGCAGGTCGAAACAAGTGATATAGTCACCAAAAACGAATAGGTAAACAAATAATGCAACCATCGTACATAACAATACAATCGTCAACGTCTTTACTGCAGCTCCCACAGATGTCATCATTGCCATTTTTGCTCCGATGTCTAAATGTGTGAGGAAGCCGGCCTTGTGAATGTGAACTTTTACAAGGTACCTGTGATATATATATATATATATATATATATATATATATATATATATATATATATATATATGGGTTTTAGTTTGTGTATTGTCAATTATGGTAGAACATTGGAATATAAGATCCACTCTCCAAATGATTGGGGTATAATACGTGTATATAGTTTAGTATATTATACCTCTTACTATTTTCCTTTCGAATGACTATTGTCCACCTTCTACTACGGGTATGTTTGGTTAAGGGTTTTTGGGGCTTATTAAAATCTAAGATTATGTTTTAATCCATAAATCATGTTTGGTTATTAATTTTATAAAAGCGTTATTAATAAAAAGGGAAAACTGCATTAGAATATAACAAACTTTGTCCGATTTACTATTGTCTGTATTCAACTTTCAAAACTTCTACTGTATGTATACATCTCTTAGTTTCACAAATGATGTAACGAACCAGATTTTTGCTTACCTGTAACCGGTTTAAAATTCTCAAAAAAAACTCGGTTCTTACATCATTTTAATAAAAATAAAAGTTGATACACACAATAGTAAAACGATCAAAGTTTATTGCATTCTTGTACAGTTAGCCTTAAAAAAAAAAAAAAAAAACCGATAAGCTCTAAAACCCTAAAACAACAAAAGACCTTTAATACTTATTAAAATATAAACAATTACATAAATACTTATTAATTCCAATAAGCTTTGAACAAATTATATAAATTAAAATATACACAAATATGTCTTTTTACATCTTTTTACGATTATAAGTCTCAACCCCGTTACCTACTTAACATGTTGTCATCTATCTTTAATATAATATAAAAGAGGGGCCTTAAATGCCACATGGCGAATCAAGATCCGTTGGATGGATTAACCTCTTTGATGTCAGCCGTTAGATCAGATTGATGATGTCATCAAATATTATTTTCATTTTAGTTGTCCCACATCGCTTCAGGTATGAAACTTTTTCATACTTCTAGCCTATATATATCATATGCCTTTAGTTTTTCCTACTTTGTCCCACATCGCTTCATGTATGAAACTCTTTCAGACTTCTAGCTTATATATATCATATGCCTTTGGATTAAAATATAGTTCGACGGTAATTTTTGGGTCAATCGGGTCACATCCGAAACCCGAAAAACTGGAACTATTCTATCTGAAACCCGACCCTATTTATGAATCGGGTGTTGCCTTAAATACCACATTACCACATGGCGAAGTAAGGACCCTTAGATGGGTTAACTTTTTTGATTTCAATCGTTAGATCAAATTGATGATGTCATCAAACACTATTTTCATTTTACACCCTTTTACAAAACATAATTACATTATCTCTTTAATTCCAATCTCTACTTAAATAAAATAAAATTCCAATTTACTTAAAAAAATTTCACTCAATTTGAACTATGATTTACATTATTTTTATTTAAAATCTCCTAATAAAAAATATTAAAACATGTGTATAAACGTAAAAGTGTTTTATGTTATTATAACTATAAACAACATGTGTATAAACGTAAAGGTATATATATGTTATTATACGTATAACATATACTTTTTATAATAACCTAAAATCTACATAAACATAAAATTTATAATTCAATTTTTATTTTTTTCCGCGCTATCGCGGGACAATAATCTAGTATATTTATAAACTTCAAACCCAAACTCAAACTCGTTGTAGTACTTATTTAATATTATACAAATATTACAAAAATATCCAAGATATTATGTAAGAATATAATACATTTACAATGAGTCTTTGGTCATCTCATCTATATCATTCTGCAAACTTTCTACCCTTAGACTTGTCAAAAGTAGAAACATCAAACATGAAAAATCTTGTGCTTTTTCCCTATAAGGTTAAAAGAAGCTAGCTTCTATCATTGTTCGTTATGTTGATTATTCAAGTGTAGACTTTTGGGAGTTTGACAAGTCCTTGTGTCCATGAAAGACGATATAGTTTTACTTATATGACAAAGATTATGGACAAATGTGAAGTTGTTTATAAAAACTTATTACTATATTTAGACTAAACTTGGCTTTTAAATGTATACATAACAACATACTAAATATAGTTATAACATACGACATAAAGTACAACTCAAGAATCTTAAATCAAATCAAAACGATTCAATATTTTTGATAATAAATCCAAAGGATTTTTTTCTTTTTTAGAACGGTTATGTTAGTGATTCGGGGTCACAATGACATCCATTTGGACAGTATGCGATCCATGAACCTTACACCAAGGTTCCGACGCTGCACTCCATAAAAAATTCGAGGATGGTGGTAAGGAAAAGCTACCAATCGCCTTTGACCTTAATAATCAAAGGACTGCTAAGCCAACACGTCCAAATCGTCGACATTTCTCGGGCTTGATTGGGAACGAGATTGAAAAATCAGTTCCGTTCTGTTACGACTCGTGGGATTTGGTACCTGATAAGGACAAGGGAACTATATGGCCTCAAATCCATGTAGTGTTTTATTCTTAATTCTACTCTATCTGTTAAAATTATAAGCATTAGTCATTACTAACTTAATTTTTTGAATTGTAGACGTACTTTGATATGAAGCCACATTTGTCGGGCCCAAATGCTAAACAAATTATGGCAGGCATGGAACTTCAGTTAAAAGGCCAATACATAAACCGAAAAAACAAATTTAAGGAAGAAGTGTTTGTGAGACGTGGTGGGTATGAGCAACCAGAGAAGATACGGAACTTTCCTCCGCCGGGCAAGTCTTTGGCCCAATGGCACGAGTTATGTGATCATTTCACTTCACAGAAGCATCTGGCCAGTTCTGAGAAGAACAAGGCTAACAGAGCGAAGGTGCAAGAGTGTTCAACTCAAGGGAGTAAATCATACGCGGCTAGCAGACACGAGGAGGTAAGTTGTGATTTGTTTATTTCCTAACCTTATTGTTTAATATATATCAATATTATTATAACTTGTTTAACTTGTGTTCAGTGGGAGAGCACGGGTATATTTCCTGATCTTATCGAGCACTACAAGAAAACTCATCAAAAGGAGGGAAAGTGGGTCAAGCCTTGTTTTGAAACCAAATACGTAAGTAATTCATTCTAATTTTTTACAGCAACTATAAATTAAGACAATTGCCTATCTATAAATTACAGCAACTACCCCTGCATTTGAGTTTTCAATTACCCCTGTTTTTTTGTGTATTGTTAATATCTGCATTTGAGTTTTCAATTACCCCTGTTTTTTTGTGTATTGTTAATATCTGCATTTGAGTAAGCCTTGTGTTCAGTGGGACAGCCTTTGTCAATTGTAAATCACCAATTATCTGCAAAAGACAGCCTTTGTCCCATGAGAATCCTATCTTATCTTATCTACATTTACACATTTCAATATCCTATCTTATCTTATCTTATCTACATTTACAAATTTTCAATTATAAATACATGCTTCTATCTTCAATTTTAAATCACAACATTTTGATTTTTATAGATTGAAAACTTTCCTCAGGAATGGGTGGTGGTGATTTTTAATAACTTTTGAATCTGATGAACACGTCAAAGACACAAACCTCCCCGAAACAAATTGTTCTCGGTGATGTATGTGTTTTTGTTATTGTTTATTTAGATTCAAAATTTATTCAAAATCACTATCGTCCATTCCTTGGGAAAGATTTCATTCTATAAACATCGACATGTTGTCACGGGTTATGCTGAAATGAAAATTATGCTCAAATTAGCAGGGGTTAAATGGTTAGATTTTTATAGATTGAAAACTTTCCTCGGGAATGGGTGATGGAGATTTTTAATAATTTTTGAATCTGATGAACAAGTCAAAGACACAAACCTCCCCGAAACAAATTGTTCTCGGTGATGTATGTGTTTTTGAAATTGTTTATTTGGATTCAAAATTTATTCAAAATCTCCATCTCCCATTCTTTGGGAAAGATTTCATTCTATAAAAATCGACATGTTGTCACGGGTTATGCTGAAATGAAAATTGGATCGAGTTATGCTAAAATGAAAATTATGCTGAAATTAGCACGGGTTAAATGGTTAGCTTTATTTACAGGTTCAATAGTTATTGTTTGAAAATTGTGACTTTAATTCCTTATGTTGTGACTACAGCTGAAGATGGTAAAGCTGAAGGCGAGTCAAGAGGGTTTAGAGGAGAAGTTGACCGATGATGACATTATGGACAAAGTCTTGGGATCAAGCCGAGGTTTTAAACCTGGACGAGGTAGGAAACTGCCGAAGACTACTTCTTCTTCTTCTGTATGCAACTACTCGCCCTCTCCCGAACCATTGGTATCCAAATCTGCATTAAGGAAGTTTGTGGAGGCGCATAACCAGCAAATGAAACATTTGCATAAACAATTGGCCGATAAAAACATTGATTTCACATTGCCTGATCCTATCGACCCCAACACCATTTTGGAAGACGATGAAGCTGCGGATGAAGCAGCGGATGAAGCAGAGGATGAAGATTTTGCCGAAGTATAAAGGAGTCGCTGCCGGGTTCGATTTTTATAAAACTTTTTGTTGAACATTGTTTTACTTCATAGTTTATCTCGTTTGTGGACATCGTTTGTGGACAAATTTTACTTCGTTGTTTTATGTAACACCCCGGCTAAAGCGGAATACACCTGAGGCATTACAATTGTTCTTAACTCGTGTTCCTCTATTAGGTTATAATAGACACATTTAATGGTTTAAATGAATGCATTAAAGATAAATAAATGTTTTACAGAAAAGTAACCGAAAAACGACAAAAGACTTAAATTATTCATTAATGTCATTAACTAGGTCCAAGCTCTTATGTTTCTTCAAGCAAACCTATCCATTTCCTGTATCATGTAAAAAGTAAACGTCAATACAAAAGTATTGGTGAATAAACAAGTTTAAGACACAAGTATAAAGTATTAAAAAGATTACGTAATAAAGAGTATAAAAGTAATATAAATGAATATGTAAAATGTAGTATAAAAGAATGTATAATAAAAGAATATATAAAGAAGTATAATATGTGTATAATGGCATAACACGCGTTTGTATCAAGTCTGATGTATATCATATGTGATCAAAGTCACATAGGGTCCGGTCGAGGGCCTCGACATTCACAGTAACACGTCGGAATGTCTAATAACGGCCAATAGATCTATCACGTTTCCCGTTTAGTATATACATATAATGTGTCACTTGATTCATTCCAATGTTTGCCATATTATACGAAAATATAGAATCAATATGAATATAAGTACATATAAACATAAATGACTTTACGAATGAATATAATAAGAATGACTTTTATGAATGAATACCAATATGAATGAATTACGATGAATATAATACAAAAAGTATACATATAAACATGATTATAAGTGAGTATATAAACATGAATATAAGTTTTAATATGAATATAAGTATGAATCTCAATATGAATATAAGTCTGAATATACACATAAATATAAGTATGAATATAAACATAAATATGAATATGAATCACCATATTACTATAAGTATGAATATAGACATAAAATATAAATGTGAATATAAGTATGAATTAAACATAAAAGTATGAATATAAGTATGAATATGAATGTCATGATACAGCCCAAAGATTTATATAATAAAAAGGGCATCGAGTTTACTCACATGATTAAATACGGAGGTAGATACGGATACTAGATTATGAATACGGAATACGTTGAAAGGAACACCAAACTTTCCTTTACAAATCTAGAAATAAGAATAAATATGAATAAGAATATATCATGAATTTGGAGTTTTCTAGATTAGAGTTTGAATAAACAAGATTAATAAGATGATGATGGTAAGCTTGAGTAACATAAAAGATAAACATGATTATGATGAAAAACAATAGAATTGGGAACCTTTACAATCGATTATGGGAGGCTTGAAGTCTTGATTATGGAGCTTTGTGTGGGTTTGATTTTTGACAAAAAGATACCAATTTATAGAGTTTGATATGTGATAAAGAAAGGTCAAAATGTAACTCCCCTAATAATTAACTCTAAATTTAATTATTGTAGGTTACAAAAAGAAATGGTTAAAGAGGTGTTTAAAGCCATAAATAAGAAATGTGTAACTCATTTGACCAAACTTGAAGGCTAAGAACAAGGAAACATACATACATACATACATACATAGTTCCTTGCATGCATGTATTAATTAAACTACTTGTCTTTAACACATTACTAGAATTACTTGCATTTATATAAGTCCATGTGTATTAAACACATTTTAGTGTACATTAATGTACACATGCAAGATAACACATTAATAATGTTACAAGGTTTAAATAGAATTAAGATAACCCAAATATACATAACTCAAATCGAACTTTTATAAATCGTCAAATGTATACAATTACAAAGTCCGAATTAAAGTTACAAGTCAAGTATCGGGTCGGATTCGGGCACGGTGTTACAGTCTCCACAACTTTAAAGATTTTCGTCCTCGAAAATTATGGTTGACTAGTACCCGGTTGATTTATGAATAAGTGCGGATATTTGGATTTCATGTGATCTTCTTGTTCCCATGTAAACTCTGGTCCACGTTTAGATTCCCAACGTACTTTCACTATTGGAATTGAACTTCTCCTTAGTTTCTTGATTTCACGGTCTAAGATTTCAACAGGTCGCTCTACGAAGTGCATAGTCGAATCGATTTGGATTTCATCCAATGGTACATGTAGATTTTCATCAGCTAGACATTTTCGCAAATTAGATACATGAAAGACTGGATGAACATTCTCTAGTTCGGTCGGTAACTCAAGTCTATACGCAACCTTACCCACACGCTCGATAATTCTGAAGGGTCCAACGTATCTCGGGGCAAGCTTCCCTTTCTTGCTGAATCGTACCACGCCTTTCCAAGGTGAAACCTTGAGAAGAACGCGATCATCAACGACAAATTCAAGAGGCTTTCTACGCTTATCGGCGTAACTTTTCTGGCGACTACGAGCGGTGGTGAGGTTTTCGCGTATTTTTACGATTTTATCCGTTGTCTCTTGTATCAATTCGGGTCCAGTTATTTGCGTTTCCCCAATGTCTTGCCAACATACCGGCGATCTACATTTACGACCATATAAAGCTTCATAAGGGGCCATGTTTGCACTCGTATGATGACTGTTGTTGTAGGAGAATTCGATAAGTCCGAGGTGTGAGTCCCAACTACCACCGAAATCGATGACACAGGTTCTCAACAAATCCTCTAGTGTTTGAATAGTACGCTCCGATTGACCATCAGTTTGAGGATGGTAAGCGGTGCTGAGATTCAAGCGAGTTCCAAGTGCGGACTGAAGAGATCTCCAAAATCGAGATATGAATCGACCATCACGGTCAGAAATGATGTCAAGCGGTACTCCATGAAGTCTTACGATTTCTTGAATGTAGATTTGAGCTAAGCGTTCGACACGATAAGTTTCACAAATAGGAATGAAGTGAGCGACTTTAGTCAAACGATCAATGATTACCCAAATACTGTCGTAACCTTTTGATGAACGTGGAAGTTTGGTTATAAAGTCCATCGCAATGCCTTCCCATTTCCACAACGGGATTTCGGGTTGAGTTAACAAACCTGAGGGCTTTTGATGTTCTGCTTTAACCTTCAAACAAGTTAGACATTTTTGAACGAATAAGAATATATCCTTTTTCATGCCTGACCACCAATAGGAATGCTTCAAATTATGATACATTTTATCGGCACCAGGATGAATCGAGTATCGAGTATTATGAGCTTCTTTCATCACAAGATTACGAAGATCATCGATTGAAGGTATCCAAAGACGATCGTTGAAATAATGAAGACCGTTTGGTTTGATGATTAATTGCTTTTCAATGCCACAACCCAATTCACTAGCCAAGTTTCCACCATTGATTATATTCTGTTGCGCAATACCGATTAACGAATGAAGATCCGAAAGAACACGAATACTGTAGACTTTTGAATAAGGTTTACGACTCAAGGCGTCGGCAACAACGTTAGCCTTGCCAGGATGATATTTAATCTCACAGTCGTAATCATTAAGCAGTTCAATCCATCTACGTTGCCTCATGTTTAGATCTTTTTGATTGAATAGATGCTGAAGACTATGGTGATCCGTGTAAACAATACACTTCGTACCAAAGAGATAATGTCTCCACAACTTTAGAGCGAAGATAACCGCTCCAAGTTCGAGATCATGAACGGTATAATTGACTTCGTGCTTCTTCAATTGTCTCGATGCATAAGCTATGACTTTTCCTCGTTGCATTAACACACAACCAAGACCATTTCCCGATGCATCACAATATACCACGAAATCTTCGGTTCCATCAGGAAGACTAAGAACAGGAGCCTTACAAAGTTTGTCTTTAAGAATGTGAAATGCTGATTCTTGATCATCTTCCCAAACAAACTTCTCAGTTTTATGAGTAAGCTTCGTCAAAGGAATAGCGATCTTTGAGAAGTTTTCGATGAAACGACGATAATAGCCTGCCAACCCAAGAAAAGATCGAATCTCAGAAGGATTAGTTGGAATAGGCCAGTTACGAACGGCCTCGATCTTAGTGGGATCAACGTGTATTCCCTTTGCATCAACTACATGACCCAAAAATTTAACTTCCTTGAGCCAAAATTCGCACTTCGAGAATTTAGCATAAAGCTTTTCTTTCTTGAGGAGTTCTAGAGCAAGTCGCAAATGAGTGTCATGCTCGGCTTTGGATTTTGAATAAATGAGAATATCATCGATAAAGACTATGACGAACTTGTCGAGGTATGGTTTACAAACGCGATTCATTAGATCCATGAAAACAGCAGGTGCGTTTGTGAGTCCAAATGGCATAACCATAAACTCGAAATGACCATAGCGAGTTCGGAAGGCAGTTTTAGGAATGTATTCTTCGGCTACTCTAAGTTGATGATAGCCCGAACGAAGGTCTATCTTAGAGAAACAACTAGCACCTTGCAATTGATCAACAAGTCGTCGATTCGAGGTAAAGGATAACGATTCTTGATGGTAAGTTTGTTAAGTTCACGGTAATCGATGCACATCCGAAACGAACCATCTTTCTTCTTTACAAATAAAATAGGAGCACCCCAAGGAGAAGAACTAGGGCGAATAAAACCCTGGTCGGTTAGTTCTTGCAATTGGCTTGAAAGCTCTTGCATTTCCGAAGGAGCGAGACGATAAGGAGCTTTGGCAATAGGAGTTGCATTAGGAGTGAGATCAATACGGAATTCTACTTGTCGTACAGGAGGTAATCCAGATACGTCTTCGGGAAAGACTTCGGGGAAATCCCGAATGATGGGAATATCTTCAAGTTTGAGCGTTTCTTTCCTTGTATCAATGATGTGAGCTAGAAACGCAGGATAACATGGAAGATCCTTCTTATGCTTACGCAAGTAGCAATAAGCTTGCGTACAGGACATGAGTTTAAGTCCCTTTGATTTTGTTTCACCACAAACCGTAAGAATACTACCATCAGCACACAGAATACGAATAGATTTATCAAAGCAAATGATCTCGGCATGATGTTGGGACAACCAATCTATCCCCACAATAACGTCGAAACTACCCAAATTCATAGGCACCAAATCTATAGCGAAATCACGATTCCCTAGACTTAAGGTACAATCATTCAAAATATAACTTAGTTTAAGAACCTTGCCATTGGCTACTTCGACACTAAGGGGATCATGCAACTTATTTCTTTTCAAAGCAAGTAAAGGTTCAAATTGGGTAGAGATAAAGCTACAATCGGCACCCGAATCAAATAAAATGGAAGCATAAATACCATTGATGAGGAACGTACCATTAACAACTTCGTTGAAAATAAGAATGAATAAAGATTAGACTTTAACGAGTAACGATAATTGACTTGGCGTACGCTTAACAATGACCAACGAATGATTTAACGAATGATTAACAAGTAATTAACGAATGAGTAATGAATAATTAACGGATGATTAACGAATGATTAACGAATGATTAACGAATGATCAACGAATGATTATTGATTCACGTATGATTAACGTATCCGTATCACTCACGTATAATGTTTAAAGAAATCATAAAATAATGAATATATAAATACGTATAAATACGAATAAAATTGATTTTTGAGGGTTACGGTTAAATCCGTAGAAATTCTCGACATATCAAGAATACCAACTCCAAAGAATCATATCGTGACCTAGGAGAGGATGACTCTCGTCCAAATTTCCCAGTTTGGTATACGTAATTGTAACGAGATACCGCTCTAGACAGAAATTGAACTACCGATCTTCCAAACCTTACAGCCTTATAACATGAACTTTTAGAATTTTAATTCAAGACGAGAAGGGTAAAACATTTCATTATTAAAGATTTGGTTTAAGTGTCGCGCTTTGGCCTAGGAGAGGAGTGTTCGTCGAGAGTTTACGAACCAGTATCGTTAACGCTCTCTCGATTAGTCACATCCAAACCTTACAGTTACTACGCAAACAAGTACTAAATCTTTAATAAGGTTTAGAAATATATATATATATATATAGTATTTATAATTTTTTTTGAAAATGACGAATGAAGAATCTCTCAAAGAATTTAGTAAGAGGAACACAAAAATTAGTTAAAAACAATTTTTATGATGCATGAACACACGAGGACGTGTGTGGGGTAGCTTATAGACTAGGTCGTTTTCTAACCACCTAATTCCCTATAAACACGAGCTCTGATACCAACTGTAACACCCCGGCTAAAGCGGAATACACCTGAGGCATTACAATTGTTCTTAACTCGTGTTCCTCTATTAGGTTATAATAGACACATTTAATGGTTTAAATGAATGCATTAAAGATAAATAAATGTTTTACAGAAAAGTAACCGAAAAACGACAAAAGACTTAAATTATTCATTAATGTCATTAACTAGGTCCAAGCTCTTATGTTTTCTTCAAGCAAACCTATCCATTTCCTGTATCATGTAAAAAGTAAACGTCAATACAAAAGTATTGGTGAATAAACAAGTTTAAGACACAAGTATAAAGTATTAAAAAGATTACGTAATAAAGAGTATAAAAGTAATATAAATGAATATGTAAAATGTAGTATAAAAGAATGTATAATAAAAGAATATATAAAGAAAGTATAATATGTGTATAATGGCATAACACGCGTTTGTATCAAGTCTGATGTATATCATATGTGATCAAAGTCACATAGGGTCCGGTCGAGGGCCTCGACATTCACAGTAACACGTCGGAATGTCTAATAACGGCCAATAGATCTATCACGTTTCCCGTTTAGTATATACATATAATGTGTCACTTGATTCATTCCAATGTTTGCCATATTATACGAAAATATAGAATCAATATGAATATAAGTACATATAAACATAAATGACTTTACGAATGAATATAATAAGAATGACTTTTATGAATGAATACCAATATGAATGAATTACGATGAATATAATACAAAAAGTATACATATAAACATGATTATAAGTGAGTATATAAACATGAATATAAGTTTTAATATGAATATAAGTATGAATCTCAATATGAATATAAGTCTGAATATACACATAAATATAAGTATGAATATAAACATAAATATGAATATGAATCACCATATTACTATAAGTATGAATATAGACATAAAATATAAATGTGAATATAAGTATGAATTAAACATAAAAGTATGAATATAAGTATGAATATGAATGTCATGATACAGCCCAAAGATTTATATAATAAAAAGGGCATCGAGTTTACTCACATGATTAAATACGGAGGTAGATACGGATACTAGATTATGAATACGGAATACGTTGAAAGGAACACCAAACTTTCCTTTACAAATCTAGAAATAAGAATAAATATGAATAAGAATATATCATGAATTTGGAGTTTTCTAGATTAGAGTTTGAATAAACAAGATTAATAAGATGATGATGGTAAGCTTGAGTAACATAAAAGATAAACATGATTATGATGAAAAACAATAGAATTGGGAACCTTTACAATCGATTATGGGAGGCTTGAAGTCTTGATTATGGAGCTTTGTGTGGGTTTGATTTTTGACAAAAAGATACCAATTTATAGAGTTTGATATGTGATAAAGAAAGGTCAAAATGTAACTCCCCTAATAATTAACTCTAAATTTAATTATTGTAGGTTACAAAAAGAAATGGTTAAAGAGGTGTTTAAAGCCATAAATAAGAAATGTGTAACTCATTTGACCAAACTTGAAGGCTAAGAACAAGGAAACATACATACATACATACATACATAGTTCCTTGCATGCATGTATTAATTAAACTACTTGTCTTTAACACATTACTAGAATTACTTGCATTTATATAAGTCCATGTGTATTAAACACATTTTAGTGTACATTAATGTACACATGCAAGATAACACATTAATAATGTTACAAGGTTTAAATAGAATTAAGATAACCCAAATATACATAACTCAAATCGAACTTTTATAAATCGTCAAATGTATACAATTACAAAGTCCGAATTAAAGTTACAAGTCAAGTATCGGGTCGGATTCGGGCACGGTGTTACATTTTATGTACTGATTGACCGGTGTGGTTTATATATGGATATTTGTAGTACGTTTGATTGTTTTGTTTGCAAAATTAGGGGAAAATGGGTAATTAAATACCTGGGAAAGTGCCGAAAAACAAGCCGATACGTTTTAGCTCACTGCTACTTTTAGGGACTATATGTTGTCCCGAAAAAATTCTAAAGAAATATATTGCCAGGACTACTAGGGACTATGTGTAGTCGCTAAAAGTAAATAGATATCGGGACAACATGTTGTCCCTAAAACCTAATTTTTTTTAAAAATTTGACAAGATCTATTGGGACTACATATTGTCCCTAAAAGTGCATCCCGATAGAGTTTTGACAAAACTTGTTGGGACAGAATGTACTCCCGAAAACTATGTCTTCAAAGGTTTAGTCCAAATGTTTTGCGACAACATGTAGTCCCAAAAACATTGTCCCTATAAATTTGGCCAAAACTTTTAGGGATTACATGTAGTCCCGAAAACCCTGTCCTTATAAGTTTCGAAAAAATCTTTTGGGACTACATTGTAGTCCCGAAAGATATTTCAATCGACCTTTCGAACAGTTTCAAGGGACATAGAGTAGTCCCGAAAGATATCGTCCCACATTAAAAAACGTCGACGTGGCTGGTCAACGCGTCGTCCCTAAAAATCAAAAATGTCGTCCCGCCAACCTATAGGGACGGAGCAGACGGGACTACGCTTGCAGGGACTACATGTCGTCCCGATAGGTTTTTCGGGACTACAAACGGGGTTTTTCGGGACGACTTCCGTAGTCCCTAAAGCCAAATTTTGGCGTAGTGCATCGTACATAACAATGCAATCATCAACATAACAATGCAATCATCAACGTCTTTACTGCAGCACCCACAGATGTCATCATTGCCATTTTTGCTCCAATGTCTAAATGTGTGAGGAAGCCGGCCTTGTGAACTTTTACAAGGTACCTGTGATATATATATATATATATATATATATATATATATATATATATATATATATATATATATATATGGATTTTAGTTTGTGTATAGTCAGTTATGGTAGAACATTGGAATATAAGATCCACTCTTCATATGATTGGGGTATAATACGTGTATATAGTTTAGTATATTATACCTCTTATACTATTTTCCTTTCGAATGACTACTGTCCACCTTCTACTACGGGTATGTTTGGTTAATGGTTTTTGGGGCTTATTAAAATCTAAGATTATGTTTTAATCCATAAATCTTGTTTGGTTATTAATTTTATAAAAGCGTTATTAATAAAAAGGGAAAACTGCATTAGAATATAACAAACTTTGTCCGATTTACTATTGTCTGTATTCAACTTTCAAAACTTCTACTGTATGTATACATCTCTTAGTTTCACAAATAATGTAACGAACCATATTTTTGCTTACCTGTAACCGGTTTAAAATTCTCAAAAAAAACTCGGTTCTTTCATCATTTTAATAAAAATAAAAGTTGATACACACAATAGTAAAACGATCAAAGTTTATTGCATTCTTGTACAGTTAGCCCTAAAAAAAAAAAAATACCGATAAGCTCTAAAACCCTAAAACAACAAAAGACCTTTAATACTTATTAAAATATAAACAATTACATAAATACTTATTAATTCCAATAAGCTTTGAACAAATTATATAAATTAAAATATACACAAATATGTCTTTTTACATCTTTTTACGATTATAAGTCTCAACCCCGTTACCTACTTAACATGTTGTCATCTATATATTTATAAACTTCAAACCCAAACTCAAACTCGTTGTAGTACTTATTTAATATTATACAAATATTACAAAAATATCCAAGATATTATGTAAGAATATAATACATTTACAATAAGTCTTTGGTCATCTCATCTATATCATTCTGCAAACTTTCTACCCTTAGACTTGTCAAAAGTAGAAACATCAAACATGAAAAATCTTGTGCTTTTTCCCTATAAGGTTAAAAGAAGCTAGCTTCTATCATTGTTCGTTATGTTGATTATTCAAGTGTAGACTTTTGGGAGTTTGACAAGTCCTTGTGTCCATGAAAGACGATATAGTTTTACTTATATGACAAAGATTATGGACAAATGTGAAGTTGTTTATAAAAACTTATTACTATATTTAGACTAAACTTGGCTTTTAAATGTATACATAACAACATACTAAATATAGTTATAACATACGGCATAAAGTACAATTCAAGAATCTTAAATCAAATCAAAACGATTCAATATTTTTGATAATAAATCCAAAAGATTTTTTTCTTTTTTAGAACGGTTATGTTAGTGATTCGGGGTCACAATGACATCCATTTGGACAGTATGCAACCCATGAACCTTACACCAAAGTTAGTTATCTCCTAATATTCACCTAAGGAGGAAACCCGAGAGGGAGACTCGAACCCAAGACCTCCCGTAGGGGATGACAACCTCCTACCAAAAACATTGACTTATAATTTTCATAATAACTCATAAATAGTTAAATAGATTATTTAAATATAATTAAATAAATAGTCTCTTCATTTTATTATAAAGAGTTTGTCTAACATATGTCGATATAACACTTAGTCACTTAGAACATTAATTCAACTATTAACTATCCTAAACTTTTCTTTTAAAATCAAAATTTCTTTTAATACACATTATATGAATAAAAATTTTGAATTTATTACTTACATTTTTAAATAAAAAAGAAATTTTGTAAATTCATGTATTGAATAATATAATATGCCTTGTGGCTACATTATAGAAAACATCGATTATAAAAATCAAATAGTTAATTAAATAAATTTAACATATCAATATATTTTTTAACCTCTTAATATAAACACTGTTAATATATGGGTTGGTATCAAATATAAAAACCATATGAAAATCAAATAGTTAATTAAATAAATTTTGACAATTAATCTTAATAATAATTATGAAAAATTGCATGATTGGTATTTTTTATTAAAAGTGTTTTTTTTTCATGTTCCTTTTTTTTAATGCAAGAAAAGGTCAATATATTATGTACACATAATTTGAATTTGTGCCCCAATTTTAAAAGCCATGTGTATCAAATTTTAATGACTATAGAGACGGTTCAATAAAAATCTAAATCATTGGGCATTATTTTTTTATGATTTTTGTATCAATTTTTTTTTTTATACGTGAATCAAATTTATAAAGTTGAGGCATCAAGTAAATGTAAGCTTATATATCTAATTTATAAATTTTTTTTTAAGAAATCTTGAAACCTCATACTCAAATAAAAGAACAAAACCAAACCCTTAATGTATTGGAATAGTTGGTTTAAGTTAAAACATAATTATTTGAATAAAATTAAACAATTAAGAAAAGGATTTTGTTTTAAACAATTCTAACTCACGTAATTATATTATGTATTAAAACTAACCAATAGTCCATTTTAATATAAGAAAAATGGCTAAAATTATGCTCACCTGTTTTCATATCTAAATCATTTGAATGTCAACCCTAAATTGTTACATTATTATTAGTTTGATGAATAGAAATATCTTATTTAAATTACATTTGAAATTTCGAAAGAAAAAGACAAAGCACATTTATAATATCGTGTTTGATCATCAACTTCCTATATAATAAAAATATAGATAGGTAAATAATTGCTCTAGGCTTCTTCACTTTGTTGCAAAAATATAGATAGGTACATAATTCCTCTAGGCTTCTTCACTTTGTTGCTTGTTGTGTTTAATTGTCTAATTGAGTTGGATTTTCTTGTCAAGATTCTTGAAATCTAAAACCAAAAAATTGATGATCAAGACATAGCAAAATCAACATATGAAGGTTTAAACATTAAGAGATTAAAGATTTTGTTGTTTAGACCAATAGTATCCTATAAAATCAAAAGGTGCCAATTTAGGATTATTTGAAGTAAAAATGCTTCTCTTCTAATTCATGCACCAATTCATAATGGAAGCTATCTTTATTTCGCAAAGGATTATTAGGAACCAAAAATTAATGAATTTCAATAGCGATCTTTACACTTCATACAACATCTAAATGGTGTTCGTTGATTAGCAATTAGCATTGCGATTGTCATTGGGTCCTCTTCAATTCGTTTCACTTTTGTACAATGTTTAGTTTTGGTTGTACTTTATGTCGTATGTTTTCTTCAAGCATGTCAAGATTGTTTATTATGGATCGTTATTGTCTTTGCAAGATCGGATAAAGATCGAAAGATCAAACTCAAACCTTATAGTCAATATTATTTGTGTTGTAAATTATATAAAAGTTATAAAGAACAAATTCAATTGAAACACAAGATTTAAAATTTAATGTAATTTACATAAATTTAGATTACTAAACTTACTTTGCATATCATCTTCTTTTTGCATGACTTGTTGAGCATAGATGTATTAGTTTTCTGTTAAAAGGGAAAATGATATCTAGGGGGTTTTTGTTTTATCTTATATGAGATGCTTATGAGCTTATTAGCTTATCTAAGAGATATGATCCTATTTTTAGTGTTTGTTTGAGCTTATTAGCTTAAGAGGTTTTTCATAAGCTCATTTTGTATGGCTTATGGGCTTATCAAACATTTTTGTCTTGCCATAAGCTTATAAGCTCATAAGCTATTCCAAACACTTCATAAAAATTTAAAAGGTTATATTTTATAAGTCATAAGCTATTTATAAAATATAAGCCCAAACCCAAAATATAAGCTTAGACAAATACCCTCCTAATGTAAACATTATTTATCTTATCTAGTGCTTACACGTTATAGCTCACTTCTTCAAAATTAAGTCAAAATTATCTATTTTCTCAAAAAATATATTTTTTGAATTTACATGACTCTCTTTAGGCAAATAGAAAGAAAATTACTATATATAGGTTAGAAAAGAAAAACACTAAAAAGAAAACGTTAGAAAAAAAAATAGGACACCTCTAATGTCAACATTAAAGATCATTTTTCCGACTAGACTAGACTAATTTATTTTGCTCAATAATTTATAATTATCTGAATCAACTAAATAACTCTTTTTAACACTTTTGAAAAAACGTTTTATATCATTTTGGATTATTTTACTTACTGGGCTTTTCTTTACATGGTAAATCATTTGTTTATGTCTTTGCTATTAGCGATAGCTTAAATAAATTTATCTAAATCATCTAGATTAACATTATAAATAATTTCCTCCAAGTTATTTTTTAGGGGTGAGCAAAAACCGAACCGAAAACCCAAAACCCGAAAAAACCGATAAAAACCGAACCGTAAAACCGGTCCGAATACAAAAACCGATGATTTGGGTTTTGATTTTTGAGAAACCGAAAAAGACGGTTCGGTTTGGGTCGGAGGGTAAAACCAAACCGAAAAAACCGAACCGAACCATTATATGTATGTCAATTTTAATATGTTCACTTTTAGTAGATATTTTAAGTTTTATTCTTTTTATTTTTTTCCTTTGTCTAAAATTCTAAATCATCCTAATTAATTACTCCCTAAACATACAAACCATCGATGCTAATAGTGAAGACTCAAAGTTTTCTTTTCTAAATTGTCAATCTCATACTTATCAATATGTAATCTTATGGTGTCATATAGGCCACATTACTCAGCAACATATAGGTTTATTTCTTCAATTTTGATTATTTTTTTCTTGCCATGTAGGTTATAGTTTACTAAGCCACATATAGTATTTTTTTTTCTTCTTAATTTTGTGTTTAAAGTTTTCCGACTCATATCATTATGTTCTAGTAATATGCACAATTTCATGTTATAAGTTGTGAACTGCTCCGCCAATTATTGCGTAACATAGGCTTCCATTTGAGATTTATTTCACAAGTTTTTCTTGACATATCTATGAATTTGCCCATGTCCAAAAACCGAAATAAAAAACCAAACCGAACCGAAAAAAACCGAAACCGAGAGGAACCGAACCAATGTAGAAACCGAACCAAACGGTTTTGAACTTTCAGGAACCGAAATTTCGGTTTGGGTTCGGGTTGAGGTCGGAACCGACCCAAACCGACCCATGCTCACCCCTATTATTTTTAACTCAATTTAACAAGATAAATACTTAGACGAGACATCTATCGGACGGGTCTAACACTAGCATATATTATATATCAATACATGAACAGAAAATGGCGAATAGCTTGTTGCATCATCAGCATAATATTTGATAAAAGCTCGACTTGAACAATGACATAAAACTCATGGTTCACGTTGCATTGCTCGGGTATAACCTAGTTATTAAATATAAGCACAAACTATTGTTAACAAATTCTAGTCCATCAAAAGTCGAATCCTTCAAATATCATAATCATTCATCATGATACGCCATCAACAGTGGATCGATTGAATGCTAAACGCTGCAAGATTCAAAATTGCACAATTAAACATTTACCCAAAAATAAATAAAAATCACAATCGAATATATAATGTATGTTCTTGGAAGTACTTGCCTCTTTTTTTCGTTGAAAATTATATGGGAAATCGGCTCGTGAGGTGAGAGGTGGAACAATTGACGCACTATGTATACACATATAAAAACACTGTCATAGAGTTGCAAGTATTAGTAACTCGTTATATGCATTGCGTTATAAGCAAATGATTTAGAATTATAATATGATATAAAGAGGATGGTTTAAGTTTCATTTCGATAAATGCTTACCCCCTAAACAATACAAGTAAAAGTATCCAACGTAAAGCACTCGTCCAACTTGATTCCTTATATGCTACCCACACCTGAAAAACAACCGCAAAATACATTCTCATATTCAATTTGTCGATATTATCTAACCAAAGTATATAATACAAAGAGACGTACAGAAAAAACCACAATGTGGATAACACTATCAGTTCCATTTGCTACGAGGCACCTGTGATCATTTTATATATTATAGAACAATGATCGAAATGACTTATTTGCTTGTGAAAGAAAAAAAAGGAACGATACTTACGATGTGAAATATTTGATATATGATGGATATAATTCAAGAATAACAGTGTAAATCAGAGTTCCTAACGCCAAGCAGCCTAACGTCGAAAAGATTATTTTTGCCGTTTTTAGAGAAAATTTTCTTGTGTTTTCTGTTGCATCTCTGTAAGCCAAATGTTTATATAAAGATTAGATGTATAATATGTAAAAATACATAACCCAAAATTAGTATCATCTATAAATTCTAACCCTTTTTTACGTCTCGCCAATAAATAATATAATGGATCGTTGGAAGATTCTTCGGGTGTCAACTTGTATAACTGTAAAAGGATGTATCCCATGCTAATACAACTGTGAAATTGAAGTGAAAAAAAAAAATCAAACGCAGATACTAAAGGCTATGATTCTCAAGTGTTATGGAAAGTTAACTAGATAAACTTAGACATGGGGACGAGATTTGAAACCTAGACCTCTGTTTAGTGTTTTCTCCGGTGCCTGATTGTCATGTCTATTTTGCAAAAAATCGTTGAAACGTTTATGGAAAATGACTTCAGAGTTCTTGGTTTGTCATTAAATGTCAAATATCTTCAATGTATACAAGTACTATTTACGATTATACATACGATAATAAACAAAATAGAGATTACCCTCCTAGAGAGCACATTGCACCCATTAGTATAGTTGCTTTGATCCAACTTGATTCCTTGTAAGCACACCATGCCTAAACATTATTGATAACCACATTCAATGTAACAATTTTATTCAATAAACCCAATTCGAGTTGTCGAACAAGAAAGAATGAAATGAGCTTTCTTACCCCAAAAACAGGAAGAAATGTAAAAAAATCGACTACTACCAGGATCCCCCACCTGCAATAACAATGATAATATTTACTTAAGCTGACCGGAATTATTATTTATAACACAAATTCATCGATAATCAACTTAAATCTTGAAACTCGCTATTGTATTCAAAACATATCCAATCTTTGAGGATCGGTTTATTGTTAGAACTTTGCTGGACACACTTGTCCCCTCGTAGGAGCAATACGAAGCTTTCTTCTCCTTATATAGCCATACGACTATCATTTACGGTATATTATTATGTTTGAATACACAGCAACTTCGATACCATGTTCAATTAGGATTTAATATGCAATACTTACAATTACATTCGATACAAAGTCTCGAAACTATAGAACTTGTTCATTATAAATATATATACACTTACTATCATTTTATTCGAGTGTTGATAACCAAAACATTTAACGTTATAACTAAAATACAAAACATATTTTAACTGGATTGATTGGATTTCAAACCCCAAATCCCAATCCTTTGACTTGATTGTAGTTTGGTTCTTATGTTCTAGCTTCTTGCTTGAAGCTTATTTTTAATTCTATCAGCCGTTAAAAAAAGACATTTATTAGTCATCAACCTTGATTGATACGAGTACTAAATTATAGGGGTGTCAATTCATGTCGGGTTCGGGTTTGCGGATTCGGGTTTGCTGTGACATTCGCGAATTTCTAGGTATATTTCTATCGACCCGTATTCGTTTTATTTATTTATGTTTATGTTTTGACCCTATTGTATTCCTTTTATGTTTTATCGTATTCGTATTTTATGAGTATTGTATTCGTATTTCTCGTATTCTATGAGTATCGTATTTGTATTTTATGTGGTTCGAATCGTTATGTCGGGAACGTGTAGTTCTAAGTGCCTTTAGTATGAGTCTAGTATGCTCTTAGATAAGTTTAGGGGTATTATGCCTTATTTATACGATTAAGATTAACGTTTAAAAAGTATTTCAATCTTAGTCCTTTCAGAAATTTATTACAAAACTAGTCCTATGGGGGAATTTCTATTACAAAAATCGTCCTCCACCTACCATTTTGTCTTATTAGACACCAACCCATTTGTCTTATTCTCACCTATCACCTACCCTTTCTTCCCCATTTTCCCCATCTCACTCTCTCTCTCTAAAAACACACACAAACACCCACACTTCTCTCTAAATTATCTAGAGATCCGACCGTTGGAATTCAATTTCGAAGCTTGATTATTGTTCACCGTATTCACCTCTATCATTCCTCCAATTTTCGTTTCGATCGGGTAAGTTTACTATCGATTTTGTTTTAAACTTTATTTTAATTATTCAAACTCGAAAACACCACATTTAAACATCTAAACTCGGATTTTATTGAGGGTTATTGTACCTAAACACATAGGGTTCCAATATGGGATGATTTTGACACTTAAAACACTCAGAAATCGAATCCCGAATGTAGTTTTTCGTAAAAACCCAGTTACGTCACGTAACTGTGTTACGTGAACGTAACTGAGCACGTAACATACTTGAGGATCACGTAACTGGTCACGTAATAGATTGTTGGTCACGTAACTAGGCTAATCACGTAATTCTTGAATCCCGTAACTTGTATATCACGTAACTTGTATATCCCGTAACTTGATGATCACGTAATTAACTCTAGTCACGTAATTGAGTTACGTGTTGCGTAACTCTAGTTACGTGATACGTAACTAACTTCCGGACTTTTCGAAACGTTTGTAATTCGGTTAAATCGATGTTCCTGTTGGTCATTTTAAAACCCGTATAAAACGTTAATCGTTAAGGCATACCCCACTAGACTTAGAGATACTTAGACATATTTATTTACGTGATGTTTAGGGCACTTAGACGTGGAAGCTTGACCGTGTTATATATCACCCGACATATCGTGTTTGGATTGCATTGCTATTCTGTGAGTTATTCGTTGCCCTTTTTACCGCTTTTACTTTTGGGCATGATTAGCGTTGTATAAATGTATTTTATGGTATATTGTATTATGGTTATGTATTTTGGATATGAATGCCTTTAGGTTAGCATTACCCAACTTGTTCCGCCTTTGTGGTAGAACGAGGCCCCGTATACACACCTGTTAGCTTTTAGCCGCCGGTTCGTATATATAGCGCTATATGGGTCTAACAACCCTCATTGTTAACACGATGGATGATGGATGCGCCCGTCCGTGTTAGCAATGTTATGACCGTTGATTCGAGGACAACCTAGCGTAATGCACTAGGGGGGTTAGTTGCCAGTATTGTTATGGTTCAGGTGTTAGTATTTACCTAAGGCTATTATCTATCCAGTATGGTATTTTTATGAATTGATTATGGTTTTTATGGTATGTATATTGTATATTATAAAAGGTTTTGTATACTTGTATACCTTGAAACATCACTTTTCAAATAACTTATCTTCAAACTTATCACTTTTGGGTCAAAACATATTGAAACTTTATACTATTATGTTTTTATTAATATTGCGAATAATTCACCAACTTTATGTTGACGTCGTATTTTAAACGCTTTTCAGGGATTTGAGGTTACACTTTTGACGTTATGCTTGCTTGCTACGTGGATTACTTGCATGGAATTTATTTTGCTTTTGTTAATTCCTTAGTAGTTCCTAACGCTGTAGCCGTATTTTGACTATTTTCGGATGAATGTAATAAGTATGCTATTTTTAAACTTATTTATCTATGTTGATTATGTATGGTTTACTTATGTTAGATTAGCCTTTGATCTCTGATACCGTATTCTCTGTACACCTCGGTTCCGCCATTTTTGCGGGGTGTGACAGAAGTTGGTATCAGAGCCAATGGTTATAGCGAACTAAGTGACCTTACGGAATCACTTAGACTATGACCTAGGCTTTTGGACCTATCTGATTTACTCTATGTGCGCATTTCCTTCTTTTGTGGGCCTGTATGTGATTCGTATGCTTTATGTGCTTTTGTTTTGCATTTTATGCTTTGAGGCCTGTTTGTTTTAGTCGCACATCCGGTTATCGTTCTGATTTATTCTGTTTGACATTCGTAGAAGATGCCGCCTAAGAGAGCTTCTACTAGGTCTACTCCGGCCGTCACTGCTACGAGAAGATCGTCGAGGCGAGGTCGCGCCAGTGTGAGAGCGGGTGCTACGCCTCAGAATACCACTACTGCCCCCAATGCTAATACCACTACTCCGACATCAGTCAGTTGATTGCGGAGCAGATTGCGGCAGCTATACCCGTGATTGTGGCACAGCTCAAGGAGACACCGGTGCAGAATGCCGACATGGGGTTTGAAGAACCTGAGATGCACGATATTGGATCGGAAGGTACGGCGTCTGGGCGCGATGGTTCTGACGTGGGAAGAGCAGTGCATGTGGGAGTCGGTGGACCGAGTATCGTTATTGAGGATCCACCCCGAGGCTGTTCGTATAAGACCTTCCTGGATTGCAGACCTACTGAATTTAAGGGTACTGAAGATGCGGTTGCTACCCTGCAGTGGTTTGAGAGAATCGAGTCGGTATTTGATGTCTCGGGATGTGCTGAGGAGAGCAAGGTTAAGTATGCTACGTTCTTGTTCCAGGGTAAAGCCCTAACTTGGTGGAACTCGGTGAAACGGGTTCAGGGTCGGGCTGCTGTTACCTTGATGAGTTGGGAAAACTTGAAGGTCATGATGAAGAAGGAGTATGTGCCGACATCTGAGACGCAGAGGTTGGAGAATGAGTTGTGGAACCTGACTATGCAAGGTTCCGATTTCCGCGGGTATGTGAATAGATTCTATGATTTGTGTGTTTTGGCTCCTCGGTTGGTTCGCACGGAGAATGAGAGAATCGAACGCTTCACTCAAGGGTTGCCCCAGACTATGCGAGACCACATTATTTCTCACCTTCCGGGTACTCTTGATATTGCTAGAGGTGACCGCAAGTATGATTCCGGTGGTGTTCTCAGCCGGTTGTGAGCCGAAGAGATTCTGGTAGATCTGATAGGAGGGATAGGGGGTAACTCGAGGAAAGATAAGTCGGGGTCATGATCAGAGATTACCCCAACTTCCTCAGGTGTATGCGTGACGGGTTCTGGAGCTGGTTATCAGGGCGTGCGCCCGAAGTGTGGTACATGCGGCCAGTGCGCATGCAGCAAATGTGGCGTGTTGGGTTTGTAAACGGTGCAAGAAGTTAGGTCACACTGAGCAGTTTTGGTGGAAGAGCTACTGGGAGCATGTTTTGAATGCGGAGAAGTAGGTCACCGCCGTCATCAGTGTCCCAAGCTATAGCGCCTACTCCCCTTCCTACTCACGGTGCTGGTACTAGTGCAAGGAGGAAATCCTGCAAGAGCCGAGCTTTCGCCATGGAATCTTCTGAAGCTCACCAAGATCCTACTGTAGTCACTGGTACATTTCTTGTTGATTATCCTGCTTTTATCTTGTTTGATTCGGGTGCCGATAGAAGCTTTAATCTAGTGATTTCCGCCCCTTAGTAAACCGTGCTTCTAGTCCTTTAGAGCCTGCTTACGAGGTAGAAATAGCTGATGGTAGATGTGCTTGTGTTAGAGAAGTTATTCTGATATTCCCTTCGTATTAGCCGATATTCCTTTTCCATCGACCTTATTCCTATGAAACTCGGTAGTTTCGACGTCGTAGTCGGTATGGATTGGTTAGCTAAGCATAAAGGCGAGATAGTCTGTTATGAGAAACTTATTCGTATTCAGAAGCGGATGGAGATCAGTTGATTGTACACGGAGACAAGGCTGGGAAACGTCTTAAAGTCATCTCGAGTTTGAAAGTTCGCGAGTACGTCCGCCAAGGTGTTCCTTATATCTCGCTCATTTGGTGAAGAAAGATTATACGATAAAGATTGATGGTGTACCGATCGTTCGCGAGTATTCTGACGTTTTTTTCCCGAACTGGAGTCCCTCCCAGAGACAAACCGACTTTCGTATGATCTTGTTCCTGGAGCAGCACCTGTTGCTAAAGCTCCGTATCGTTTGGCTCCTTCCGAGATGCTCGAGTTGTCGAAACAAATTCAGGAACTGGTCGATAAGGGTTTTACGTCCTAGGTTCTCCCCGTGGGGTGCTCCTGTCCTCTTTGTTAAGAAGAAGGATGGCTCCATCGTTTATGTATTGATTATCGGGAGTTAACAAGCTGACTGTGAAGAACCGTTATCCCTACCTCGTATAGATCGACTTATTCGATCAACTTCCAGGGTTCTTGCTATTCTCTAGATCGATCTTCGCTCTGGTTATCATCAGTTGAGAGTTCAGGAAGATGATTTTACCTAAGACCGCTTTTCTGTACTCATATGGTCATTATGAGTTCATGGTGATGCCGTTTTGGTCTGACAAACGCACCCTGCAGCATTCATGGATCTAATGAACCGTATTTGTCGTCCGTATCTTGACAAATTCGTTATCGTATTCATCGACGACATTCTGATCTATTCCCGAAGTCGCAAGGAACATGAAGAGCATTTGCGTCTTGTTCTAGAAGTGCTTCGAAAAGAAAAGTTGTATGCGAAATTCTAAGTGTGAGTTCTGGTTATCCGAAGTTCAATTTCTTGGCCACGTGGTTAGCGCGAAGGGTATTCACGTTGATCCTGCTAAGATTGAAGCTGTTAAAAGCTGGGTTGCACCAAAGTCACCGACCGAAATCCGTTCGTTTTTGGGTCTTGCTGGGTATTATCGCCGATTCATCGAGAACTTCTCCAAA